>VZRO01003461.1:369383-522895 GCA_013397915.1 Daphoenositta chrysoptera
CCTCCCCTCACACCGCTCCCCGCCTCTCACTTTCGACTTTGTACCGCCCCTCACACCGCTCCTCGCATTTGCGACCCCGCCCGGCCCCAGCCTGACTGCTCTGAATCGCACAAGGCGCTACTGGTCGTGCAAGTGCGCGGTCCCCTGCGCGGTTCCGTGGCGCTTCCCTGCCCCGCCTGGTTCCCGGCGCTCCCGGTCCCGCCATGGCGCTGAGGAGGGATGTCCCGCCGGGCCGGCGCCTTCCCGCAGGTAGGGGCCGAGGCCGCTCCAGGCGCTGTGTGAGGGGCCCTCCACCGCACCGTCCCACACAGATGCAGCTCCTCCGCGGAGAGGAGCGGCCATGTGGGACCGGGAATGGTGGGGACGGGTCTGTGGTGCGCGGCCCGCTCGCCCTAGCAGGTCCCGCACCCGCCCCGTCACGGGTGCGCTCGGTCGGTGGGTTGGGGGCTGGCGCCGCTCGGTGATCAGGAACGCGCTGTTGGGGGATAGCGAGAGAAATGGGTGTCCATGTCCACTGAATATATCTGTGTTTAATGTTACAGCCTTATCCCTTGCCTCCTGTGAAGAATTTACTTCCCCTCCACCAAGCCCCTCCCGCCCCCATAGAGCTCTCTCTGAGGAAGCCTTCCAGCCTGCTGTTCCAGCCGGCGCTCTGCCTGTGCGGCGGCTGTAAGGATGTAATACCGGGATTTCAAGGATGTAGTAGCGAGTGTAGTAGCGCTTGTGTTTGTTGGACGAGCATGTAAATGAATACAGTGTGAACAGCTCCTGGGCCATCCCGGGAGCTGTCTCAAACACACCAGTGCGTGGGCTGAGTCTCGCCTGCTCGGGGGCACACGCTAAGGTGCTCAGCCTTTGGAGCTGGGGCATAGTCACTGCAAGGACAGTCATTGCAGGTTCAGCTTTTGAAACTGAGGAACGGTCACTACAAGGCTTTAAACCAGTTGGGGCTTCCCCTCGGTTTATTAGGAGTACTTAGTGCCTGAGGAGCACATATTTGTGTGTCTCCCTGTACCCCTAAGAACTGGTTTGTTTTCTTGAAAATATTTTTTGTTTGGATGGTTTTTTTAGCATGCTTTTACATGAATTAGGGATGTAAATCGTTTTTTTCAGCTTGTCTCTGGTCTCTTTCTGGATTTTTGTGTGTGTGGCAGGGACAGTTGAGCTGTGCCTGAAAGGGCCTTTAAACCACTGCAGTCAGTGACCTGGACCAGGTACTGGTCTTTCTAAACTTGCATGATAGTAAACTGCAACTTGTAGTCTTGCAAGTCTGCAAGTAAATCTTGGTGAAGCTTACCTGTGACTGCAGTGGGGACCAGCTTGGCTGAGGGGTGGAGGTGGCAGAGTAAGTGGTTTCAACCATGCACTTAGTAACCAAAGTTCAGGTGGGCACCTTTATTCTGACCAGTATTGAGCCAAGCTTTGTTTTCATTTAAGTTTATGTTGTTTTCTTGTTTGGAGTTTTTTTGTTGTTGGGGTTTTTTTGGAGGGGAGAGCATAAAAGGGAATGTGCCTCCTTAATTTATTTTTTTGTTTTAAAAATACATGGTGTTTTAAAAATGGAGATTAGTCAAAATTTTGGCACTTAACTGTTAGATTATATGGCTAACAGGTCACTTATAAAAATCAAAAAATTGAACTCTATATTAAAAGTTTGACATACCTCTCTATTGCTTTGGAAAGCAAATTACAAAACAGCTTTGCAGATCCCAGATGCATCTATGTTTAACTCTTCCCCTGCCATGGATGTGTGTGAGCAGGTGGGACAGCTGTTCTTAGTGGCTAGTTTCAAGTCATTGCAGAGATGGAAAGGAAGACGGGTTATTTCTAATCACTATAGATAACGTTGTTTTGTGGGTCTATTTGTAGTAGACACAATTCCAGATTGTCCACGTTTCAGTATCTCTTCCCATGTTGGATATCTCTCTCCTCCTCGCCTTAGTTCCTCTTGTGCTTTGTGTAAAGCCTCATAGTGTTAAAATGTCTGCCTCTGTCTTGATCTCCTTGCCCTGCTAAATTAAAACTAAAAACAATGCTTGTATCTAGAAATTGCCAGTCCTGCATGTGTGGGAAGGTCCCAAAAGTTGTGGATCTAGGTTCAATTACTTTTTTTCATCTAATTCCAAAATTTTAGTGGTTTTCCTGTTTGGGGTTTGACTGGTTCCTAAAAAGACAAGAGCCTAACAATCTGTGGGAGAACACTTGGGATAACTTGCGTTGGTGTTCTGGATGAACTTACTATAAAGAGAAATGATGTCAAGAAATCTCTGAGATCTTGAAAGATGCCAGGGTGCTTTTTTTGTTATTGATGATGTTTGGTTTGGGGTTGTTTGAATTGGTTTGGATTTTTTTTACATGCTTTGTCATTCCTGGTTTGAAGATGCCTCAAAGACAAGGAAGCGTTTCACACCTGGTGAGCTGAGGGTATTTAAAATCTCAATTCTCTTCACTGGTAGATACTTGGAAACAAATGGTTGAAACTTCCATTTCAGATGCTTTTAATTTTTCAGTTAGGCTGCCAGAAGGATTAGGTTCAGTCTAGGTCTCCAGCATATTTGCAGCTGTAAGATGGCTGGGCAAAGAATTTGCAGCTTATGCAGCAGTATAATCAACTGTATGAATGTCATCTTGAAAAGAGAAGAAAATCCAAGTCTAGCTATAGCGTAACTCTGATATTGTAGTGCTGCTTTAGACATGACTGAGGGAGAATTTTTGTTTCTAAAACTAAACCTGCAACCAGGAAATACAAGGTCAGGAGTCAGATTTGGTAGAAAATGGGTGCTAGTTACAGGTGAATACATCTGCACCATCAAAAATGGCCAAATGCATTTGTCATGCTAGCTAGTTGAGTAATTCTGGAAACCATTTTCTATTCCCTATTCTCTCCCGCCCCCAAATTTAAACTCTAGTCTTGATTGTTCATGATCAGAATAGGAGTCTTGCTGCGAGATGAAGCAACTTGTTCAATAGGATGTTCAAAAGGTTGTTCTTTCTTACTTACTCACAGTTTTAAAACTTAAATGCCCTCCTGAAAAGGGAGAAAGTGTTTCTTTCAAGAGAATGTTTTTGATAACTTTACGTGTTCTTTGTTCAGAATTAAATTTTCAGACATGCTTCAGAACTTAAATTGTTATTGTTAGGTCGCCTGTAGTTTAATTAGTGCTAATTGGTTTTGTGATTGGCAGATGTGTTAATAAAATATAATTAAGCATGTTGGAACACAAGAATAAGATGAGTATACATCTGGTTCTTATCTGCATTATTATGTTTATTCTGGAATACCTTGAAAACCCTTGAAACCCTTATTGCTGTTAGTTTCATTTTTCAACAACCTGAAAGTTTTCAGATCGTGGTTTGGTTTTCTTTTGTATTTTTAAAATACAAATCTGAGATGTAATAGTTTCTGGGGAAAAAGGCATATTAACTTAGTAAGGCGTTAAGATTTCATATAGTTAGCAGTGACTGAAACCACTCTGATTTCTTGATGTATGGTATCTGGAAGTTGATTTGAGTCTGCCATGACACAGAATTTTGAAGCTTCTGCTGCACCTCTTTGGCTACTCCTGTATATGCGTGTGTACAAGTAAAGCATGGAGCTAAATACTGAAAGATCATTTCTGGTTAATGGTTATCTGGGGTAAAAGTATTCTCTTCTTCTCTAAGTGTGTGTACTGTGGTATGTAATTCTGTAGGTGTTTTTACTTACATTTCACTTTCTTCTTGCAGTTAAAGCTGGAGGTATGAGAGTGTCTAAAAAGCAAGAAAATGGACCTGTTGAGAAAAATACTAAACCTCCAGGAAAAGAAAAGTCAAGGTACTACACTGCAGGGCCTGTTCACCCCTGCCCCATAGTTAAAGTTCATAGGTAATGGGCTTTGAAAACAAAGAAAATTATTTTTCTACAAGAGTTTAATTCTTAACTTGTGCAATTTATAGATAAAACAATATTGATAAAGTAATATTGATATTGAAATAATTATCAACTTAACCCCAAAACCCAACAACTTCAAAACCCAAGGACACTGCCTTGCAATGAAAGGCAAAGGCTGAATGTAATCTCTATTGTAATTTTTTATGGAACAGAAATTACAACAATGTGTTGCATACCTATGCCTAATAAAGGAATGGTCAAAGAGTCTCCAGTGAAGAAGGAGTGAACTTTAGGCTGTCCACATTCTGAAGGAAATTAAACCCATGTCAACTACCCCCAAGGAAGAGTCTTATCTCCTCTATAAGCTATAACCCCCTATTTCAATCTAAAATCTAATTAGGCTTTTTCTGTTTACTATTTTTTAAGGTTAATCGAGCTGTTTTACCCCAAAAATGAAGGCATGCTTCTATTTTGAATAAAGTAACAGTGACCAGTTGATGTGGTCATTAAAACAAGTATTTTCTTCCATCTTTTTCAAAGATGGAACTTTTTTTTAAAAATACATGCACTTTTCTTAAATGTCACTTAACAAAAAAGTTAAGTTGACCAATATAAGGATATGACAGTAAAATTTGAGTGACTTGTGGCGTTACTGAAATTTTTGATTTTTTGTTGTTTTCTTCTGGAATTAGAAGCTTTTTATTTTCACTTATTGCCAGTTGTCTGGGTGTAATTCTGCAGCTGTCTTTTCCATAATCATAGTTACCTAATGGTATAAACAGATGCTGAATAACTTATATTTGTAAGTGTAGCAAACTGTCAATTGTTAAACTGAAATGTCAGAAGGAAATGTCTTGTCTGATCCACAGATCATTAACTTAACTAAAGCAATATCTGCTTTTTCAAGAGTCACATTTATGGTATTTGGGGTTTATAATGATTTTTCCCTACTCCATTTTAAGCTACAGAGGTTGTCAGTGATTATAATGGTATCATCAGAAGAATATGCAATCTGAAGTTCTTCCTGTTCTTGAACTAAATAATTTCATATCCACAGATTTGTTTATTTGTGGAATATTGGTAACATGGTGTACTTCATTGGAATATGGAGACATTAATGGGATAATCTTGTGAGAAAAAGTTCTTGCTTGACAAATAGTTGCTGTGAAAGGAAACCCTCTCCAAAAGCAGAGGCTAAATTTTTTCATGGGCCTAGGTTGAAATCAAGAAAACTTTTTGTAGATCAGGATATCAGTGCTCAGCTTCTGGGAAGTTATTTCACAGTGTACAAAAAAAAAAAAAAAATCCTTTTTGAGATATTCAAGGATATTTCATATACAGGTTTTTGTATATCTGAATAAAACAGCTTGTCACACAGATTTTGTGTTGTTCCATTTTGAAGCAGCGTGTCTTTTTTGATATTATATAGTTCTTAATTTGATGAAAGGATTTAGCTCCAAACCCTGAATTTATATTGCAGAATGTTTTGTATTATGTCTGGAAAATGAAAGTGACAAGTGCTCAAATGTTTCTGCGAGATGGAAATGATAAATACTTTTTTCTTCTGCTTTACAGTGCTATTGTCAGTTTTTCAAAACCTCAGAACATGGGCGTCTTGGTAGGAGAAGCACTGAACAAAGTAAGTCTGGAAGAAAAGGTCAGGGTTTCTTCATAAATCTAAACATGAAAAAAGTTAAAAAGTGAATTTTCCTTAAACTGGTGTCTGGCAGTTGCAGGTTTTTCATCTGCCACTAAATGTCCTTGGGATAACCTCTTTCTGTAGTGGTTGTGTGGCTAAGCTGCTAGATGGCTGAAAAGTACCTGGCCTTCTCTCCTTGTTCTGATTCCACTCCTAGTTACTACGACATGCCTTGGGGCAGTTGTGTACACCTGTTACAGAGAAACACAGCCAGACAATGAGGTGTGTCCTGCTTGTAAAGTGGAGTGATGCATTAGCTTTAGTGAAATATGGGGAAGAATTACCAGTGGCATGTAAGTGTCTGGTGGAGCTGGGATTACAGTGCAGAGCACAACCTTGTCTTCAGTGCTTTATCCCACCGTGGAAATCACTCTGATTTCTGTGAGGGTCCAGCAAAAATAGAGCTGCTTGAGTGAGGTGGGTGGCATCACTGGCAGGTGCAGGGGACACCAGGATGGTGATCCAGTGTCCTGCTCTGTGAATGATCCCTTATACAACAGGCACAGCATGTCCTACTGCTGTCCCATATCCAGCTGTTTCATCTGAGACCTGACATCAGTCAGTCAAGCACCTTTTGACTTCTCTCTTAGGAATACTATGGGATCCTGTAAAATCTTGTATCCCACAGCTGCTAATGGACCCTTCAGTTTATCACATGCTTACAGCTCCTGCCCCGTGTCTCATTAGGCTGTTGGTGCAGACTTAAACCTGCGCTTTGGAAGAGTCGATTTCACAAGCAACTCTTTGGTTTGCATGGTAATCTGCAGATCTGACAGTTATCATCTCTTTGTTACACACTTGCAGTCTTCGGACTCTGAAGCATACAGGAGTTCCTCATCCCTAGAGCTCAGTGAAACATCAGTTGCATCATTTCAACACAAGTCTTTTATCAACAGTTGTGTTTATAGCTTTAGCCTGTAGATCTTGAATTTTTGCTTAGACTTTTTCAAGGAGATCAGATACAACTCATCCTCCTTCTCTTCCACCTGTTCTCATCTCCTCTGTTCTGACCTACCATTTCCTTCTACTGTTGGTTTCCAGAATCTTGTATATGAAGCTTCCTCACTAGTTTAGAATGTGATAATTAGCTACTGTAATAATGATGATTTTGAATCTGGGGAAATGAGAATTTGAATCAACTTACTGTGACTTTTGCATACTGATTATTTGCTGTGTTTTCCTCATCTTGGAAGCTCATTCTATGAACTGCTAAACAAGGGAAGAAAAAAACCTTAAAAATTCCCTAAAGGTAGTCAGACTAATATCACTTTGAAAACAGAAATTATAAGAAAATATATCAAGTTACCATGAGTTCTCTGTATTGATCACTTGAACTTTTTGTGGATTTAGGTTTTACTGCTCCTTTTAAACTACTTTAATATGATGAAATTTAGAATAGCTGAAAAGCTGTGTTCTGTCACAACTTTTTTCTCCCCATCTTTAATGTTACAGATGAGCCACAAAATCCATGCAGCAACATTACAAGTGGCTCACCAAAAGCCACAGCCTACCTTGGAGAAGTTCATACTGCCTAAAAGAATTTACATTATTCAACAGCCACGGAAATGTTAAGATACTCATTAAAATACTTATGTTTACTTAAAAGTGAATTTCTATTCTATACAGCACTTAGCACACTGTGGTGAAATGCTCAAAAGCTGTGTGCCTTGTATCTTGTTGTGTTTCTGTTATTGGCAATAAAATTAAGGAAGAGTTACTAAATGTACTCAGGATTTATTGCAATATCATGGCTTCTATCTAACCTGGTGTTATTAGTATGTAGTAATTAATACCAAAATGTCTAATAGTTTCACTACTTTGCGAGTTTTGACTCAAGGAATTAAAACTGTCAGCCCTGTTGTTTTGGGGTTTTTTTTTAGTTTAATGGCAGCAAAGCTGATGTGAACTTGATTCTAAGAAAGCGGGTCATGACCGAAAGACATGGGGCTTCTTTCAGTTGAGCCTGAGGTTTTCCATGCTGAATGCATGCCTGAGGCTTACTGCATGTTAAGTAATTCACATATATCTATCCCAACCCTACCTATGTTCTAAATATGCTTCAGCTCCATGCATAGCCAGAGTAGTGAAATTGTACACTAAAATTGTATACTTAAATTCACGCTTAATGTGAAAGGTGACACTCAAAAAATGGTTATATTGTCAATGAGGCTTCTTTTTAAAGTGTGCTTTCCACATGACTGCAGTGGAAAGCTATTGCAAACATATGAGACATTTCCTCTAAAATCAAGGGGTCCTGGGAAGGTTACCCAGAATTAGTGCTGCAATTTAACACTAATGTCTGCATCTTTTCATCCATCCATCAAATGTAAATACCCTTGTGTTGATTAAAGATTAAATTATGATCATAGGAGGTGGTGATTAGTAGCATGTGCAAAAAATAATTTGGTTACACCTTGAATAAGTAGAAAAAATTAAAATACTGCTCTTGCTTTGATGACTATTTTTTGCTTCTGGTTCCATAACTGACTGATTGCTACTTGTGAAATACTATCAGTGTTATCCTGGACAATAGAACAATATACTTTATGGATGTTGAAGTTGTAGGTATGGGATTTGGAAAACAGTCTGCTTTTGTATCTTGTATAGCACACTTCTATTCCCCAGGCTGGCTCTGTGGCAGTGAATATTGATATGAATGTCAGTGAACAAACAGGACTTGCATTAAAGCTGTCCATGTGTCAAATGACTATCCACGCTCTCAAAGCCAAAAAAAGCAGAGTGTACCGTGTACATCTAATGTATCAATGGCCAATACATGTTCCCTATACAAAGAATATTCATAAAATCTTTAGAGTTCTAATCTTTACACATTTTGTTTCTGAAGAAAATCAATAACTTGTGAAAAGTTGTAGGGTCTGATTCTGCAGGCCTTTATGAACATCACTTTCTATGAAGCTGAATGTTATTTAACTGTTTAAAGCAGTATGTTCAGGGAGGGGGAATGTGCTTGCTACAGAAGGGAGCTGTAGTAAATCCCTTTTGTGGCATAAATCAGGCAGTCATACAGTGATTGCTAAGGATGGAACAGTTCTGTTAAAAGGCTCTAGGCACTGCTCTGTGCAATGCACACTTGGCAGGTGCAGTCCCATAGAGACGAACTAATTACATTCAGTCACTCGAGTTTCTGGCAGGACAGTGTCTGTGGGCAAACAGGAGTTCTGCAGCATGGGCTCAGCCGGTGTATCTAAGCTGCATCTGTCCCCCCAGCCCAACAATCCAGGTGTGCATTGCAGCAGTGCCAGGGCTCCCGTGTGTGTGGAACAGCGCTGCGGGGTGGTGTGGGAGTGCCCAGTGGCCTGGCAGAAAGCAGGCTGGAATGGAACGGATCTTCCAGGTACTACCTGGGTAAAACTTCCAGGTGTAAAAACAGGTCCAAACAAGAAGTTAGGAGGTCTAGTTTTGATAAACTCTGTTTCATGGGTTTGCTAAATGTAAAGCAGGTGCAATCTCCTCTTCTGCTATAAGATGAATCTTGCAGAGCAGGAAATCCTGGCAAGTGTTCTGTTCCATGTCCTGCTCTGTCAGGTGGTGTCCTCTGTGGGGGCTTCACAAGAAGCATTTCATTCTTGCTTTTTGTGTCAGTAGCACTTACTAGTCTTTGGAGGGTTTCTGAAAGATTTGTGTAGAGAACAAACTAAACTGTTCTGTTTAAATATTCTTTATAATTAAGAACTTCATATACTTAAGAGCACTTGCTTTTCAACCAAGACAGTCTTTTACTCTTCTGTTGTATTTTGACAGGTTCACTGTAGGGTGCATTATTTTCTCTAATTTATTTCTGTTCATTAAGGTTTCCTTCTTATAATAGTATGATTAATAACAAGAACTAAGCAAGAAACAAAAACTGTATTTTGAACTTCTAAATAACAGACAACTTACCTTTTCATTGTGTTTGTGCCTTCCATTCTGTATTGTTTCAGTTTGTGTTTACACCATCATTGATGATACTGTGATTAGGCTGTTGTGCCTTCTGTTGCAGGGAGTTTGTTTTATTAAGTTCAAGCCTTAATACATTATTTAAATATGAATTGCCACCAAATTCAGAACATAAATAAAAAATACAGTAGGTTTGCTAGAAAAATCAAACCCCTGCAGAAAGACTGTTTTGAGGCTTCTCACGGACTATTTCAAACAATGCAGGCATTCAGTGAGAAGCATATAATTTCAGGGAAGTATTTCTGCAGCTGATCTTCATTTCACCATGTTGGAGGACACAATATTGGTTAATATGCAGTTGTTTTTAGCTGTAGCCCTCAAAACATCTTACAGAGATGGGAAGCCAAGGGATGATGAAAGCTATGAAAAGAGGTTTTGGTACATGTTGCTTGGTTCAATGTCTTTGTCAGCTTCCTAATGTTACATGTGCTGTTTGATGGCCTGCGACACACGTTCTGTTGGACTTCTCTGCAGGGAGGAGTTTCCTCTAGGGCAAGGAAGAGTCTCTGCCCTTAAGCTCTTGGCGGTCCTAGGTTGGGTCGTGCTTGACAGAGCTGCTTGGGAATTTGGGAGTGTGCAGCTCGTAACTGGTCTAGCAGGAGCTACACTATATGCTGTTCAGTGCACAGACCAAGGCCTGAATTGAGGCGATGGGATTCCTGACTCTTGTGTGAAACTGCAGCAGATGAAATGGCAAAGAAATTACACATGGCAAGACTGGAAAGTTGCAATAAAAGAGAAATATAGCACAAGACCTAATTTTAATAAACAAATATTAACTGTTGTTTAAAGCCTTTGTGCCTTCCAGGATGTACTTGTTCAGCCTGTTCCTCTCTAAGTGGTATGCATAAATCTGCAAATCATTTCAAGCACAGTAACCTCTGCCTGGCATTTAAGCCCCAGAAGTCCTGGTAAGTGGTGCATACATAAGCCAGATAATTTCCTGAGTTCACCTGTAATTCCAGCAGTAGAAGACTATACTCCTACATTGTAAAAAAAAATTTAAAATTCAGGGGTCTAATCAGTGTCATCTGCCTTACTCGTATTGTTCCTGTTGTGTGCAAATCCCACACCATGTTCCTAGGAAGGCCCTTCTTGGTTTGGAAAATCTTGCTGTTGTTGAGGACCCTTGCTTCCACATGTTGCTATTCCTCCTCTTCCTTACCTGCACCTTCTCACTGCCCTTTCCTCCTCAGCCTGCACAGGACAGGTATTTGCAGCTGGTCAGGTGGCTGGAGGAATGTGTACCTTTGTAGTATGTTTATGGGTCTTGTCATACATGGCCACAGACTCTACTCCTGGCAATTATGCCACTCTTGCTCAATTTTAATGAAAAACTTCTAGATTATATTATTAGCAGATATTTCAGTCTGACACTTCATTTATAATGGGCTACCAATGTTTAATTCATTCTGGAATTGAAGAGAAGGACTATTACAGCTCTGAAGTCTGAGTATTGCTGAGTGTCCAGCAAATGGAGACTCTCCAACTCTCCAGTTGTTTGTTAAAGCAATTTTATAGAGGTTTATAACTCATATCAAGAGTAGCTTATGCAGTTTCAAAGGTTATTAATTATTACATGTGTACTGGATTTGCCACAAGAGGTTGCTGTATGCCTACAGCTTGTTCCAGCTCTGCCAGCCAAGCTGCCCTGAGAAATACAGCTGTTTTCTGCTAAGGAGGTATATTTTAATCTGCTGGAAAAGTTTCAAAGAAAAGGAACAGATAAGTTTATGAAAACATCATTTGATATTTCATGGGGGACATGCCTACCCAGAAGGTGTGAGATACAAAGGGAATAATAATTCCATGATAACAAAATGTGGTATCAGAGTTCCTACCCTTCCTCTGGTCTGGGAACCTCTTCTGGGTTCCCCACTGGAGTCAGGTACAAGTGAGACAGGAAACAGGAAAGAGTGTAGACTGCATTGTTACTGGGTATATTCAGTATGATTTTCTCAGTTTGTAGATGCTTACATAGTATGTTTCTGATTGTGGTCACTTCAGAACAAATTCATTGCTTCATGAGCCAGGCAACATTAGAAACTTGGATATAGCATCTCATAGTCAACAGTTACATATCAAGGGATGAAGTTTCTGAACCCAACTCGATACACAGTGTTTTTCTTTTATGTTTGGGCCTGATTTTTGGAGAGCAATTCGGAAGTTATAGTTACGTAAAGGAATGATTTAAGACTTTTCTTAAGTTGTGATAAAAATATTTTATATAATTGGTATCATTTTAGTTGCAAAATATGCATTTACCATATATTGAAATGGAACAGTTACTAAAATGAACATTGATATTAAAATTTAAATCCTTCTACTTTCATTGTTCATAACATTCTTAAATTCCTTCTAGTTTAAATTTTTCACATTCAGTATGTTTTTTCAAAGTTAAAGAGCTGGAGCGAACTGAGCTATCTCTAAGCTACATAAGCCTGAAATATTTGTTCTTTATGTTACAATCTAGAAACTTTAAATAATGAAAAGTAAGGTTATCTATTAAAAAAACAGCTGAAATGGAAAACTTTCAATTTGGTTTGGTCTATGGATCTCAGTCTTAAAAAGTAAAATAACTCAAAAAGACAAATTTAGACTGATTTTGCTGAAGCTGGTCACAGGTGTCAGTTAAAGGTGACAGGTGTGTTGTTCATCCATGGTGTTGTGTGCATTTGAACTCTTCTCCAGTAAAGTCTGTTGAGGTTTTTGTAGACAGTACTTGAAAATATGTCACAAAGAGTCCTCCAATTATGTTGAAAGTTCTAGCTGCTAGTTCTAAAATTGATCTTGATGCCTTGAATTGTAATGAATAAAAAGGACAATATAGGGGGTGACAGGGAGCTGGCAGAATGTCCCAACACTTTGCAGACCTGGGCTGTAAGGAATTGAGGAATTTGGCTGGCAGAAGTGGCTACACTGCATACACACTGCTGATTGAAATGCATATACTGTTCTAATAAGCTTACAGCTCACAAACAGGACTTTTTTTCCTTGTCTCATGGTCTGCCAGCAAGGAGGTTTACAAAGGAAACTGGGGGGCAGCATAGCTGGGACAGGTGACCCAAACTGACCAAAGGGATATTCCATACCATAGAATGTCATTCCCAGTCTATAAACTGGGTGAGGTACCCAGAAAGGCCTGTCTAGGTTCAGGAAGAGGAGGGGGTCTGGCACCATTCAGCCAATGGTGAGGAATTGCATTGTGCTTCACTTGTTTTTTCCCTTTTATATTTACCATTACTATTGTATTTTACTTTATTTTCAATCATTAAACTGTTATTATCTCAACATACAAGTTTTACTTCGAGCCTCCTCCCCATTCCACTGGGGTGGGGGTGAAGAAAGGGGGTTGAGGGAGCAGCTGCATGGTGTTTCATCTCCAGGTGGGTTTAAACCACAACAATCTACTACCTTAAAATCAGTAAATTGAGGATTTTCTATCAAATTATTATGTTGCATGAAAACGAATCGGGTGGGATAAAAGCAGCTACATTGAATGGAAGCCTCTAAAATTTACTAATTACCTTCCTTGAAGGCACCCTCCAAAACCAAGAATTGGAATAGTAGGTTAAGATGAGAAGCCTGAACTAACATAAACACTGAAGCTGAGCTGAAAAAGGGAGAAGTCTGATTTCTAATTTCTCTAGCCCCCAGCATATATGTTAATACAATGAACACTGCTGCCATTATATTTCAGTGTGGTCTGATTCCTGTTTTCCAAACATAAAAAAGCTACTAGAAGCTTGCATGATAAGTGCGAGACTGAGGAAAGCCATAACCTTTGTGAGAAGAAAAAAGGAAAAGCTGAAGAGTTTCAGTGGCTAGGAATGGATAAATCATCCAAACGAATGAGTGGAAGGAGCAGAGGGCAGAACAGTTTAAGTAGAATAACAACTGTGAGCTAAATTCTTCCCAAAAGGAAGCTACTGATGAGAGCAAAAATCTTTACGTTCCTGATATCAAAAGCATTGCTCTACTGAGACAAATAGGAAAGCACTAGAATCGATTGTGAGCTTTACTGTGAAGCAGCAGGACCTAAATCCAACTGACTGTAAATAGTATTTCAAAACTTTTGGGTTCATATCTAGAGGAAGAGAGCACTGGAGCTGCTGAGGAATAGATCCCACAAAGATGGAGTCATAGCTCAGTTTCTTGTCTCAGATTTCAGAGACAAAGACAAAATCATAAAATGTTGCCCAAACTTTGACATTTCCTCTGAGAAGGAAAATTCCTTTCTTTCCAGATATAGGCCTCATCACACTGGCAAAATGTAGGGAAGAGAATGTGATTAAGAGGATTCCCCATTGGACAAAAGACACTGTGTGCTGCTGGCTGAGGTGCACACAGCATCCTTCCCTTGTTTTGGAACCAATCTTCAGCTACTAAGCTGCAGAAGTGATGGTGAAAGAAGAGTAATGTCACTAATTGCTGTTGCTCTTGTCACCCTGAGGGCTTTGTCTCCAGTTCCTTTGCTCCTCTGACACCAAACAAGGCAGTTATGGCCAGTGTTCTGCAGAAAATGTGCTGCTTTGTATATCAGCCTGTCACTTCTTTCTGAACACATATATGGATTGTCTTGTGCCCCTTACAGACAAATTGGAAGACATTCTGTGAAATGCTCGCATAGTGTAGAAAATGTTCTAGAATACACTGGCACTGTAATTTTGCACTTAATCTCATTTTTAGTTTTTCATTATTAATTATGTATGAAAAACAACCAGAGTTTGAACAGAAAACAGCAAATCCTTACCCATTTATAAATGTATTTTAGATTGTCCCTACATTTTCTTTTTTTGGTGTGAGGAGGTTTCATTTTTGTATTCAATTATGTGAACTTGTAGAGGTTGTGTGTAGCAAGGCTAAGCACTTTGGCTTCTATGCAGGGAACAGCTGCAGTATTGGACGCTTGGAGTGGAACAAGCAAGCAGCTTCAGGCTGGGAGAGAAAAACATGTCAGCTGAGTGTTTCTGCTGAAATTTTTGATTGATGTGCTCATAACAATGGCATGCAGTTCACCACTGCTAAACCTATGTTATACTTAACGTAGTTAATACTTAAAACCACTGGGCACTTCAGTGCTAAACCCATTAATGGGAGACAGTTATCTACATGTGACATTCCTAACCAGAGATAATGCTCTTCGTGGCTACTTTGGTACAGCTCATTGGAGTTCCCATGGGTGCCCCACAGTAAGATTACCAGTACCTCAGGTTTTTTCTCATAAGGTGCCATCTGAGCTTTTTGAGGAGCTAAATATCTTAACACTCTTGCTGCCTGACCTTTAGCCTTCAGATCAGTTTTGTGGATTTCTTCTACACTCTCATTTTTCAGTCTCTTGGAAAATACGGGTGGATAGACTGGGAACAGCGTTCACTGCTGTATTCAGAGGTAATGCCACCGCTACACATGCTTGCTGATCCCTCGTTTGTACAGGTAAAGAACACACTGGCTTTTTTTGGAGCAGCAGCATTGATGTCGTGTGGCTTTGCCGTGGCAGCCCCACAGTCTTTCAAAGGCACTGCTTTCCAGGACGTAGTTTGTCTTTTTCTGTGATGTGGGCAGGGCCACACTCCTTGTTCCTACACCTGGTATTTCTAATCTGGCTGAAATGTCTCACGTGGTCCAGTTCAGAAAGTAACTTGCATCAGTCTGTGATCTTCACAGAATCACAGAATCGGTCAGTTTGAAAAGGACCACAGTGGCTCATCTGGTCCAACCTTCCTGCTCAAGCAGAGCACATGGCACAGGATTGTGTCCAGACGGTTCTTGAATATAACCACCTGTGGAGGAAGACTCCACAACCTCTCTGGGCAATCTCTTCCAGATCTGACGTTATTATTTATGTTATTTATATTATTTATATTCCACTCGTCTTTTGCCGTGTGCAGCTTTTATAAGCTCCGATGCGATTACTTTCATGTTCCTGACGGAAGGCTGCTTTGGTGGAAGTGGATGGCCTCCGGTGCGGGGCTCGGGGCAGGAGCCCCCCAGCCCCGAGCTGTGCCTGTGGGCTCTCAGGAGCGGAGCTCAGCCGGGCAGAGCGCACGGATGGTGGGGCGCTCCGAGGAGCACACGGTCCATGGGCTCGGGCTCGGGCCCGGCTCTGCGGTCAGTGTTTGTGGAGCGGGACCTTAGCTCGTTGAGGGGCGGCCCGGCCAAGCGGACCTGCTTGCTCTCTTGCCCTGCTCTCTCACACCGCCCTCCAGCCCAGCCCGGCCCCGCTCCGCCTCAGCCCGTCCCGCCGGAGGCGGGCGCTGCCGCCGCCCCTCCCGTGAGCTCATCCCGCCGACGCGCCTGCCCAGCCCGGAGGAGCCCGGAGCAGCCCGGGCTGGGCCGCGCCGCGGAGCCCGAGGCGAGGGGTTGGGCCCGCCGCTGGGTGAGACCTCCCTGTCTCTCCCTCNGCGGGGTCGGCGGGCGCGGAGCCGCCGGTAAAACTTTCTGACGGAGGAGCGTGTTTGGGCATGTCGGGCAGGCACGGGCCGGGGCCGAGGCCGGAGCGAGGCCGGAGCCGGGGGGCAGGGTAGGGCGCGGAGGGGTGCGGCCCGGGGCCAGCGGGGGCAGCACAGGGCCCGTGAGTGGCCCGGGGTGGCCCGGGGCCGGTCCGGCCCGGGGGAGGCGCTGCCCTGGCGGGGCCCGGCCGGGATTTCCGCCTTCACGGCCCGCACTGTCACATTTCGGTGACTGGGGCGGTTTTCATGCCTTTAACAGTAAAGACTGGGGGGAAAGAAAAACAAAATGCTGCTTTCTGGAAAACTTGTTTTCTTGGTGGTGTTTGGTTTTGGTATTAGGTGAGGAAGAGCCGCTGAAAACAGACAGACGCCCGGGCAGAGCCGGGTTGTGGGTTCGGCCGTGCGCGGGCAGAGGCGGGAATGGGGTGCAACAGACCCGTGCGTGTCTGCGGGCAAAGACCTTGTTTTGACGGATGGAACAGAAGGTCCTGCCCTAGAGGTCATCAGTGTTCCTGCTGTGATCTCAAGCATAAAATGATAAAACGATAACTTGATTCGTTTTTAATATGTGAGTTACTAATAGTGTATAGTAACAGTGTGTTTTGAAACATACTTTCTAAAGCTTTGTGATTTCTCAGTACTTGTTTGCTGTAGCCTCATAACGCATATTTGTTGGATAGGGGACTGGGTCCTGAATTACTGTTTTCAGAAACAGAATGTGACCGGAGACATCTTTCTGTGAGGGTGAGCCTCGGGGGGGAAGAAGGAGGTTTAGATCCGCTTCAGTGTGATGTGGAAAGTGTCCCCTGCCCGTGTTCCCTGCTCTGTAGCTCCGCGGGGCAGGATGGCAGTGGCACTCGCCTGGCTCTGCCTCACATGATGGTTTCTGACGAAGCCAGTGCTGCTGCACCATTTGGAAAGCCAACAGCTGAGGATGTGGGAGGTTTACTTTGGGTTTCTGTGACTGCTGTGAAAACAGTTGGCAAGAGGTTCATTCACTGGTCTGGAGTATTTTAAATGTTTTACTCATCCAGCCTACTTCAGAATTTTTTAGGATTAATCACAGTACATGCAGAAGTCCTATGTTGCCTCATATTTTTGATAGATGTTGCTTAAAAATAGCCCAATACTTGCAAAATTGAAAATACCAGGGAATAAGGGAAATAAATGTGATAACCTGAGATCCTAGAAAATTTCCTCCCACTGTTGTTTAATATACAGTGGCCAAAAATTAACCTTTCCCATTTATTATGATCTGCTGTTTAAGTGCTGTTTAAGTGAAAAATGGTAATATACTATTAAATAATGCCAGTGAGCAAGGTAAACACAAATACTGTTTCTTTTTGCCAGTGCTCGGGTAGTGTATTTAGACCTTCATTTACATGGATGCTCGAAAGTGCGGGTGGCCTTGCTTTCTCAGTGTAGCTAACCATTGGAATGTCCAAATGGTGATGAATTATATCTGCTTTAGAGCCAAAACATATTTGGTTCATGGCCAAAGTTGCTCAGCTTCCCATAAGAGTCTGTAGGAAAAAGACATTTTGTGTGTCTGACCACAGTCCTGAAGTTGATGCCATGGCAACTTAGTGATCTGAGTTACATGTTGGAAGGCAGCTGAGCAGTTGTAGCAGAGGTGTTTGTTTTTCTTTAGATGAACTTCTTCCTCTCATCAAGAGTAAACCTTTCTTTGAAGGTGAAAGATTATTTAGCAAGACTCCAAACTCTTGTGCGTATAAGAACATCAGCCTGATCTGATAGTTATTTGTAATGACACCCATAAATATCTGTAAATTGTAATTTATACCCATGATTTTTAAATTAAGGTTTATCTGTAGAGATGCTGTTTTGACTAAAATGTAGTATTTCAAGGTCTGTCAGGAGCTAGATCTTCATGTTTTCCAGAAAAATAGAGAAAGGTCAGCTTTAGGTTTTGTGTGTGGGAAAGTTTGAGAACACTGGGTTAGTTTGTGTCTTTTGGTTGCTTTCAGCTCCCAAGACTTAATGTGGAGGTTGGTGAGTTGTTTTATCACAAAGCTGTGGTAGTGGAGAAAAACCTCAGCAACTGGCCTAACAAATGGTGTAAGGTCTTATTTCTTAACAATATGTTTGTGGATAAGAAGCACCACTGTTAGAAAACTGATTCCTGAATATATTGAAGGCATAGTGTAACACCAGACTGAAGAAACCCCAGAAGTAACCTCTGAAATATTACGTGATCCTCACTGCATTTGGTTTTGTGTTTAACTTTAGTTTGATAAGTGCCTCTTTTTTTGTTTTTTTTTAAATAAGTTTGTTTTTGTGGAACCTTAAGCTCTCTGATCTTATCCTGAAGGGAAATAAATAAAGGGATCAGTTGCTCATTAATGCAGAATATCTATTGTGTGGTCTAATGTTAATGTGTCTGCTTGCTCTGCTGTCTCCTAGTATCGTTTCCTTTTAAAATTCATTGTTTAGCATGACTGGATTAATCCCTCAGTTTTCATTGTACTTGAGAAGTTCTGTAAAACTATTTCAGCATGCTTAATTGACTAGATTATTTTTTTAAGTATAAAACTCTAGAGCTCATGGGATGATCTCTGTGCTGTATTTGGGCTCTCCACAGACATGTCAGAGTCTCCTGTGGTGTCTGTCTCCTGCTCACAGGGATGTAGGAGAGTCTGAACTGGAGCACAGGTTTTCTTTCACTCAGTTTTGTGCTGCAGTCAAACAGGGTGCTTTTGGTCTTCTTTCATAGCTAAAATGTCCTCTTGGTCCCTCTCGCCATCTTTCAGCTTCATAAACCTTCAGAGGTTTATCCAGCGTAGTGATTTCAGATTTCTGTGCTGTGTAGGTGATACATCACCATGTAGGCTTTTTTCATCCATCATTGTCACTCCTGCTTCTTGAAGTATATGCATTCTAGTTCATGTTGATGGAATTACCTTAACTTTTAAAAGTCCTGTTTCTCTTGCTGTGTTTCAGGAATTCTGTTTTTGCTTCACCCCTCACCGAGAGGAGGCCTGCTAAGCTATAGGCTTAATCTGTAAAGGTACTTTGTTACTAGAATGTTCAACCTTGCAATATCTTAGCTTCAGTGCTTGGCCTCCTTGTGTAAAGTGTGGAGATACTCTTGTGCCTGAGGGATGTTCATTAGAGTGTGGAAGCAAAGGGCCAGGCAACTGTGCCTGCAAGAGTTATTTCTCCATTGTGTGACTGGGAGCATTGCTGGGACATGGACTGAGGTAGTATTACCTATTTAGTATTCCTCCTCCTTAGCATATTTTCTCCTCTTGATCTGGAATACTAATTTCCAATGAAGGTGCCAGTTTGAAAGCGAAGTTCCACTGGCTTTCGGAATGAACAGCTGTGCAGATCAGCCAGCTTGGCAGAGGTGAGGTGTCTCGTTGGTGTCTTGTCCCACGGGACGTCAGTCCTTGGGTGTTGGTTGAGAACGGTTTGCTCTCAGTCTCTCAGGCTGTGTAATGCCTCAGCTTGGGGTTCTTGCTGGGCTGCAAAAGTGATGTTCAGTGATGGCAGTGGTGAGTTCTGCCACAGCCCTTAGCAGAAATTTAAATGTTTGCAGTCAAATCAAGAGCTGCCTTTACAGTCTTGATGCTGTTGAAGTTGCTGGCAATGCTCACTGAATTATGCCTATCTGACCTTTTTCTGTAAATACTCTGTGTCAGCAGGTGCAGGGGTTATGGTTTGCAGTGTTTGTGAGGTGACTGACTTGGTGAGGCACTCTTTGTGAAGCACTTCTCAGGCGTTTTTGCAGTCTAAATGGCCAAAATAATTTTGGAAATGCAGCTGATCCTGAAGTCATCTAGTTCTTCCTCATGTGCATTCAGTTGTATCTAGATGTGTATGAAATTGGAAAACTACATGCAGCTTAGAGGTCTAGTGATCTTAAATATTATAACTATGTAATAAATATATACAGTATATAAAATATATGCAAAGTCATAGATCTGTATTTTGAATATCTGAGTATTTTTTATCAACTGCCTTTAATTCATGTTGATGCTTTAAAGTTAGAACTCGTGAACTATCATTACATACAGATTTCCTCCATGTTTTAGATTTCTGTAGTACAGGGTGGTGTTAAAAGAGGAAAAAACTCCATAGCCTACAGTAGAATTGTTTGCAGTCTCATTTTGCTTTGCAGCAGAATTTCCTCCTGATTAGTGATCCAAGTGTTAGTCGAATTTATCACCTTTTTGTATTTAAGAAAAGATGCCTGGTGGCCCAGCTCTGTCAGAATTAACCCATGTAGAGAGTGTGCCAGGTGACAGTGGCACGTATCCCGCCTGGCACAGAGGTGTCGCAGCTGTGCGGGGGCCCAGGGATGTTCCTGAGGGTGACTCAGGACAAGTTGTCAGCACACAGGACGTGGAGCAACAGTGGAGTGTGGACATGGGAGCTCATGGCTGCAGGCAGGAGCCTGAATGCTGAAGCTCCTTGTCTCCGAGTTGTTTCTTAAGCCTTCTACCTGAATATGCCCCTATCTAGCTCAGACAAATCTGTAATTAAAATATTCAAGAATTAGCATGTTTGCAGCAAAGCCTGAAGACTTTGTAAGGAACCTTTTTGACTTGATGCAAGCTGTGGTGAGCCGTTTCATTCCGATGGCCAGGCACCCTTGGCCGCGGTGGAACCTCTGCCTGCCCTGTGGAGGTCACTAGCTGTCACATACACCTATTGAACAGTGGGAGCTGGTGTCACCTGTGCCTCGGAGCCCTTAAAGTGCAGTTTCTGAAGTGTGTAGGACGAGAGGGTGAGGCGCTGCTGCTTGCTTGCTTGCTGCATATTTCATATATCTGATAATTAACTGCTTTAAGACCAAAGGGTTCTGTAAAATGTTTGCTGTATTACACTAAAGTTGTCTTAATAGTGTGGGTTGGATATTTTTTTGTTGTTGCTGTTTGTTAGTGGGGTTTTTTTGGTTTATTGTTTGGGGGTTTTTTGCTTTCTTTTTTTTTTTTTCAAGACTCGATCTTAGTCTTGGTTAAATTTAGTTCCAGCAGGAGAGAAGCTGGAACTTGTTAGCACACAGGAAGTGTCCTGACAGGAGGTTTTTGATGTGTGTGTTTGTGTGTAAATGTGAACTCTGCAGCTCCGTGATGGAGGCAGGCCTGGGGGCCTTTGGGTAGGTCACAATGGTTTTACATCTTTAAATGTTGTCTTAGGTTCTAGTGGAACTTTGCTACCTTAAGTATTTAATATCTCTTAACTTGTCAAAAGCTGGTAGTTTCAAGTTAAATCCAAAGCTATCGCTCTTAAAACAGCAGAGGTGTCTAATTGCTGAAAAGACAGTCCAGATTGAACTGCTTCAGCTTTATCTGGCAAAATACTAGAATTTGTGTAGTCTAAAGACTGTGCTTTTCTCTTTTCAGTCATTTACAATTAAACTAATCCATTTCTGTCTTAGCTGATGTCCCTTCCTTAGGATCTATATTTCTGACCATACTTTCCCAATTAAGTATTTGAACAATATCCCAGTAAGAGTAAACAGAAGCACAATATGACCTTTGCTTTTTGAAATTTAAATCAGGTGGAAGTTGGTAGAGACTTTAATCTGTGGGCTGTGTTTGATTATTTTTCTGTGTTGTGTGAGGTTTTTTTTTCTTTTTCTGGTGTTGTATGGATTTTTTTTTTTTTTGCTTGGGTTTTTTTTTGTTGTTGTTGTTGCTTTTGAACAAGAATGACAAAACACAAAATATTCTTAGTGTGAGTTTTAGAGGGAGACTAGTTTTGTGTTTTTCACCAGAAATGCCTTTTCAGGCATTTCAGTTGATTATTTAGTATGCTTCAAGGTCTGTTTTACACTGGACTGAATACCATTGAGGTCGCAAAGGGATATTTTTTGTGTTAGTAAGGACTGAATTCCTGGATTTTTCTACAAAATTTGCCACCAATTGAAAGTTTGAAGAGGAATATTACTGCCACAAAGTGTAGGCTTGGTAAAGTTAAATTTTCAGCACTTCCCAACTACTGGAACAGAATGTTTGTGTTCATGCAAGAATTGCTCTGAAAAGTTAGGCGACAATGTGACATAAGGGGAAAACTCTGCTTTACCCTCAGATAAATTATACTTGGCAAAGGTAGAATGGCGTATAGGAGCATTGTGCCTTCTAGCATCATATGCTAATCTGTTGTGCAGTTTCAGAATTCATTGGTATATTCAAAATTCTAGGAATACAGAGCTGGTGCATATGTTTTTGTTTATTTATTCTCTGTCTAAGCCATTCTTTGTGCCACTGTGGTATGTCACCAGATATTTTCTGTGAGTTTGAAGTAAGTCACACAGAGATTGATGGGAGCAGCTTATAAAGTGTTTTACACTCATTTTGAGGTCCTGGGCATAGTTTGAAAGTCTGAGGGAAAAAAGACGTAATTAATTTTGGGTGGTTTTCCTGACCAAAAATGCTACACTTTGTCCTTAAAAGACAATAAGGAAAGGAGAACAAAAGTGACATTAAATTATTTTGTTCTGCTGGAGTTCAAAGCTTTGTAAAAGTCTGCAGCAGAGGAATATGCGGAATGGTTTGTCAGAGAGGACTTTTTTCTCTTTTTGCTCCCTCCATGCCCATGCAGAAGGTTCCCCCAAGGCTCTTGCACCCTCCATGCTGTGTGTGCCACCAGAACTGCCTTGGGTCACACTGGGGATCTGGGCTTCTCGAGAAAGCTCCTTTTGTGTGTCCCAGGCATCTGCCTAACAGGCATCTGAAGAATCTAACACTGTCCCTTGTCTGGTAGAAACAAAAATATTTTCTACCTGTTTTTATTGTCTCTGCTAATAGGAAAAACAAGTGCTTTTCTTCTTAGTGAGCCTTGCTTGAGGCTCCTTTCTTCAATTCTCAGCCTTCCCCAGGAGAAAACCTGAATTTTGTTTCTTTGCAGTTTTTCATCTGTTGGCTGGATTTTGAGCTGAGTGGCTTCTTGCTGGTGTTGCATTTCTTCTCTTTCTTTATCAGTGAACTCGACTCATGTGAAAGATTATTTAGCAAGACTTCAAACTCTTGTGCGTATAAGAACATCAGCCTGATCTGATAGTTATTTGTAATGACACCCATAAATATCTGTAAATTGTAATTTATACCCATGATTTTTAAATTAAGGTTTATCTGTAGAGATGCTGTTTTGACTAAAATGTAGTATTTCAAGGTCTGTCAGGAGCTAGATCTTCATGTTTTCCAGAAAAATAGAGAAAGGTCAGCTTTAGGTTTTGTGTGTGGGAAAGTTTGAGAACACTGGGTTAGTTTGTGTCTTTGGGCTTGTAAGCATCTCAGGAGCAGGTTAAGGGGAGGCAGTATATACTGTCTTGGCAAACTTATAAAGATTTAAGATTTTAATGAATAATTACCTTTTTTTTTTCTTTAAGTATAAAAGTTTGTATTTCACTAGTAGTCAAATTCTGGTTGTGAGGATTTAGATTTATTTACTTTGGACACTTGCCTTTGGAAGGAATGCTTTTTGGCATCTGAATTAGAAGCTTTAGTGGTGCTTGGCTGTTTAATTACTGAAAACAACAGGATAACTAAAATTTTGATAAATATGGGCTTGCCGGGTATTTCATATTTTTGATAAGAGCATGTAGAATCTTGTCTACACCAAGGAGTTACTGCAGGATGAGGGAGGGTGTGAATGTGAAGCCCTTTCCTCCTTGTATAGACAAGCCTTTAATTTTTCTTGAGTGAACTCTGGGATGTTCTGGGTATTCCATGTTCTTGTCCCTAATTTGAGCTCTGCAGTGTCTGACAAGGAATTATACCTAAAGCATGTGTCTAGTTCATGTGAATAATCTCCCTGGTTTGGGGTCTGTGTGTGTAAAGAGTCCACACATGCCAGGTTGGGGCTAGGGGGAGGCCTAGGGGGAGGTGTGTGATCCCATTGGGGCAGGTGTTGCCGGTCAGGAATGTGCAAACAGCTGATATTAATGCTGTTACAAGGTCTCTCGATGCGACTGCATAGTACATTAAAATGGAAAGTGCTTCAAGGGAAAAGGAATTGGGAGAGCATACAAGTTAGAGTGTCCCTTTGTAGTTTACAGAACAATGCCTGAGTCTGGTCCATAAAATAACACAAGCAGGTAATTAAAAACAGAAGGCTTACATTTCACAAGAGACAGAAAAAGGCAGCATCCAAGGATATGAGGTGGAAAGCAGGGAGAGTAATATTTTTATTTTGCCACATTCCAATGAGTGAGATTTCAGGAAATAGCCAAGCTAATCTAACAGTTTGTTGTGATTCAGGGGAGTGGTTTTCCTTCCTTCTGTACCTGCTGTGAGATCCTTCTTTTTTTCTTATGTCATGTTCTCTGTAAGCACAGAGGAGATGAATCGCAGCTAGCACAATGCAACAGGACCACAGGGCTGACCCCACGGGCCATCTTGTAAAGGCTCCACCATTATTACCTGGATAAAACTGGGCTTTGCTCCTCCTAAGTGAAATGGAAATAAGATTACTCCCCTTCCTGCAGGCTGCTGTGAGCTGGCATATGTTCTAAGATGCTCTGAGGTTGAAGTGGCAGCGTATATAGATACCCAACATACCTTCTGGAGTATATAACTTAAATGACTGTTCTTTAGGCATCCTCAAAAATGTCAGTGTTTAATTCCAAAGTTTGCTAATTTATTTTGTCCACAAGGATATATACCCTTCTTTTTTTGTGTGTGTGTGTAGTTGTGCTAATGTGTCCTGGACAGTCCAGTATGTTTGAGCTTTGTGTTCCTTATGTTCCTGCTCATTCCCACATTTTAGGGTCACTTAGCACTTGCATTTTTTATTTTTTTGAGGAGGTTGCTGGAGGTACTGTCATGTTATATTAACTGTCTCATCCAAAACCAGCACAGGAATCCATTTAGATAGCTATGTTCTCTGAAGGAAATACATTTGGTTTGTATTTTTGATAGAGGTTTCCAAGATTTTCTTGAATGACTTGCTCTGACTGGGGGGCTGGACCAGATGACCTCCAGAGGTCCTTTCAAACCTCAGCCATTCTGTGACTCTGCCCTCATCAAAGACATCTTAATGAGTGTTTTTCCTTTCTGTCACTTTGGATATCTCAAGCTGTTGCACACATACCACTCTACCTCTAGTAACTAAAGCTAACGATAGTTATCCCAAGGAAGAAAACATCAATTTGACATCAGACTAGTATATTTTAAAAGCCACATTAAAACCTTCAAAAGTGTTTATGTAGTAATAAATGTGTTCATCTCTGCCCGTGAAGCAGGAAGTAACATGTCATTTCTGTACAGATTTTGGATGGAGCTCTGCATTTGATTTCTAGCAAAAGTGAGTGGCTGTGATTCCCAGCTATTTCAAGATCAGGTATTTTATGATTAGGGTTTATAGAAAACATACTGTCCCAGAATTTCTAAGGGTAACTGACATGGGGGAGAAAAGATAGACCAGAACACGCACCACCTGTATTTGGTGTCAATGTTTAAATAGAGACCTGTAGTTTTAGAAGAAAACTATTGGTAAAACAGGAGGAAAATTCCGTGAAAAAGCAGAGAATAAAATCCTGAAAATACCTGATAAGAAGGATGAAGAATATAGGAGATTAGGAACTAGATATGATAAGGAGTTAAAATAGAAATAAGCTTTGAGTTTTATCAGTACCATCTTACATTATCATCCAAGGAAATACAGCTGTCTGTATTAGTGTGATATTTCTGTAAAAACATAAAAATCTCAGGCATACTAGATTCATTGAAAACCTGGAAAGTAGCTGTGAAGATGAAAAAAAGCACCTCTTCTGTGTTCTGGACATAATACTGACCTGGTTTGGGGTTTTGTTTGGATTAGTTTGTTTTCATTTTTTTTATAAGTCAAAACTGAAGAAAGGGAAAACTGTAGAAAATAGTAGATGGCTGTGGTCTCAGCAGAATGGGAACAAAAAGGCTAAAACACCTCCACTGTGGTCAGATATTCCCATACAAGAAAAAGCTGTGAACAGTTATGATTTTCAGATCGTGTTGACAGCTGCTGCTCTTCTTTCCCAATGTAGACAGACAGCTGATTCCACTTGTGGTTCTCCATCCGCATGATTGCTGAATCCTTTCGGTTGGTTCAAACAAGTGCTTACGACCTTTGAAGTGAATAGTTCTGAGTTCTGAGTGTTCTCCATCTGCTTCAGTGAAGATCAGTTTCCTCAGTGCTTTGGGGTAGTAACAAGTAGCTGGGGAACAGTAATCTCTGATATAGTGATAAAGAGTCATTTTTGCAGTGTGTGGTACCTGCCTGAGATTTTTGGACAGCAGGCAAGTGAAGCAACCAGGTTTTCCCCTTGTGTTGCCAGTCCTCAGGGACACTGGCCAAAATAATCAGCAATTTGGTAAAAGAGTAACATAGCAGAAAACTGGGTGATGGCAGGGCAGAATAGTTACATCTGTGGCATCTGGGAAAAGAAATCTAGATCCAGACTGGTGGGAAAAAAGCTATTGCAAAAGCACATTCTAGCAGCTAACATGATAATGAGGTTTTTCTCACAGTTCCTCATCTTTCACCTCATACTGTATTTTAATAGTGCTTCAGGGCATAATTCCACTTCAGAAGTGAACAGCAAACTGGAAGCCTTGCTGTTCTTTTGCAGTTTCCTGTTAAACTGCTGCATAGCTTTCACGGGGTTAGATGAGAGGGAGAAAATGTGGAGTATCTCATAGGTAATTTTAATAATAATTAAATGATTGAGTGAGGAGCAAATGACACAAATGCTTTCTAGCTCGTCAGTTTTGTATCTGTATTGATCTTTCTGCATAAGAAATACATTGCTGTGGGTATTGTGTAAAAATACTTCAATAATAACTATTTGACTTTGGTGGGTCTGGCTAAATACAGCCTATTGGAAACATACATGCCACTTTCTACTTGGTTGTAGGGACAAAGGGTCAGGGACAGACCTCTCCAGTGTATGCTTTATCATTTTCATTCATGCGTTTGAATCATAATAACACAAATATGTCTCATTGGAAGTTTTATCTTAAAAAAAAAGTAAAACCACTATTCTTTTCAAATGTCTGTTCATTTATAAATTAGTAGTCTCATATCTGGGGATATGCCCTGTGTTTATTACAAAATGCTGCATACTGACGGCCCAAAATGTAGTAATTTGAAAGGATTTTTTACTTACTGTCTTGATTTGTTGTATCAGTAATACCTTGCTCCTTTAAATACTGTTTTTTGCTGTGTATTCGTCTTGTTTGAAATCTACAGTTCAGCTAAAGGACTTTGAATGTGCCAGAAAGGGGAAATTCTGAACAAACATTTCTGTGTGACACATAGAATGACTCTCAGAATGCGTTCGAAGGCAGTGAAAGCAGTTCTGACTAAATGAAGTTTTCTTCCAAAGCTTAGGATTTTGGGATTCAAATGTTTGAATCTTTGGATTCAAAAATGCAAAATACACTTTTAAAAATACAGATTATTTGAAATACGTGTTTAAAAATCCCACGCTGAAAGGTGGCAAATCCTTAAGTACTTCTGTCCAGACAGTGGACTAAGGTGTTCTGCCCTTAGTTTATTTGCAAATAAATGCTAAGTGGTTTTCAGCATCTAAATATGGAAGCTTGAACACAACTGTGGGTAGTATGTAAATGTCAGGAGATCATGGGCATTATCTCAGGTGCTTGCATACCATGTGGGGTTAGTTTATTTGACCTCTGCAGTAGTGATGAGCTCCTGTGGGTAGATCTTTGCAAATAACCTTCTCTGAAAGGGAGGTGGAACAAGAGCTGTGAATCATCTTGTTCCTGATGTTGGTGTCTTCAGTAGTAGCTTTACATGGAAAACATTCCCATTCAAGGAAGTTGCTGAGTTTTAAGGAGAGACTTGCAGGCTGACTGAAAATGTGGAGAGATTTTTCCACCTCTGCTTTTCAGAAGGGATTCCTTAGGTAATTAAGTATTTAACTTGTAAAGGTTGAAAAATTAAGTGAACTGTTGCATATGCCTGTGCTCCTGGCTGTTTCCATGACCTAAGATTTGTGTTTGATAAAGCCGACAATGTTTTTGAGTCATTAATAAAGAAACTGATAATTATAAATTCTTGATCAAAGGACTTTCTGCCCTTCCCCTTCATGCTCTGAGCAGGAAGCAGTTGTATGGAATGTCTTTTGCATCAGAAGGCAAACAGTTGAACTGGTGGGAGGACAGCATCCATTTGAAAATGCTTTTGGTATTGTCAGCAGCTGACAGGGTCTTCAATTCAACAAGCAGAAGAGTTCTGTTGGGACATAATTATTAGCACCCTGGGATAACAAGTCCCCATCTAATATCGATTTTAAAACGGAAATTATAGTTTTAAAATCTTTAAAAAAACCCAACAAGTAAAACCAAACCAAAGAACAAACAAGTGGTTTCATGGCAGAATTTAAAAACTGGAATTAAGAAAATGTAAACTGAAGTTGTTTACCAAAGTGAAGCAATTGCAATAGCTGAAAGGGTTCCAGAACTCTGAGTCAGGGAGTGATTCTGCTTAAGCTTAGTGGTGAGGAGAGAGAAATTACAATGTACTTAGAGGGACAATGTGCCAGCATTACTGGAAGATATCCTTTTAATACAGATACCATTAAAACAAAACAAGATCTAATATCCTGTGCCTGGTTCAAGGGATGAGGAACTATAAATGCACACTATTGCTGTTCACTTTAATTGGTGTTCCTGAGGTATGAACAATGGGTATGAAGAAATACGTTACCTGAAGTTGAAATGCTTTTGGATGTATGTCAGTAAGTGTCACAGTAGGTGCAAATAACTTTGGTATATCTTTTGGGTTTGTTTTTTTATTTTTAAAATAACACTGTCTGTAGTGTTTCTAAGCTGTATTATTTGGTTCGTTCCCTCAGTGTTCACCCGCACGCTCTGGAATGCAAATGATGTTATACTGGACCCAAGGTGGTGGTTTTAGCATTACTTCAGAAGACAGTTTATTTTTTGTGCCTTTCAGCTTGCAAACAAAGAGCACTGCTATTGCTTTGCTGTTGCAGCCCTTAGGGGTAGCTCTGTGCACCTGAATAACTCACATAGCAAAAGGTGACTTGCTTTGGAAGTGCTTATCTTTCTTTTTTGCATTTCATTTTATAGGGGAGAAGTAAGGAAGTGGACTTTATTTCCAAGTAGTAGGCACTTTCTATATCTACACTGAATGTGGTCTGAGTAAGCAACCATCTTGCATGCCAGTTCTGTTTTGTGTTGGAATAGATCCTTGAAGAACTGTTTGCACATTAGGGAAATTGGCCTCAATTCCAAGAAGAGAAAATCTAGGATGAAATTGTCCTTGATTCCTTTTGTTTGATCTCTCATTAACCCTTATCTATATTCTAAGAATAGGAATGACATATACTGTAAAGTTTCAGTTCTATATCAAGCCTGTCTGTTCTGGTTAATATAAAATCCATACTTGTCACGTTTGCAAAATAAGAAAGTTAAATATAAGATGTGGCTTTCCAGGTCTTCCTGTTTTGTTTTTTTTCTTCCCCCCACCACTCTATTCAAGCCATATATGTAAAATACCTTTTTTAGATTCTGAATTCATTAACAGCTTCAGATCCTACCATTGCATAATGCAGGCTTTCTAACATGGTGGATGGTTTTTGTATGGAAAAAGAAAAATTATTTCTTTAAAAAACGGTGCATAACAAATACTCTGATACTTCTATTTTGTTGGATGTCTTAGCTTAGGAGGTTATCTAGGGGAGGGTGTTTGTGCATCTTGAAAAAAGATGCTTAGAGTTTGTTTTCTTTCCTTTTGGAATCTGATAATTAGGATTTTTAGATCTTGTACTAGGAGGCATATGCCACATAAAGTAAGATGCAGTGAGTTAGAATGTGCTTTCTACTGCAGTACAGCAGGCTTTTGGAATGTCTTTATTCTGGTGTGTGCCAGGACGTTTGCTTCGGAGCAGACGGTGCCCTGAGCTGGTTGTTGACAGCCCCTGCTCAGAGTTTAGTCCAAGATGAGTTGTGTTGGGGAAAGGGAATGTATCTGAACCGACCCAAGAGAGCCACAGTTTAGTCTCATGCTGTTCCATCACCCTCCCTCAGTATGTCAGATACATGTCAAGACACTTCTCTGGGTTTCAATATGAGTGGGGGTTATCTCTTGAAAGCTGTGCATCCCTGCATACTGTGCATTGACCTCCCAGATGGACGGACTACAAGGGAACGGTGTGCCCTACGTGATGCCCTGTGAAATGGGTGCAGGACATGTGGTCAGTGGCACAAAGTCCAGTGGAAGGTCAGGAACTTGTGGTGTACCCCAGGGGTCCATATGAGGCCAGCCCTACTCAACCTCTTCCTGAATCACAGAGTTGTTGAGGCTGGAAAGGGTCCATGGGAAGTTGCTTTCTCCAGCCCTGCTCAAGAAGGGTTTTCTACTGCCAGTTGGCCAGGCCTGTCCAGATGGCTCTTGAGTACTTCCAAGGAGGGAGGCTCCAGAGCCTGTCTGGGCACCCCATGCCCATGGTGGTCACCCTCACAGTGAGAAAATGTTCCTGATGTTCAGAGGGAACCTCCTGTGTTTGTCGGTGCCTGTGGCCTCTGTCCATTGGATTCCTATCTGCAGCCATTTTTAACACTGGCTTTTTTTAAGCTCACATTTCTTCTCTCTCTGAGCTGCTGCAGCGGGTTTCTTCTAGCACTGCACCTGTTTGAGGTCCTGTAAATGTTCTTTTATTATTACCATATTTTTTTAAGAGCCAGTTCTCCTTGTAACAATGTCATTGTCATCACTTGCAGTAAGGCTCCTTGTGAGGATCTGCTCTGTGAAACTAAATTCTTTCCTAATTACCCTCTTGTATTTTTTGTTCTTGTTGCACCACTAAGCTGCATCACTTCTGGAGAAAAAAATAATTAAAAAACGCATCTGGTGGTCAGATCTCAGGACAGAGCTTGATGGGACACCCTCTGTGAACATTAACAAGAGTTCAGATAGACTATTTCTTCCACGTTCATGTGGTGATACAAACTGAATTTTAATGAAGTCAATATTGTTCTGCATGACTTAAGAGATTTTTAAAATTCCTGTAAGTAAAATTTATCATACAGAATACCAACAATTTGCAATACTAAGTGTTTTTAGGGGAAACAATGTTCTGAAGCTAGGCAGAAGTTAGGGAATATCACATTAAGAATGTTTCTGCAGCTGTAATTAGACTTCCCATTTTTCTACATATGCATTATGTTTCAGCCTTGAATTATATGATTGAGTGCTGTTTTCTTCACTAAATGTGTCTAACTGTCGGGGCTGTTTCTTGATCTCAGAAAATTCTTTGCTGTTGTGGATCATATCTGTATCTAGCTCATGCAGACAGGGGAGGAGGGGAGAGTGTTTCCTCGTGTTGCATTTAGTTGTTCCTTCTTGTGATCTTGTGTTTGAATTTTAGGAGACATTTCCTTATTTAAAAAAACCTTGAGCATTGTTCAGGGGGCTGTCATTAACCATGTTCTTTAAGTCCAGCCTTTTGGACATTGCTGGACATGTTGAGAACTGGCACGTAGACTTTACCTGTAGAACATGGCTGGTACCAAGGCTTCACCTTCCCCAGCTGGCATTCAGCATTCTAGTGTAGTATAGTGATGCTTATTTTGATAAATTTATTTATGCTTTGTATCCAATAAATAATCATAATTTCATAATTATAATCATAATGCTTCCTTTTAATGTATTTCATTTTAGATGATCCAGTTTTGGGGGTGTGTTTGTGCGCTTTTCAATTGTCTTGATGCTGAAATTGGAGAGGGCTGAGTAATTTACATCCTTTGGGAAACACCTGAAAGTGTTGCAGAACCTGTTTGCTCTGGCAGTGAGCAGGGCCAGCGGTAGCGGTGTCTGTCCTGTGTGTGCCGGCAGGAGCCGCAGCGTGTGCTGCTTGTGCGGTACCAGGGAGTGCCACTCCTCAGCACAACCTCTGGCGATGGTCCCTGGCATGGTGGGAACCAGCCCTTGGTGTGTGTGGCTGTCACCTGCGTGAAGCTGTCAGAGAGCTGCCTGTGGAGTATGATCCAGGCTCTGGAAACCTTCCAGTCTTCTGGTTAGTGTTAGTTGTATGTGCTCCAGGTTATTCATAGGAGCTGAAGAATTCTGTTGTACTGATTGCTCTTTCTCTGCTTTATTTCATCAAATGAAGAGAACTTTCTGAGGAATCCATAGTTTTTGGATGGAAGACTTGCTTTTCCTGTTGATTTCATGCGGGGTTTATGGCAGTCTGTTACATAAGACAGCATAGTCAAATTAGTTTTCCCCCCCTTCTTGTTGCATATTCTGTACTGCAAATTTTCTAAAATGAGATACCTTTTGAATTTTTCAGTAGAGAAAACAAATGAAATTACAATTCATATATGCTCCCAGAAAGCTCTTCAAGAAAGAAGTGCTCTTCACAGTTCCTTTCATTCTGTTTTCCTTGCTCTGTAACTGAAGTTACTTATGTGAAACAACTTCACTGTCTTTAAGGTTTATCAGGCCAAATATATTTTTCTTAATACTGCTCTGAAATCTGCAGCTGGTGCTCAGTTGAGGTTGATTGTTAAGTGTGCCATGTGGCAGGCAGAAAGTGTTGTGGGGATGGAGGATTTTGTTCCTCTGGTCCTCTGTGTTCTGTGTGCAGGGCCAGAACAGGGGGTGGTACCATGTACTGCTGCTATCCCGTTTTACAGTCTTGCAGTTGGCATTCCCAACTGACACCAGGCTGCTCCCATTGCTCCCAGTCAGGCTGCTGAACTTCAATCAGGAGTTAGAGCTTGATTTTAGTTTATTTTTCCTGGAGTGTCTTACAGCAACTTACTCAGGTTTAGCCCTGTAACTAATTGGATGTGGAATGTGGAGAATGCTGCATTATTTTTCTGTACCAGAAGACAGCAAACTCTTAGTTGCTTAGTTCAAGTATTAAAGCATTCCTTGTGCATCAGTACTTTGCTTAACCAAGTGATGTAAGAAATAAATGTGACTACCAAAAAGTTTCTCCAAATTACTTCACTGCTTTATTTGTATTGATCCCGTCTGTATTTTGTTTCAACTTGTGTGAATGGACATTGCATTTATTTTTGTTTCTCTCCATTATTCTCTAGGAGCAACATTTAAAATGTTAAAGGCCGTTCTAAAAAAGAGCCGAGAGGGTGGAAAAGGGACCAAGAAAGACCCAGGTATGAATATTAATGCAATGTTTTATACCCCAGATAAGTTGTGCACTGCCAGCCCGGGACTGTCCATTCTGTGCTGCAGCGGTGCCCGGCCCTGGGGCAGCTCTCTGCCCACCTGCCCCACCTGCTGCGTGCGGAGCAGGAGCTGCAGGTCTGAACCTGCCTGGAAGGTGGATCCAATGCACTTATTCCTGCATCACCACCGGGCAGGATGGGTGAGAGCAGTTGTTGTTGGTTGTTGCCTTAGAAATACTGAGAGCAGGCTGTGTGTACTGTGCTGCCAGCTCCTGCACGGCCTGGGGCCAGGCCTGCCGAACCCTCAGCTACAGAAATGCAGTTTGAACTGCTTATTCATTACGTTATAAAAAAACTCAAAACTGGTTATGTATTACAGGCAACAGAATTTTTATTATGTATGTCTTTTGAAAAAAAACCATTGAATTAGTGAGAAGTTATTAAGCTGGTTATCAGGTTTCTACTATGTTCTAGTTTTTGCTTTAACTACAGAAGTTTTTTGAAGGTAAAATTAATCATTATCAACAAATCTTACTTAAAATAAAACTTATTTTACTATTAACCATAAATTTAGTAGGCCACTACTTACATGCATTACTTTCCAGGAAGAAGGGTAACTAAGAGCTCTCATTGCCCTTTTCAAGGGCAGAGAAGGCCCAGCAATGCTTGTTGAGGAGGAGCGGTAGCTGTAGATGTGCAGGCCTTGGTGAGTGGTATGAACCTGCCTGCTCTGTGCCAGGCACGCTGAAGTCTTTGCTGCAGTGGCTGCAAAGCTCGTGGACCTGAGTGGAAGTTACTTGTTTTTCAGAGTTTTATTTTTAACTTCAGACTATTAATGTAGACTAACATTCCTGATTTTCTGGTGAGTTTAATCCTAAGTTATCCATAAGAGTAAATTTATGCTCTTTGGCAACACGAACTTCTTATTACCAGAATAAAATATAAATAAATCTGAATATTTCTTAAATTTATAAAGAACAGAGAGCATAATAAAGCTGCCACATCCTTGTTTATTGAAACTTTTAAAACAACGCAGTCCTATTCTCTTGGAAAGCAAGTTGTATGTGTGTCTTGCATTGCAGCTTCTAAAACTATACAGTTATGCTGAGTCCTACAAGGGGAGGGTATTTTCACTGTTCCTTTGCAAAAACTGGTTCTGAGTTCATCTGGCAGGTAACGTGTCCTTCAGGAATTTTTTGTGGTCTTGTGAAGCTTGCACTCTGCCACAGTTCCTTTCTAAGTGACTGAATGATGGGAGCTATGCTGACTAGAAAAAACATTGACACTAAATCAGAGATGCACAGAAATGATCACAGAGCAAGACGAAAGGCATCCTGTTAATTTTGTGTGTGCTGCTGACTTGAAGTTACCAGCTGGGGTTGTTTAAACAGAGTGGGCTAAAGATTCCTGTGGTGAGGCTTTCACTGGTACATTTTTTCCTTAAAATACTAGATGGAAATTGGTTTAAGCTCAAAAGGAATGGAGCTCTGACCAGGCTTTGATTAAAATCTGAAGCTTGGAAAAGCCTTTTTCCTGTAGGTCAGAAAGCATGTTTTCTTTATTTTAGGATCTCAGGACACCTGTCTGGATTAATGTGTGCAAAAGAGGATGTTTCTCTCTGTTTTTGCAAATACAATGCTGCTGTATTTCTGAGCAGCAATGGAAGAGTTAGAGTGTGGGAAGTTTTTTGGTTTAATTTTGGTTTAGTGGGTTTGTTTGTTTGTTTGGGGTTTTTTGTTGTTGTTTTTTAAGCAGAGCTCTAGAGTTTCATGTATTAATTAGATGTTGTGGAAACCAAGTATTGGGAAAAATTGGTGAATAATGCCTGACTGGTAAGAGCTAGAACAAGGAGGAGTTCAGGAGCATGTTTTTAAAGAAAAGTGAATAATTTATACATAGGATTTCACAGATTTTGGCTTATTTTGTATTTGAAGAGGATGTGAAAAATTTGAAGAGATGTGTGCATTTTGTTCTGTTCTGTGTTACATCCAGGACTTCTGTAAAGTTACGTTCCGTTTATTAGCTTTCTCTGTTGTTCCAAAGGACATTCCAATTCTTTCAGCTGTAAGACATTTCTCCACTTTTAGAAAAGATGTGAAGCAAGGCAAAGAACGTTGGTCTTTGTAGCACTTATTTTTGCTCGCTCGCCTCCCTGGTCTTTAAACTGAAAACAGTGAGAAATGGAAGGGGTTTTTTGATTGCAGAGTCATCCCACTTCATGTCCCTTTGGATATGGAATAGCAAACACAGCTTAAAATTTCCTGCTCTCTGAAGAGAGTAGAAATGCACCCCAGCAATGGGAGCTGACTAGAGATAAGACAGTTAATGCGGATATGGCCATTCTTCAAACTGCTGTTGGAGAGAGGAATGCAGTAATAAATTTAGATGCTTTTTTCAGCTCTGTGGGCACATGGACTTGGCTTTTTGCTTATGAAGTTTTGAAAAAGTTCTCAGGTTTTTCAGAGCTCTTGAATGTGGGAGGAAGGAGACAGCGCATCTCTGTAGGGCCTCCCGGAACACAACTGGAAAGATTGCCATGGTCTTTTTTCACTATAGTCATGGTTTAGGAATGATGCTGAGGAGACAGAAGGTAGTAAAATCTATGTGGGTCATAGTGGGCAGCCCAGCCGGCGTAGGAGGGACATGAGGGTGATGAGTTGCAGCTGTGACTTGACCACTTGTGACCATTTGGAGTCAAATTGGAAGGGGTTTAGGCTAAACTGCAACAGCTTACTCTTAAACTGAAGTAACCCCACTTGTCCCATGGGTTGCGTGAAAGGAAGGCCTGGAAGTCTGCGTAATTCAGATCTGAGTGGGATGATTCCTGTTTGACTGAATAGAACTTCCTGTTTGTGTGTTAACTCTGTTTTATGGATTTAACAGCTGGGTAGGCTTGTGGAACTAGTGCAAGTAGGAATGGTGGTGCTTTTTTCTGGATTGAAGGCAGGCACAGCTGTAATATTAAAAAGTGTAAAAGGGTTAAAGGACAAAAAGAAATTAGGACTTTTCTTACCAGTAGCTTGTGTGGATTTTAATGTTAGAATTTCTCATTTGCCCTGACATAAGGGCTTAAGAGCTGAAGCTGTGCATAACATTTTTGAAATAGCTGCTGGGAATGTTGACTGCAGTTCTTAATAGATTTTTAAGTTCAGGGTTATCTTGAAAAATAGGGTTACAAGAATTAGTATTGATGCTTTGAGAGAGAGACTGCAGTGCTCTGCTGAAGGGTTGTAGAATATCTTTGTGGAAAAAATTTCTGCCTTGATCAGGTGGAAGGCTGTGATGTGGGAATGTCACTTTTGGGAAAATGATGCCTCAGGAAGCACCGAAAGCAGTAATTAGAGGTACATAGTTGGGCTCAGACCCTGCAGTTGCTTCGGTAAAAATTCTTCTACAATCGTTTTGTTAAAAAGGCGTTTATTTAGATGTGGCTGTTGCAGAATTAGGTAAAATCTAAATGAAGCAAAATTAGTGTGTTTAAACATGCACATATGTAATTATCAGTTTGTGCAAACATACATGAACACAGGTGAAAAGAGCTGTGTTGACAGCAAGTTATGTGTAGAAGAGCTTTTGAAAGCAAAACTTAGAGAACTTATTTCTTAATGTGGATTTGCAGACGAGGTGGTTGGTATCCTACTTAGGTAAACAGATGTGCCAAAAGAACAAAATTTCAAACGAACCAGTTTTTTTACCCAGACATAGAACTTTTTCTGCATCCAGATTTTTTCTGGTTTTCTGCAGCATGAAGCGACCTGTCTTTACAGCCCTTCAGACATAGTTATTTCCATACAACAAAGATAGTTATCTGTAAGTTGATTTTTCTTTTGTCGTGTCCTTCCTTGCATTAGTGATGTACATACTTGGTAAAGGACAGAACCTGAGGGAGAAAAACCCACAATCTGCAGCTGTAACCTTAAAGTAACAGAAAAACTATTTGGGGAATGTTTGAAACCAAGTAGGAAGAGGGTAAACAGGAAGATTAGTTTTTGTGTCCCAGAAAGTACTCGGTGGATTTATGTGTCTCACGTACATTGAGCTGGAAATGTACAGCAGTTATTCACACAGTTTTTCCCCTTGTTTCTCAAGGTTTTTAGTCAGTCTCAGAAATGAAGTAAAAAGTGGTACTTTCTCCTCTTTGTCAGTTTATTGTCATCAAATAAATATTATCTCTTTAAACCCTTCCAAAGTTTCCAAGTCCTCTAGAGATTCCATGGGAGGTGTCTCTCCCGTCGGATGTGGCAGAGCTGTCTCACCTTGTAACCGCTGCTGAGGACGCACGTTCTCATTCCTTGCTCTTTGCCTTTTGCTTTGCTTTGTTAATAGACCTTATTTTCTAGATTTAAGGTAATCTCAGCTCTTTGTCTTCTCCTGCCCTGTGTTTCTTTCTTTCTACCTACCATAGAACTGTGTCTTTCTCCTGTTTTCATAGTTGAGGTTTACTTGTTGTCCAGTTTATTTCCTTGAGGTTTTTAACTTGACCTCTGTAACCACCAGGGGATTTTCTGCCTCTGGCCTCAGCTGAAAGGAGCTGGCTGTTTTTATTTTAATATAGCACAAAAAGTTTGTGTGTTAGTGACACAGTTCAAGCAATCAGAGCCAGAAGATGGTTGTTCAAATTCAAGTTCTACCACTTTACCTGTAAGTCCTGTCTGTGCCTGTGATGAGGTGATAGTATAAAGAATATGCATAATAAGCTTCAGAATATAAACAAAAAATACTTCTTAATTATGATTGGTTTAGGAGTTCTACAGAGCTACTCCTTCTTAAATGCTTAAAAATGCTTCAGACATAAATTTGCATTAGTAATTCCTGTTGGGTTTCTGTACTGCCAGCTGCTTTCCAATATATAATTACATTTGTTTTCTTTAACTGTCCCAAAGTTGGCAATTTGCCTGCATTTGAGAATCTGCTTTTTTTTTTACTTACTAAGCAAAAGCTCATTCAATATAAAATAGATGTAATGTATTTTAATTTAAAAAGAAAAGAAAATCCGGTATATTAAGTTTCTACGGAAAATACTCAGCTATTTCTGATGGCTTTCTAGTAGCGTGAGCATTGTTGTTCTGTTGACCCAATATCAGGCCTGAAGGAACACGAATAATGGCAGTATTGTGCTTAGTTTTCAGTGTTCTTCCTGCGCTAAATCCCATCAGAAGTTGAACATCAAATGTAGTACATAGTATGCATGAAAACTTCATTGATGTCAGTAGAAATTCAGTGTGGTAAGTAGTTGGTTTTCCAGCTTCAAGGCTTGTTAGACATTAATAGTAGTGCTCAAATAACAAGGGACAGATTATTATGTCAACAAAAAGATAATGTTTAAAATGTAGCAATGCAGTGCTTTAAAGGCAGAGAATCTGGAGAAACAAGATGGGTGGTTTTGATTTCTGAAATAAAAGTTATTGAAGTGCTTGTGGATTTGTATGCATCAGGCTTTCAGTGATTGCCTGCATATTTAGATTTTTTAATTTGGTCTGCAAAAAGGGTCCATATTAATAAATCTTTCTTGTATCTTGTTTGATTCAGATCTGGTAGATCAGAGTTAAATTTTTACAATACTCTTTGAGACCTAGTTTGCATTTGCAAAGTATTCTTGTATTCAGGTATCTTCGTGTAAGTATCTTTGACTTAAATATGAGTGTACGGACCTTTGAGTGTTTGTATAGAATGGATGCTTTATTTCTGCGTTATGTTCCATTGTAGATGGGTGTATAGTTAGTTACTTTTGTTTGTCTGCTGTACCCTTTAGGAATATTGTATGCTGAACAAGTTGGATGAAATCTGTGAATTTGGAATTTCCTCTCTTTTATTCACATCAGAGACAATTAAGAAATTGAGATTATACTTAGTATTCTTTTTCATAAGTAAAATTTCTTTCAAAGGCATGAGCTGTGATTGTTCATATGAGGTTCCACCATCCCTGTTTTACTTTCTCCCTTTCCTTTCAGCCAAGGACCCTGTTAAAAGCCTGACGTGCAGCACTGGGACAGCACTTGGAAAGATAAACAGAAATGTGCTGAAATTCACTGTCACTGGGTTTTGAGGTTTTTGGTTTGTTATTTTGATTTTTTGGTTTGGCGTTTTTTATTATTTGTTTATTGTTTTTATTGCTAGTGGCAACTAAATTGCTACTCTCAAACAAAAGTGAAGTTGCTATGCAGAAAAGTGTAACCTTTTCTTAAGACAGACCCACTATTTAATCGTTATTTTAAAACTGAGTGTTTTAAGAATTACTTGCCTGTAGCAGTAAAGGTTTGATTCTCAGCTGACCGTGGTCAGCTAAATGCAGGCTTGAACCCCCCTGTCTTGCATTGCATCTCACTCAGCATTTCTGACTTACACACTCTAAACCCAGCTGAGAGCATCAAGGCTTCAGGTACCATTCTGGAAAATTGAAAGGCCATTAAATAAAATAAGTTGGCCTTTTAAAATCTAAACATGCAAGTTCATTTGGCTTTTTCTGTCCAAATTAGGCTTTGAATTTTAAAAGCAAAGGGCGTTTGTGGTGCATAAAGTACATATCCACTATCTGGAACATTGAACTTGGAATGGAATACTTTTAAGTTTCAGTTTGACTTTTTGCTGTTATTCTAAAACTATCTTGCAACAGAAGAAGCATTGTTTCATGCTTAAAATATGAAGCTGTTTTTTGATTATCATGTGTTGCTTTGCCCACTTTCAGCTGCTCTTGTCAGTTTTTTAAGAGCTTAACCTTTTTTGCTGAGCACTGAGTATTTAATGTGGTGAATGTCTTTTCAGAAGCTAATTCCAGTGATGTATGCCATGTACATATAAACACCCCCCTCAAAAAAAGATCCTGCCCTTGAAACACATATGCAAATTACTTTAGTGTTCTGAATAACCTCTATTTTTCACTGTTTTCTTTAAAAATTGATTGGTTTTTTTAAGTGCTACAGGACAACATTAATATTTTGTGTACTGCTAAAGTAATCCAGGGTGCAGAAATAAATGCCAGAAAGTGAGCAAATAATGTCAAGTACATGGAGAGTTGGCAAAGCTTGGCCATTTAAACCATTTATTCTAATTTTGCCTGGGTTGTTTCTCACTCAGTACACTTCACTGCTTCCTTTACTCAGGCTGTAATGTGTTTTCTTCCCATTCCATGCTAGTTTCTCTCTTTTTCTGGTCTTTACAGAAAAAAGAGCAAAAGAATTAAATGTTGCTCTTCCCTCATACATGTATTTTCCATGCCAGCAGCCTGTGTCCTGTCCCAGAAGGCTGGCTATGGATGGCTCCACTTGGCAGGAATGGTTCTGCAGCTCCTGGTCAGTGTTAGTGGTGTGACTGGATTGCCTTGTCCTAATTGGACAGACTGGGACACTGGGCTCCCCAGGCCCTCCTGGATTGCCGTCTCTCGAAGCTGGACTGGCTGTCTGTGTACAAAGCACATGCACACATGTAAGCTTTTCAATTTCAAAAGGTGCAGAACCTTTAAAGGGCAATGGTCAATGTTTTACAATAAAAATTAAGCACCTTATACTCAGTCACTGAGCCATGTTACAGAGTTCTGTGTACACTTGCCTGTCAGTTCTATTGAACGAATGTTAAACCCACTGGGTTTGGTAATCGTTAAACAGTTTCTTACTACTTAGACATAGAGAAGATGCCTTGTTCTGGAAGGGGCTTTCCAGTTTGGATGGCTTTCCTTCTTCTTACAGCTGTTTTCTTTTTCCCACATGTAGTTTCCTTCTGAACTTGTCTGTAAGGTCACATCTTTTCTTAATGTTTATTAGGGTGAAATATCCTGTGAAGCAGAATGGAGTTTGTTAAGACTGTGAGTAGTAACATGTGAGCACATTAGAGTGTTGGGTGCGGTGGTGCCCTTAACTCCATGGGGCACACAGGGAGCCTTGGTCAGCAACAGCATCCTGCAGTGTTAGCGCTTTTTTTTTTCTTTTTGAAACATCTTAAGCAGAACTGCAGAATTTAAGATTTCTTCTGTTGTAGCACAATTTTATATCAGATATTTTTCTTAAGTGCATTGAGAGTCTTGTTTCACTTTAGTAGAAAGGTTAAGGGAGAGAAAGACAAAACAGGCTATCCCAGAAGGGCCTGTTGAGGAACAGAGGAACAGAGTTTGCTCTGTGGCTACTCTCAGTATCCAGGATGAAGGAGGCTCCATGCTCATTGTTTTAGCTCTCACTGTTGTAAAGGTTGTGGTCCTATTCCTTCATGTTAAAATGATGTGAATTCCCGCATCTGCATCAAACTCAGTTTACACATATTTTGGTAATGTAGTTGGCATTCTTCTGGTTTCTAAGCAACTTATATTGAATGAAGAATTAGATGCATTTTATTATGTTTAATACTGATAGAGACACTGTGAAGTTCTCCATTTTAGTTATCCTCCCTATTCAGTAGGATTAGTTTAATCTTAAAGTTCAAGTTCTGTTTTAGAATATTAAGCTCTACAAAACCATTACTGTAGTCAGCCATCCTTGTATCTTTTTGTATCTAAAGGAAAAAAAAGTAGTTTGTTAATCAGATTATGCATTCAGTTGCATCCTTAGGTGCAGCTAAAGTGGGATTTGATTTTCATTCTCCAAGCTTTTTGTGTGTGGTTTTTAAAGCTTTTAAGTTGTTTCTGTGGTTACTTTGACCACTGAGTAAGAACTCCAGTGTTGATTGATGCTTATGAAAGGTTTTTGTCCAGAGGTTGCTTGGCAGTGGAAAATGTACAGCTTGGAGGTTTTAAAAAAATGAAAGTGGGGTTTCACAGGACCTTCCCTTATGTATTTGTTTGACACTGACAAACTTGTGAGGGGTTGTCTTCCTTCCGCTCCAGAACTAACGTAGCCAGTTTTATACTCTGGTAGACACCAGGCAATGTCATGTAATTTTAAAGTATTGTTCTGGTAGCTAAAATATTTTAAATTACTAACCTTTAAGTTAGTAACAAGTAATTATGGGGGTTTGTGTTTATCAGTGTGTGGCATCCACTAGTATCTTGGCATTGTAACAAATTGTATTTTGACAGGTATTTCTCATGCATTTTTCTAGTATTGTTTCCCTAATGTTAAATTGCTGTGTGGGAAGCATAATCTATTACCGGGTGGATCCCACAAGCTTGGTAATTTTGGGTCTGTCTTGTCAGGTAGATCCAGATATGTTGTGGGAATTTTCTGTTATTTGGATGAAATGTGGAGATTCATCATCAGTCCAATTTACACAAAATAGAAAGTGCAGGATTCGGATAAATAAAATCTACAGGATAGATTTAGAGACTTAGGAAAGGATGATCTAAGCATGTAAAAAGCTTGCCAGCCCTCATTATCCCACATGTAATTGAACTGGTGGCAGCTGTAAATGAAGTTCCTCATGCGGATATGGACGCTGCAGTGCAGGGGCCCCACGTTTGTGGGTCCGTGTGAGATGCCACAGGCTCGGCTCTGCGCTGCAGAGCCGGGAGCCCCTCGCTGAGGCCGTGCTGCCCCAGGCAGTGGGAGCCCCTGGCAGCCTGGCCCAGGCACAGAGCTGGTGCCCCCTTCATGCTGAGCAAAGGGGAGCCTCAGCCAGCGTCAGCGAGGGACAGGGGCTGCACCAGGCTTCCACTGGGGCTGTTCTTGGGCCATGAGGGAAGTTCTAGTGGAAGAGCTGGTTTGTGCCTGTAGCTGGGGCAGCATTCCAGGGACTGTGGTGTACATGCTCTGCTGGTTCCCTGCTATTCCTGGTGTGCATGGTTTCTTGGCTCCCAAGTGTGGGGTTGGTCCGTTACCTTGAGTTAACAGCTTTTTAGAAAGGGCCTGGAGGAGCAGGGTTCCCTTCCTCCTTTTTTGGAATGATACTTGTCTAATAGGTGTCTCCTATGCCCTAGTATCATAACTGTTTTACATTTACAACAGGAGTTTTTCTGCTTCAGCAGAACACAGTACTGTTCAAACATATTCACCATTACTGAGGATACAACACCGTTAGGCTGAAGCCAGTACGGTTGGGTTTTCTCAAGGTATGGGTTTTGCTCCGAAGAGCTGTTCTGTCTGAACACCATGGGGATATGAGTGGTAATGTGCAAAGGCTTACTGTAAAATTAGGAAATGAAGTGACTGAAAAGAGGAATTTCTGTGGTACACATTTTAGACTTTTGTCTTTTAAGTCATACTGCTCTCAGAATCTGAGTCATGGAAGCCTGCTCTCCACAGCATCAGGAAAAAGAAAAACCAGACTACTGCTGGAACAAAAATTGCTAAGATGCAGTAATGTCTCTGTATATTGACTGTATAATATCTTTGCAGTTACTGTCGTGATCAAATACTCTAAACTTACTGATTAGAGCTATTTAGCTCTATCCAGCTCTCTTCCATGTTGTAATGTTTCATATACAATAGAGAAGGATAAATTAATTCAAAATTCAAAAGTCTGCTAAGAAGGCAATGAATTATGCAGATTGTGCCATCATAAAAGGGAAAATAGAAATGAAGGAATTGCAGGTGGATGAGTCAACCCTCTTGCACCCCCCCACCCTCAGCAGTCCTCTTTACCAATACTTATAAGTTCCAAACTACAGCCTCGATATGTATCTAGTAAAAAGCTGTTACCAAGAATTCCACTATTTTCTAGTTATATTTAGCTGCATTACCATTCTTCTGTGTTTTTCAACACCTTTTGAAGCGAACTCAAATATTCTGTATTGAAAAATAAAGAATAATATCCCCCGTGTTATATCTGTGTTTAAATCAGCTGTTGTTAAAGTTTAATTTTTAGAAGAACAGAGAAGGAAAATACTTAGCCTCTTTATTCCCACTGAAAGTGGAAAAACAAACCTTAGACTGCCCACCTCTGAGTGTACCTATTAGTAATCCACCTTTTCATTGCCTGTAAGGGGTAACCCAACCCTACTTTAACTTGTTCAGTAAACAGTATTTCAGGTGGTTCTGACTTTCAGGCTATTACAGTGATCCTAAAACACCTTTTTAGCTCGAAAAATACTTTTATCTTCATAGGAAACTTGATGTTAACCCTAAGGATGAAATCTGAAAAGTACTGACTCTGTTGAAAGTGAGGTTTTTCTTCCCCCTTTTTTCTTTATTACATTAAATTAAACTGTTGCTTACTTGTGGATTTACATTTTCCCAGTGGCTATCTGGATTCTGCAGTGGAGGGGGCACAGTAGGGCGAGTCATGCTCAGTTGTTGTCAAATGTTTTCCTGTGTTAAATACTTACATTTCAATGCAATTCTTGGCTGTTTATTTTGGCACATCACCTAATGGATGACAAAATTTTATTTTTAGCATCTGACTGCTGCCCAGAGAATGCCTCACAGGTTACAGCAACATCTGGCCACAATGCAGATTCCCCCACTGGTGACCAGCCAGGCTCCCAGGACACTTACAGAACAAACTTGGCCAAAGGAGTCTCAATGTCGCTGCCGTCCTCGCCTCTGCTGCCACGCCAGTCCTATCTGATGCAGGCAAGAGCAAACAAGAAGTCTCCAGGTAAGATGAAACAATGAGGAACTAAAATCTTCATAAAATGTTAACTCAGTTATTGATAAATGTTGCATAAAATAATATAGTAAAATAATACTAAACTTCTGCAGCAAGAACAAGAGCAGTGCGTGTTTCCAGGTTAAAAAAGTAATTGGTTATTAAATAGAATGTATTATTTCATGTGGCAAAAATTTATTCTAATCTCTGAATAAAAAACTGAAGTGTCTGAATATGATTACAACTGGTTATTTATGGTTAGTGTATCAGGTAGAAGACTGCTGCAGAAGCCTTTGTTTGTGCATGTGTTAGTGACTGCATAAGAGTGAGTGTTGTTTGTGGCTTTTACAGGTCAGTTATTTTACTTGTGTCTCCATACACAAATGTATTAATAGATACATTGCTGTGGAAGTGACAAGAAAGTTGTTAGTTTGCAGCAGTTGTGTCCTCAGTGATGCCTACACAATGGTGTGTGACCCAGGCTAAATATGGGCCTCCATGGGGCTCTTTTTATCAGCATTCTTTGCATAGAAATCATTCCAGCACACCAGCATCACTTGGGTTCACTCAGGTCAGAGCCGGAGAGTCAAGTGAAACTGTCCATATTCCTCTTGCCTGTGGGGACACTCAACAGGTTTGTGTTTATAAGGTCTGGGAACAGAGTGTCAAAAGCTGGGCTTTGTCAGCACAGAAAATGCTGAACAGTTGATAAGTCGTGACTGAAAAGCCATATTTATGACTGCAAAGTCATTCCACTGTGATCCACAGCCAAGGGAAAATATTTTCTAAGAGTCTACAGTGCTGGGAATGCATTGGCATTTATGTATCATTATTTTGTACAAAGCTCTAACCAGGTGATAGGAGGTTGGCAGAAACATTGTGCTATTCCTTTGACTTTCACCAGACTCTAGCAATGGAAGATGATTTAATATAAATGAGCTGTCTAGGATCTGGGACAAGGGTAGTAAGAAGATTATACTAATGTCCTGATTTCAAAGCTCTCTGTTTCGGTAGCATGACAGCAAGTTACAGATCTTTCAGGATATGGTGAGTGAAAGAAGAAGGGGTTGCACAGGAAGCTGAAATAGTGTTCTGAAGTTGGGTTGTAGTGATGGAATTGTCTAACAATGGTAGAACAAAATTCTAATTTCAGTCCTCTCAGTTTACAGGTGAAGACAAAGCCACTACTTAGAGATATGTTTTTTGGTTTAATGTCATTAATATTTTTTGAAGTCTTTGAAACTGTGTAATAGGGTGGAAGAAAATATTGTCCCTTGACATATGGTTATTGATTCTGCCTTTTTTCAGTTCATACAATCCTGGCATGTTGATGGTCAGTTATATATCAGGTGATATCCTTGCATAATTTATTTCCCTGAAATAAAATTCTGTTTAGTGGCGATTAGACTGAAACAATACACTGTATGTATTCTCAGTGGTAATGATTAAAGTGTATGCTCACTATGAGCTACTCAGATTTTAGTGAGGAGTTCTTCATAATTTTTTTATTGAGTCTGAGTTGTTCTAGTTAAAATTTTTGGTTAGTAAATTTAAAATGGATTTTTCTGATACTGTGTTTCACAGTTTTAAATTAAAAACTAAAAGTTGTAGTTAATTAATAGTTACTTGCACTAATGTTCATGAAAACATCTGTATTTGAGGACCTCATTCACAGTGCATTCCTACTTTTTGAGGAAATTTGTCTGCTCTAGCTGATGTTTATCTGCTCCCGCATCTCTCCGTTTGCTGATCTTATGTTTGTGTGATCCATGAATAAAAATTGTTTTTCATGGTTAAATAATGCATGGACGAACCTTCTGCAGAAGAAACACACTGTACAGTATTTTATATTTTTGGGTAACTGGTAGTGACATTCAGACTGTTTCACAGAATTAGACTCAAGTTCGTGATGTCTAGAGCAGAAAAATCTTAAATGTAAGTTAATTTAGTTACAAGTTGTTCTTACTACTCTTCCTTTCATTGCCCTTTCCGCATTTTTCCAAGTGTGTGTTGATCTGTAGCTTCAGAGGTGTAATTTTGGGTTTGCTTTTTTGTTTTGATGGTACTTCTGCTTGGCTTTGCTCTTGCCTGAGCCACAAGTATTGCCATCCCTTGTCATTTCTTTAAAATGTGTTAGTATTTTGCTTGGGACTGGAGTAAACTTATTCCTTTTATTAATGCTTCATCCACTCACCGTCTGGTTATCCATCACATCAAACTGTTGGAAAACCAGCAATCCACCAAAAGTGATCTATCTACTGATGAAAGTATGTTTTAGACCTAATTTCCTTACCTTTTTAGAAAGTTACACACTCATAGATAGATTGGGCTTAAAAGAATCTTAGACTGTGTCTTGTAAAGCAAAAGGTATTGCAAACATTTTGAACAACTTAGTAAATTCTGGTAATTTACCATTTAGCAGTAGGATCATATGAAAAACAGCAACAACAGCAACAGACAAATTGTAAGGCCAGTTCGTAAATTTACATTCAAGCAGTGAGTAAGTTCAAACAGAAACTGGTCAATTTAAAATAATGGAAAAGTACTTTTCCCCCCTTCCTGTCAGACACATTTTTTCTCTTATGACCATTTGCTAATCTTGAAAATTGTTTTACAATCTAGGTTGCTTCAAGGTTTTTTTTAGTTTCTCTTCTTTAATTAAAATTTCAATGATGGGAAAAGAATGTAATGCTTGGAATGATTTCTTCTGTGAGTGCTGTATACTTGTGTACTTTCCCACTCTAGATGACTCAGAGGAGGATGCTTTTGCAGGTATGGATTAGCTGCAGAAGTACTGTGGGGAGAGCAGTGTTTTCATTCTGTCCCTTTGGATTAAGAGGATTTTTTTCAATCATAGGCATATTTGTTCCATGAATAATGTAATTATCAGTTCTCAGGTGGCCCATGAGAAAAGCACTCGGGTACCTTAACATTTAGCAAGTTTGAGGGGTCTGTTGGGAACACAGATTGATTGGGAAGTGGCTGGTCCAGGGACCCCCTGGACCAGGACAGCACTCTGGGTTTGGTATCTCTTCGAAACTGGTGCCCTGAGCTCTGGTGTCCCATCCTGATGCCCCCGCTCGGGCCTGCTGGCCCCCCAGTCGGCTCCAGGCTGAAGCCTGAGCTGCTCAGTCCCTCCATGCTGGGAGCACAGCCTGTCCCCACTGGTACCAGTGAGTGTCCCTGACCCAGTGAGTGGGCTCACCAGGACTGCAGCGTGAGGGCAGGCAGGTGTGTGCACAGCTCCTGGGGACACTGCAGTGTGAGGGCAGGGTGTGCACAGCTCGTGGGGACACTGCAGCGTGAGGGCAGGCAGGTGTGTGCACAGCTCGTGGGGACACTGCAGTGTGAGGGCAGGGTGTGCACAGCTCGTGGGGACACTGCAGTGTGAGGGCAGGGTCTGCACAGCTCACCGGGACAGGGAGAGCTGCACTGTCCTTGGGTCAGGGGCAAACAGATGCACAGACATACAATGTGCTTTATCTATTTGCATAGGAGGTGGGAGCTTTGCTCTGCTTTTATGGCATTTACCAGTGTTTCTGGCCCCAGTTCAGTCCTCAACTCTAGCTATTAAAAAAGCAAGGAGAGAAATTACATCTTAAATCACTAGGGAGCCTGAAATCATTGGCATACTAAACCTGTCAGTTCATTTGGGATCAGAAACTTCCTTAACAAAATAGTTCATTGAGGAAAAGATGCAAAAGAGCAGAACAAAGAAGTTGTCAGCAGGACAATCCTGGGCAGGGGAGCAGTACTTGAAAAACTGTCACAGTAAGTTGAGTTTCTTCTACTAAAAGGATTAACATTGTTTGGATTGGTAATCTTAGAGGTGTGTAGCTAAACCAGTATTTGTTGTCTTTAAGGGGTAATAATTGATTGTAGTCTGATATAGGAGGCTCAACCAAAATAATGAAAACACTTATTTATAAAGAATGATGCCTTAGGTTTTAACTTTCAAAAGTTCATGTTCCAAAAAAATGAATTGTGGAGTTTAAGATATGAGTGAAAGATGCTGCTGCTGCACTTCAAAAAAATGTGTGCTGCCTTACCTTAATCATACAATAATGCTTGAACAGAGAAAGGTTTCCTTCGAAATCAATAAATTTCCATCAGTGAATGCCAGAGGACACTGCTGGGAGAGTCTTGCATAAATGTACAACAGAACTTTAGTAAGTTTTGAAATTAAACTTCAATTAAAACTTCTAATTAATTAGCAAATTAATCCTCATACCTAATTCTTGAGAATAGGTCAGAGAACTGGTTTCATCTCAGGCTGCAGTTCTGTGCCCTACCCTTGGGAGCCCTGGGGGGCTGTTGCCCCTGCATGCACTAAGCTGTCCCAGCTCCAAGGACCTGCACCTGCATTGGGCAATCCATGGGATCGGTACAGCTACAGATCCACTTAGTGCTGATGGGAGGGAAAGGATGGAGGTGCACAATTTACAACAATCTTCTGAGAATCAGCTCTTCTGCAGTCAAAAAAGCATTAAGTATTACTAGCAAAGCAATAGATGACTTAAAAAATGTATTGTTATGGAATTGTATAAATCTATAGTTTGTCCTCCTTGGGAGGAGACTGGTGTAACTCTGGTGATACCAACTTTAAAAATCTGCAACAGATTTAGGACAGAGCTTGAACAGGCTGCAGGAATGACTGTCTGTGTGGAATGGCACTGAAGGAGAAGTCATGGTAATGGACGGAACTGGTATTTGTCTGCCTGGAAGAAAGGCAATTGGAGTGAAATGGAGACAGTGCAGTTACCCTGTCCAGCAGTGTTGTGTTCACCTGCAGATGTTGTAGGTTGTGTAAAAAAGGCTGGGGTTAGTTCTTGGAAGAAAAATGTATCTAGAACTCTTAAAGAGCGAGTGTCCGCTTCTGCCTCCGGAAACGATAAGGCACTTAGTAGCAGTCACAAGAGCATAGCAGGGAGTGTGTTTTCCCTCACTTAGATTCCTCTGCAATTTGCTGCTGATAAAGCCCTGTCCCAGATGAACCTTCTGTCAGACCTGATTCAGCCATCTTACACTTCTGGAAGAGAGCTACTGTCCTGCAGATGCAGTTCACATTTAAATGGTTCCTTTTCATCCAAGGATTAATTCATGTGTCCTGTTCTAGATTAGTGCATGAAAATAAACCTACCATTAATCCTCCTACTTGTTGCAATGTTGTATATCAGGTTTGCAAGTACTGTAAGTCACTTCCACAGCAGTTTGTGAGGAACAAAACTCAGTAAAGGGTCTCCTCCACAGCTTAAAGCCTGAGTCATAAAAATACATCCTAAAGCTATTCCCATGCTGATCTAATTTTATGACTGCTACACCTTTTTTTTTGTTCTTTTAGAATGAGTGCTTTTTGTTGTCCAACTTAGATACGTTGATTATACTTCTGCTTACAAATGACAGGTGTGGACTATTGTCTGCTTAAAGAATGTGATTTTGTTTCAAAGGAAGGTATTTTTAGCTGCTTTCATCAGGGCCAGTGTCCCTTATTTTTGTTAGACAATAGTATTGGAAGAGCCCTCTCTGGTGTCGGTGCTGAGCTGTTGGTGTAAAAAGTGAAATCGACTCAAGAATCTCTACTAGAGATGCAAATATGTGTTCATGTAGGACTGACACTTCCTGCCCAGTATCCGTTAGCTAAGAAATTAAGTTGTCACCATGTTCCCATATTGCACTTCTAGGTGGAAATCTGAAAGAGCAAATGAGTCCACCCAGATCGTTCTGGGCAAATGATGCATGTTATCCTGAGATGGGGTGGCCAGGCCTTCCCAGTTCTGTGGCAGTGTGACCCTGGGAGCCTGAGGCCGTGGAGGAGAGATGCAATTTGTCTTTGAAAGTAGTCGTGAGTCTTAAAGTGCTCAGGAAAATGAGCAAGAAATCAATGTAATTTTCAGAGAGTTAATGTAGCATCTGAGATGCTGCCAAAAGGAAAGATGGGATGCTTAATGTGGCTGAAGTGCCACAGCCTACATGTAGGATGGGGTTTTAATAAACACAGTGTGAGGGAGCTTTGCTGTGCCCTTGAATTCTGAGACAAGAAGAAGGATGCTTTTTGAAGACCCTAACTGAAGAAGAGGAAAGCCCCTTTATCAAGGGTGATGTGGGACAGTTGGCATCAGGCCCACAGTCCCTCTGCTGTGGTCCCTGAAGGGGTTTTGCTCTGTTAGTGTGGGAAGTGCAGAGCAGGAGGAGGAAGAGTTGAGAGAGCCTGAGGTGTAGTCCTGAGTTACACATCAGCACTGAGAAGAGGAGGGAGACCAGCTACTGGGGTAACATGCGGTATGCAGCTTACACACCACATACACTGGGTTTGTTTTCTAGCAGACTTTGTGTTCTGAAAAGCCTGGAACATGTGTTTCTCACAAGAGTAGAAGTGCAGCAGCTCGCTGATCTTTGTGATAGCAGCTGTGTGTGTAAGAAGTAATTTCTCTGCTTTTTTTACATCATAGAGAATAGATACAGGACATAGGAAACTTGTGGTCCATCTGGAAAGAGTTAGATATGCTGAGCTCATTCCTATTGCAGGTCCGGTCAGGAAGCCCAAGTATGTGGAAAGCCCCAGAGTGCCAGGTGAGGCAGCCCTGCCACTGCGGAAGGGGTCGGAGCCAGGAGAGCCCAGTGCGAACGGTGAGTGTCTGCTCGGCTGTCCTGCCACATCAGCCTCGCTGCTGCCTCACAGTGTGTGCTAATCAGCTGTGGGCTGAGAAATTCCATTCTGTATTGGGAAAAGTGTTTTGCAAGGAGGAGGTGCTTGCCGTTATACCTATGATGCCTTATCCCTTTTCTTAAAATCAGAGTCGAACAAGGTTAGAAGGGAAAAAGGGGTGTTTACCTCGGTATTTATTTCAAGGATCTCTGGTGCACTCCGTCCAGGTGGAACACGCTGAAAATGCACATTGAAATGCCCACCCCAAAATGCACCCCCACGATAGATCGGGTATAGAATTATAGGTCTTACAAATTAGCATCTCTATCAAAGATTCCCCAGTGAGTGAGGCTAAGTGAACGCCCCTCCCCGAGGAACCCTCCCCTGGACCGACCTATCTTTTAGTTTACAAAATGTGTTCCAGAGAGGACCTTGGGTGTCTGAGGCTTCCAAGATGTTTAGTCTCCTAACTCAAGAAAACATTAAGTCTAGGAATGTAGGCTAAAAAGAAACACGAAGAATACAAAAGGCCACAAAGGCATACAAAAGAGGTATAAAAGAAAAGGCAAAAAATCATTATGGCATCACCTACATTATCTTTAGAGCTGTCTCAGTTCTTGGGGCTGGTCATGCACTGCAGGCAAAGTGATGTCCTGGTGTTGTTGACTGCCACATGGAGCAAAGGCCTTCTGGTGTTTTTCTGAACTTGTTTTTTTATTACAAATTGACTCAGCTGTGTAGCATTGCATTCCTTGCAGTGCTTCATTTTAGAAGTTTTGTAAAAGTTTTCTGACTAAGGCAGTAACAGTTAACTACTGTGTTGGCAAAGCTGGGACAAGCCACCTCCCTAGAGTTAACTGGCATTCTTGGAAAGTTTCATGTTGGTTAAATCTGACTACTGTGTGACAAGAGTGTGGCTTTTACAGTGAATGACATGACACATGTCACTGTATGTCATGTATTTTTAGATTAATGTTTCAGTTTAGCTAACCGCATTAAGGTCAGTTGATATAACTGATGATGTTCCAGGTGAAAATTCTTTTGTTTTCCTTTTGTTTCAATTTTAAAGGAAACTACAGTTGAAAAAGACGGTGTTTTCTTTCTAAAAGACAGACTCTTTGTAGCAGAAATAAAACTATTTGAAATTGTTTTCACTGTCCATTTGATATGGTATAGTTACCCTGGTTGCTCTTGTGCCTTCATCTTCACAGCCATCTTGTAGTGCTGGCATTAAAGTTCTAGGTCCAGCTGGGAGACCATGTACTCTTCATCCCCCTAATCTGAAGGTGGTGACCCTGTTGTGATGTTCCTCCTCTCACAGAGCTGTGCTCCCAGATGGTGAGGCTGCTGGAGATCAGCACCAGGTTCTGGTGTTTAAGAATTGAACAGTGGATGCTGGGTTGAACACTCTAGGTTCTTAGCTTTGGTCTCTCTTACTGAATTTGGTAGTCTGCCTAACAATAAGGTTTGTAATTTTGAGAGAAGAATGAAGATGTGGATTTCACAAACTGTAGTTTCCTGGATTGTGACTTGAAGATTAATTGTAATCTTTAAAATGGCTATTTTTAAGAGAAAATATATTTTCCAGGCAAATATTTGAAGGCCTGTTAATTTGTGAAAATTCTGAGATAAAAAAACTTTTGCTATCTACTTTCATAGACTTCATTCTTTTGGGATTAAGTGAGAATCGATCTTGCGGAGTAAAACCTCAAGCTGTCCACAAAATTAAGAAATACATGCATTCAAGTAGGCATTGAGCTGGAGTGAAATAAAGACAAAGGGTTGGCTGGTAAACTGCTTGTGTTTGTGAACATTGGCGTGTATGTCACTCATAAAGTTGGGCCATTGTTGAAGTAGTGCTTATGGTCAGGCTGTTCAGTTACAGTTGTTATTTTCTGTATTTTTCTTCCAGTCTGCAGATTAAGCAAAGATGTGCTGTTTGCAGGTACTGCTGAGTGTCAGCTGTGTCTTACATGGTTAGAGACCACATGCTCCTCACAGAGAGTAAAGATTGTCCTGACACTGATCTGGCTCAGTGACACTGTGAAGGGAAGGACAAGGGACAGTTCAGCTGGGTTTTTTTTGTGGGTTCCCCCCTCACCTCGTTGGTGGTGCAGAAGGTGCTGCAGCTGATGGCCTTGTCTCTCCTCTCCTAAAATTCATCTGTAAGTCTGGGCAGCTACTTCTCTTGCCTGCTGAGGCACTCTATAGCAACTGGGAATTGTTTGTTACACAACATCTCCAAAAGTTTAAGTGCTAGAGCTGTTTTGGGTGTCCTTGCTGACTCCCAGTGGTGTGGGGTGGCACCAGCGGCCCCGGTGTGCTGGCTGGGAAGTGGCTGTGCAGCTGCTCCTCAGTGTCCCCTTTGGCAGTTCTGGGAATAACAGGTCTGCTGGGAGCTGCTTCTCCAAGAGGTGGGATGATGCTCCTTACTTAATTAGCTGTTTATACCTGAGGATGGGACAGGCTCAATGTATATTTGTTTAAATAATGGACAAAAGAATTAATTGCCCTGTAAATGTTCCTGTCAGCGCAGATGGTCACAGGTTGGTGGGTGATGCCAGACTGCTTGCATCAAAGAAGGAAAATGGCTGGAAATGCTTGTTTGTGAGATTCCATTAGCAAGGGTATGTGCCAGGGCAGAGCTGTGCTTGGCTACTTTTGTTGCAAGTTGCCTCATTTTGAATTTTTTCTTGTTATGTCTGTTGGATGCCAGAAGACAGTTCAAAGCACCATACCAATAAAATTAAATATCTTTGCACCATAAGAGCTGGGACATTTAGAACTGGTGTCACATCTTTTGCATAGCAAGCAAAACAAAAATGTATGGTACTAGTTCTGGTGTTAACTGTGAGATTACAAAACATCTGTGTTATTAACCTCTACTCTCCATGTTTTTTGTATGACAGAAATAGAATTTCAGCTTGCCACTAAGCTTTGATAGCATTGAGCTTAATACTGCTGTTAGGAGAATCATTGTGATACGTTGCTCATCGGTCCAGTGATGAACTGATTGCACTTAAACATTTCTGGTTTGACTGGCAGGTGGGTTTTTCCTCCCCTAGATTTGTGTAGTTATGCAGAGGATCCAAGACCCACCAGCAATTAAAAGTCTGATGCACAATTTGGTTGCACTTTTTCTACCTCTTCTAACAGTTTCCAAATATAAGACTCTAACCTTCAACTTTTTTCCTCCCAATCCAAAGCAAAGCCTGACAAAGACTCAAGCTGTTCTCCTGCAGCACAAGAATTGATGACAAGATTGGGGTTTTTACTGGGGGAAGGGATCCCAACTTCTGCTCACATGGAAGAGAAAAGCGAAGTTATGGTAGGATAATGGAATATAATATACTTAATGTTCATCCTGGTTCAGAGAGGACTAGTGTTATTTTCTCTGTCTGCTAATTGCAGTTACTTGATACCTGCCTAAATACCATCCATTTTAATAGAGAAATAGCAATAGAATCAGACTTTAATTTTAACAAGTGTTTGTTTTCAAGAATGCAAGATCAATTCACAGTTTCAAAAAACACAAACTGAATAGACTTATCATTTATGGAGGTTAAATCTAATCTACTGTGAATGTGAATAGCTTCTAGAATTCTCTCTGCTTTTGGTATTTAAGAGGAAATTTTGCCTTCTGTTTTCAATGATTTCCAAGAATGGAGAAAGCCAGTGTTTTGCTAAAATGGGAGCATGCTTGGGGAGAGGGGTATGTTTGTTTCTTCCTGAGAAGTTCAATCAGACAGTCTTTCTCTGTCATTTGGGATTGGAGAGAAGCAAACAGCTCCTATCCACATGAAACTCATCTGCTAACTAAAACTTCACAGTAATTACCAACCTCTGCTCCTTCCCCTTACTCTCTCCACTTTTAGTCCCAGCCCTCCTAAACCTTAGTGCATCAGTTTGGGTTTTCACACTGATAGTGAAAAATTAATAAGACTGCAGTTCTAGGTTTTTTGAACTCAAAGAATAAATACAGGAGGTGGAGGGGAGGAGTATCCAGTAAAGTGTTAAATAGAAATCTGCCTCACTGCAGCTCTTTCACTGAACTGTGAAATTCCCATTTTTTCTTCAGCAGTCACTTTTTAAGAGTAATATGAAAGATTAAGATTCCCAGTCTAGACAAAGCTTTACTTCTTGAAGATTTTACTTCAAAAATGGGCTATTCACTTTACTCTTGTTCTACCTCACCTCAAGGTCTCTAGTTTTCAGCCCAGCAGTGTCCTGCCTGCTGTGCAGTAAGTGTTTCTTGTTCTTCCCACGGCAGTGTGTGGTCGCCAGCCAAGGAGTAAGTCCCTGTTCCACCCTCACAAGCAGCACGACGTCGCCCAGCACTGACAGTCCCTGCTCGACTCTCAACAGCTGCGCTGGCAAAGCAGCAGCCAACAAGGGCAGTCCCTGCGGCACCATCAGCACCCCCAGCTCCACCCTGGAGAGCAAGGACAGTGGGATTATAGGTGAGCATTTTCATTAGCAGTGCAGGTAGTAGAAATTACTTTCCTCTTAATTGTACAAGTCTGAACAGCTGCTTTATGTCACCATGTTCTGTTTTACACTGTCTCGGGATCCCATTTTGAAAGATCGAAATTCTGTTCTTGGCTAGAATAGCTGCTCTTGTTAGGTGTGCATTTCTCTTTTGTTTTCCTGGTGCAGTTCTAATTGCTCCACTTTTTCCTTTGAAATAATTAATTTCCTCTGTTTTTCTCCATTCCTTGTTTTCTTATGCCTTTTTTCTTTTCCATTCTAGAGGTCTTAACAGTGCTTTTCATAATTGTGAAGCACAGCAGAACTTGAAGTTGGTTTAATTTCCAGCTCAGGAAACAATAATTGATGCGATTCCTTATGAGAATAGCCTAAATGAAACTGTTTAAAAACAGTGCAGACTTTTGAGTAACTGGAATGAAAATGAAGCTAAAATGGGACATTGTGGAAGAGATTAAATTGTGTGATTCTCCATTAAAAGATGGCTGAGTTGAGGGTGTATGTGCATCTCGTGTGGGGAGTCACTGACCATTGAAGGCAGCCACCCTCACAGCCCAACTGTTACAAGCTCCTTGTACCAACCAGCTGAGTATGAATTATTTTTACTGATCAGTTACCCTAAGAGACATTGTTTGTCATGGGTCAAAAGACTCTTGTGTAAAACTTAGGTGTTTCAGTTGAAGAAAATGATTTTGTGTACTCATTCCATGTCAGATTGGTACATGTTCAACTTTGTGTAGGATCTAGTTTTGAGATAGCATGAACATCTTGATGTAAAGGAAAGGATATATCAGAATTGTTATTTTTGGGAAAAGAGCACAAATGTAGATACTGATATGAACGTATTAGCCATGCTTGAAAAGCTTGGAATAGTCCAAGAGTATGTCCATGTTCTAAATAAGGTCAGAGTGGCCTCATGTTTGTCTCAAAAACAGTGTACTGGCATGACAACATCGTTATTGTATAACCTTGTAAGTACCAGTATTTTAAAGAAGATATTTTAGAACAGTGATAAAAGTTGCTTATTGAACTACTGAAGAGTAGTGTATGAGTGCAAGAGCAGGGGGAACTTCCTTGTGCTCCTTCAGTGAAGTATGTGTGGTTGATGGCTGCGGGACTGCGTGAAGATCATCTGCCGCTCTTCTGCAGAGCTGCTGTTCATTCCCAATTCAGGGAAAATGTGAACACCCCCCTGTCTCTTGGCTAACTGTGGCAGCACCCCTTGTATCTGTAAAGGCATGAAAGCAAGAAGGGAAGGAAGAGGCACCTTTCTGATAAGTGACCTGTGCTTTTGGTTTCTTTATGCAAGTATGTCTGTGCATTCAAATTTGTTGTTAGCACATGAGCATTTTAAATTACATTTAGCAAGTATATGTTTTCTAATGTCTTTGACAGAGTTCATCCAGCCATGAAAATATCTTGCTCTTTCATACTACTTATGTGGGCCTCCTTTGTATTTCTACTCCCACTATGTTTTCCAGACCAGCAGACTGATGGGAAGTCAGTCTTTTCTCCATTTTACTCTTTTTTACTTACAGTTCAGGTTTCCTTTATTTTTCCAGTGTTTTACTGCTCTAGCTGAATTCTTCTTTGCTTCTATTGAGTTTGACATAATAGCAGTAAAGGCAGGTTTAAATCTTCAGCAAGGAGCTAAGTAGGAGAAAAGATTGGGCTGCTGGCCAAAATAAAAGCTTTGCTGGATCCTTGCTGTGGATCTTGAGCAGCCAGGTTTCCTGGTGCTGCATTTCACTCCAAGAGGAATCGGAGTTCTAAAGATTTAATACTTCAGAAGGAGCCAGTTTTTTTTGATGCAACAATAAAAATGAAATAAATTTGTCATATGGAAGTACAATCTAAGTGTGTGCAAAGATTAATGGAGTGCCTGGAAAGATGGGATTTTGTCTTCTACTGCCTCTAAATTGTATGTCATATTATTGGTATTTCTTAGAATACGAGTTGTTGAATTGAAGCATCCAATCCTACATTTATTACGAATGTGAGCATAAGCTGCAAGAATGCAGAGTTGTACAAGTACCTCACCATCCTTCAAGGCTGAAGCTGCAGACCTCTGAACAACATTGAATTTTTGTCATTTATGTTTCACAATGCCATTTGAGAATGAAAATTGTAATGTGTGCACCATAGTCCTCTGACTTTACTTGGTTTTTATCCTCTTTTTTAGCAACTATAACAAGTTCATCAGAAAATGATGATCGTAGTGGATCCAGTTTAGAATGGAATAAGGACGGGAGTCTGAGAGCTGGAAAACATCAAGGCATCAGTCGTGATCGCAGAACAGATAATTGTTCACCAGTTGCAGAAGAGGAAGCCATTGGATCTTCCGAGAATTTGCCAAAAGAAGTACCAACAGGAGAGGGTCCCCTTCCTTATGCTCAGAGTTCTGGCTCCTTAATAATGCCTCGTCCAAACTCTGTTGCAGGTAAAGGCCTGAGGTCAAAAACAAGGGTGTTCTTAATGATAGGACATTTCTTTTGAATCTTTTTGTTGTTAATATAAAAGTATCTCTATAGGATAAAATGAAAAAAAAGTCTATGTTCTGAACTGAATAGATGAGCATTACCTAAGTTGTTAAAACTGTCATCCAGAGAGCCGTTACTGTGCTTTCTGATAGGTATCGATTAGGTCAGGACTTTTGAAACACTTCAAAAGTCCATCAGTTATTCCAGGACTCTGCCTGGTGACACGTAGTGTATTATCAGGTAATACCTGAACCTGTTCTAACACTTCTGACCTAGCTGATGTGGTTGTTCCCACAGTAAAAAAGGAAACTGTCTCAATGGGAGAACTGAGGGCCATGTAAATGGAGAAAAACCCAACTAAATCTTAGTGAACTTGATTGAAATTCATTTTGTAAATGTTACAACATGAATTACTTTGTTGCTATTGTCTAGAAAAACTTCCCTGTAAGTAACATGTGGATGAAGAACTGTAATAAATAATAACATTCCTTGTAACTTGTGTTGAGAGAAAAATAAGCTTCAGTTCTTTAATACTCTAGCAACAAGTTCAACCAAATTGGAAGATTTGAGTTATTTGGATGGACAAAGAAATACTCCTTTAAGAACTTCAATTCGCTTACCTTGGCACAACACCGCTGGCGGAAAAGTGCAGCAGGAAGGTAAAGGCAGAGATATTTACACCTGCATCTCTCTGGCACAGTCATACAGTCCTTCAGTAGTTTAGAATGTGGATGGTCTGCAATCTTTGTAAACAGCCCTGTCCCACAGTGTTATTGTAGAGTGTTCCTGACAAGTCACTGCATATCTGCCAATAAGATGCTTGCTTACACTTTTTCTGCACAATGCTATGGTTTAGAGACTGAACTTGTGTGCATCTGTTAAAACCAATAACAATAAAACCAGAAAGATTTAAGTAAACTCCTAGTAAAACCAATCTTGAGGATCGTATGTAGATACTATGCTGCTCTCTTCCATTTATGGCATCATAGATTAATGCTGAAATAGCAGTCGTGTAACATTACATTTGGCTAATGAATCTTTGGAGCGTTTTATTGGTGAATATCATTATTTGTGTAAATTTTAATGTATTTTATGCAATCAAACCCAAATTCTTCCGCAAGTCATCAGGTGTTTCCCAAATGTATAAATCAAAGTAATCAAAGGTGTAACTTGTCATCCTGTGACTTGAAAAGTGCAGAAAAACAAGGTAGTATTTTTTTTTGTATTAAGGTGGTTTTTTAAACAGAAAAATTTTGTTATTTTTTGTACCTTTTTCTGTTTCTCTGTAAATCTCTTTACAGATTTGAAGACCTAACACTGAGATGCTCAGCACATAGTTCACTCTAAAAAATGGCACTTCCCCATTTGTAAAATTATTCATGCATTTTTAAGAAAACTTTGTGGATTCTGCAATTTGCTAATTCGAGTTCAGTTGTAAAAAAATAATCAGGTTATACCTGTAGCTTCTTTCCTCTACAATTTAATTAATGCAAAAATTATGGAGATGACCTGGACTGAGGCAATCAGATTTTATTGTTTTTGTGATGAAAGCACTAGAATGTCTGATTATGAATGATAGGAACAAGGCTTCTAAATGATGTTACCTTCTGAAACCGTACTGCTTGATTGCATGTCAAGTTTCTTCTAATAAACTTTCCTCCCTGATATGTCTTTTCAGCTCGTTTCATCCCCTATAAGCCTCAGGACATTCTGCTGAAGCCGCTGTTGTTTGAGGTGCCAAGCATAACCACAGACTCAGTGTTTGTTGGAAGAGAATGGTTGTTTCGTGCCATTGAAGAAAAACTGCAGGATCCTGACCCGGCAGAGAACAGGGGAGCGGTCATTACTGGAAATGTGGGATTTGGGAAGACTGCAATCATTTCACGGCTGGTGGCACTCAGCTGCCATGGAAGTCGCATGAGACAAATAGCTTCCATCAGCCCTAGTTCATCTCCTAAAAGTATGTTCTGTTTCTGAATAATGATCTGGGTTAGTGTGCTGACATCAGGAGTCACATGTTTGGTTTTTTGGCTTAAGGTAGTCAGGCCTCATCAAGTCTTTGGCAAACATTTTTTTCTTCCAATGAGCAAAGGAAGGAGTTAAAATTTTGTGTTCCGACAAATACCCTCAACATGATATAATGTGGGCTCAGCCCATCAGAGGGGTGGTAACACGGAGGCAGTGTGCAGGATCTCTTCTCTTGTCAGGCAGTGTGTACTCCAGACTCTGAGGATGTGACTGCAGCAGCTTTGTCTCTCACGAGTTTGGAAAGGGAGCAGTGAGTGTTTCTTTCCTGCTGCGTACACGCTGTGTATGCTTTTCACAGAATTTTTGTAGAGGTGAGAATAAAGCTATGGAGAAACCCCTTCTGTCTTCTACTGGGATCCATAGCATCCTGTCACCAGACCAGTCTAGTGCCTACATTAACTGGAAGGATGGTGAGACTGTCATTACTTCTACTTTCCCTACTGACACTTCAAATATTAGTATTACTGATAATAACAATGATAAATTTCCCAAGAGTTCAGTCATATAGTAACTACTAGTTTAAATGAGGAATTGTATGTGTAATTTTCTGAAGGAAAGTCCTCGCATCAGCATGGTTGTGCTTTCAGTAATTCTATAGTTTTGATCTAAAAGTCAGTTGAGTTGTTTTTAAATTGTAAAGTTGCAAATGTGTGCCTGTATTTATCAGGCTTCTTTCAGGCTTCTTTTAAGGGTATTGCTCAGTTTCAATTTTTACTCTAGTAGTAAGATAATCTGTGGTGTTTTCCTAGAAAGCAATCGGCTATCAGCAAATTTGGTCTCTCTTATATTTGTTGCCTTTTAAAAAGCAGGTGGTGACTCCTGTCAGGAGATTCCCTTAAGCCAGTTATCCCTGTGTGCCCCAACATCAGGTGACACCAACACAATGAAGACTCTGACTTGTCCTGGTACTCCTGAATGCAAAGTTCAAACAGGGGATTCTGTGAGACGCCTCGCTTCAAAGGTGAGTTTTCACTTCCTAGTAGGTACTCAGTGTGTTAGAACCCTCTAACCTGGGGGTCAGTTTGCTTTGCAGAGCCTCCTGGGAGAGGCAGCAGGCAGTGCTGGGAGAGGGGCAGCACCTGGGCATCTCTGCATGATGGCTCTGTTTGGCTGGTGAAACCAGCTGCCTGCCTCTTGTACCTGTCAGGTGATCACCTGAATCCTGCTTGTTCCTAGAAAGAGTTACCTTAACAATTTCTCATCAGTTTTGTGGGGGTGTGGGAGGTTGGGATCCTTTCCTTGCCAAAGGGACTATATGTTCTCCAGAGGGAGCTGCTTACTGCTTCCAAAAGCAAAATTCGGGGCGAGGGGGAGATAAAATACTTGTTTTTTGTATAACCCATCTATACGCTATGATACAGATTGAATCTGAATGTAGTTTTATTTTCCATTCTCTGAGAGTCTGAAGTAATTTTTGCATTAGATTACTATGTTAGGTGTTTTATTTTTTGCCTTACTAGTAAAATTAGAGTGTCTGAATTGCATATTTTATGTGAATAATTGTAGGGAAAACATGAGATCTTTAACATAGGCAGTCTTTAAAGTGATACATATTTGTTTGAAGCAGTGTTATGAAAACCACTGAAGTGCAGGCTTTTTATTCACTGTGAACACCATGTTTTCTTTGTGGTTTGTTTTGGTTTTTTTTTCCCCAAAGAAATATGGGTTATATCCTGGTTTATTTTTAAGTAATAAACAGCTTTGGAATACTCAGAATAAAGCCAGTTGTCATATTTCTCCATTTGCTTATGTAAGCGTGTCTTTAATAGCTGTCTGTCATTAACTTTTGCCTGATGATGATCAAATTAGTCTTTAGGTGGTTACAGTGTGGGACATAGTGTTGGTAAATTACAGCTACTAGGTTACCTAGTCAGACCCCCAGGTTACTTTTCATGTGCTCCTTAATCAGCTGTTTACCCACTGTATCCAAATGTCAGGAACTCAAATTGTTACATTTTGCTTCCAGATTCTGACACTTTGATTTCTTATCCTCTCTGCGTGCCCTGCAAGGTCAAAACCCTATTTCATTGCTTTCCTTCTTGTGTTTGATAGAGGCCGTCAGAGGTTGTTACAGTGTGGGCTCTAACACTGAAAAGTGTTTTGTAGTTAAGAGAGAAATTTAATAACACTCCATCATAACTGCATTAACTAGTAACCAACCAAAATACTGAAAGCTTAATGCTTTTTATTTTTCAATTCTGCAGGTCGTTGCTTATCACTACTGCCAGGCTGACAACACGTACACGTGTCTCGTCCCTGAATTTGTGCACAGTGTGGCAGCTTTGCTGTGCCGCTCACATCAGTTAACAGCATACAGAGATCTCCTCATCAAAGAGCCTCACCTGCAGAGCATGCTGAGCCTGAGGTCTTGTGTCCAGGATCCAGCAGCAGCTTTTAAAAGGGGAGTGTTGGAACCACTTTCAAACCTCAGGAGAGGTACGTTAAACAGGAAGTGACTTGGAAATGGAATCTAAACTGCATAAAGAGTGGAGAAAAGTATTAAAAATAAATAAAGCAGAACATTCCTGGAGAAAAGGATTCCTTAATTGTGCTAGTTGTTTGTAACAACAAGAGATGGGTTTTGAACAGTTGATTTGTGTTTTGATTAAAATTCTGTGAAACTTATTAAAGGTCATGGAAGCTTTACATTTACTTTTTTTGCCAGAAAACTGAAAGATAGCTATTAGCTTGAAGTTAAGGCTGGCACATTCACATTAAAGGATTTTGTTTAAAGATACGTTTAAGTTTTGTCACATAGTTTCTCTTTTAATTTTCTGGGCCTAAACATCTGCAAAGTGGATGTGGGTTTTGCTTGCTTTTAAAATGGATATGGCAGTTTTCCAAGAATCACTGAATCTCCTGAGCTGAAAAGGACCCACCAGGATTATCAGTCTAGCTCCTGGCCCTGCCCAGGACACCCCAACAATCCCACCCTCTGCCTGAGAGCGCTGTCCAAATGCTCCTGGAACTCTGGCAGCTTTGGGGCCGTGACCATTCCCTGGGGAGCCTGTTCAGTGCCCCACCAACCTCGGAGAAGAACCTTCTCCTGATATCCAACGTAACCCTCCCCTGACACAGCTGCAGCCATTCCCTCGATTATGGTGTGTAAAAGAAAGCATGTAGCAACATGATCTAGCAAACTCCTTTTGAAAACAGCTGCTTCCCAGCATATGCCAACTTGAGCAGATACCTGATCTGTGGCAGAACAGGGGGTTTGCCTACATATGAACAGAGCATATCATTCCTGTTAAAACTGCTTTTAATCTCCCAATGTTGTTTTTAATCTCCTAAATAATGTTTAAGTGTCATAAGATGTATTGGTGTGCATAAAGATACGTCTATGTTTCTTGACATTCAGAATTTGAGGATAAAGATGTGTCACTTAATGGGAGAATGTGTTCTTATCCTTTCCTTTTTTATTTTCAAATTTCAGAAGGGAAGATTCCTGAGGAAGACTACATAATTTTGGTAGATGGTTTAAATGATGCTGAATTTCATAAACCTGATTATGGTGACACCATTTCTTCATTTATCACAAATATAATCTGTAAGTTTCCTCCCTGGCTGAAGCTCATTGTGACTGTAAGAACTAATTTCCAGGTAAAAACATATTTTAACACTTTTCTTACCCTCAAAAACCAAATGATCATTTATATTGGTGCAGCTGCATTATTATGAAAAATACTGGGTTTAGAGGAACTCGAAATCTCTTAGATTTTTTCCTTCCTTCCTTTGTTACCTGTTTATTTGCAGTGCACATTGGAAGCCTTTTCCTTTGTGAATCACTTCTTTGCATCTGTCAGTAGAGTTGATTATACAAGAAATGATGGAATTTTAGTCTGTTCCCTTGTACCTCAGGAGTGCAATGTTAAGGTGCACATGTGCTTCAGTACAGCCTCCGAGAGTTTATTTCTTTGCCTGCTTGCCACTAGCACTGAGAGTATTTAACTGGCTTCAGAGTTTATTTCTCAACTAATTTTTTGGGGTTAAGTAGGGATTTCTGTAGAAGGGACTATTCCCTCTCTGGAGACTGGAGAAGTGTGTCTGCTTAAAACATCTCACTACTCTGAAAGTGCAGGTTTCTGGAATCCATTTAATTACATGAAGTGGAATAGAGCTCCTTTTTGTGTAGTGAAAGTCTGGAGATGTTTGTTAAACCCTTCTAATATATGCCTCTATGTAAAAAGTTTCTGGTTCTCAAACTTTAATTTTTGAAATTTAAAGTAAAACTTTAAAAGTTTTACTTTATGAAGATTAACTTAGAAGTTGTGGAAGTGTTTATTGAAAATAAAGGTCTTTTGGATCTTTATTTACATAAACATAAAAGTATTCTGTGTTGCAGAAACATGAAAGTGTGTTCAGGGGAACCTGCTGAAGTGTCTGTGCTGTACTTGGTACTTGCCTTCAGGCACATGGGGCTGGGGATGTGTGCACGACACCTTTCTGGTACATTGTTACTGGAAGGTGAGATGATAAGGGGAGACTTTTCCCTCCTGTCATTTGTGATACTTCTTAATAAAACATTCCTGCCTAATAGATCATTCCTTTTGCTTTCCCCTTTCCCTGGCCTGTCTTAGGGTCCAATTCTGGTAACTGTTTTCCATGTCCTTAACTTCGAAGTAGTCGTTTCTCATCCCTTTCAGTTGTTGAGTTTGGTCATGAAATATTTGAGACCTTCCTATGAAAAATGATAAAATGTAGAAATACTGTTCTACCTCTTATGAGGGGGCAATATTTGCAAAACCATCTCAGGGATACTGAATTCCTTTTTAATCTGGTACTCACTACAGAAGGGAAATGTAGCAGAGATGCATCACTGAGTTCTCAGTGCTGGAATACTGTAATGTCTTTGGTTTGTTTGTTTTTGTTTTGTTTTGGTTTTGGTTTTTTTCCTTTGTTTTTCCCCCTCTCTCCCTCACAGGAAGTATTAAGTTCACTACCATTTATCGCAATATCCCTGGACAATTTTCCAGACAACAAAGAAATTCACGATGATTTGAATGCTTATATTCAGTACAGAATTAATAACAGTCAGGAAATTATAAACAACATGTCTTTAAATGGAAAAGCTGATGCAACTACTATTGGGAAAGTGAGTAACCACCTGATCATGAGAAGCCTGGGATCTTATCTCTATTTGAAACTCACTTTGGATCTTTTCCAAAAAGGTCACTTAGTAATAAAAAGTGCAAGCTACAAGGTTGTTCCTGTGTCTCTGTCAGAGCTGTACTTACTGCAGTGCAATATGAAGTTCATAACAAACTCTGCTTTTGAACGAGCTCAGCCCATACTGAATGTGGCACTGGCATCCCTGCATCCCATGACAGATGACCAGATTTTCCAGGCTATTAATGCAGGACAAATAAATGGTGAACAACAGTGGGAAGACTTCAGCCAGAGGATGGAAGCCCTTTCGTGTTTTCTGGTCAAAAGACGTGACAAAACACGCATGTTCTGCCATCCTTCCTTCAGGGAATGGCTTGTCTGGAGAGCAGAAGGTGAAAATACTGACTTCTTATGTGAGCCAAGGTAAATAAAAACTGCAGTAATTCAAGTTCAAATAACCAAAGTTAGGTTTTGTATAATAGATTGCAACAATTGGTGAGAGGAAAGAGTGATGTTAAAATACGAGTACACCTAATTTTTTCCAAAAACAAAAACTTTTATATATTTAGGGGTAGATGTGACTTAAGATTCAAAGTTTACAATGCATAACTGACTCTATAGAAGTCATAAGTTTGCATCTGACTTTGCTACCTTCGTGGAGAAATGAGAGTGCTATATTGTTACTAATACAGCAAAATTGTTGAGAATCCCGTGCAGCAGCACCTTGTCTATGTAACGTAGAGTGCAGGAATAGAAGGAACAGATCATTTGGGCTTTTTTAAACATAAAAATATTAAGACATTTTGTGCTGTAATTATATCCTCCTGGCATTGTTTCAGTTTGTTCCAGCTCACTTTCTGTGAGTTGGAGAGCAGAAGTTGATTGACTTGGTTGAGTTGGAGACAGTGGCTGTTACTGTTCGTCATGTCCTCACAATTGGCTCCCCATTATTTTTTTTTCATGTTCTTTAGGGTTTACAGTTTTGGTTTTTACAAAAGATTAAATAATGCTGACATTTAAAATTATTACCAACCCAAGACTTGTCTGAGCTTTCAAGTGGCTGTAACAGAACCAGTTCTATAGGTGGGACTGGGGGGGTTGCAGCCTCGTGGACCCATGGTCCCACCATGCTGGGAACTCCCGGCACTTGCCCCAGCACCAATGGGGGCTGCCTGAGCCCTGGTAAAGCTTCTGATTTTGGAAAGTTCTGTTCAAAAATGTCTGACAATGGGTTGAGAAGTCCCTTCCCAAAACTTCTCCCCTCAGCTGAAGAGTCCAGTTAGCATATGGCTAATTGCCCGGTTCCAGTGTATAGTTCGATTAATGAGTAGTATACGGTAATCTTGTTTTCTCAGGGTTGTGCCACTCTCACTGTTTCCTAGAACATTGACCACCACTAATGTAGGTGTAGAATTACTAAATACACATTTTATCTCAAATTTCGCAAGTGTTCAGATCTTGTGCTTCTAAAAGGAGTGGTTTCTATCTGAGATGCCTCCAATCCTGGCTCTGAGAATGCAATAGGGATCAGTATGTAAACCACTTCAGAGCTGACACAGAGCCGACACAGAGCCCCTCCGAGGGGGCAGCACAGAAATACCAGAAGTGTGTTTCATCTTCAAAATTTGCCATTTTTCATTTTGCATTATTTCATTATGGAAAGAATTTTGTTTAGATGTGATGGTATGTTTCAGTAGTCTGACAAAGTTGAGCTGTTAGGCATAAAGATGTGTTAGAATGTTTACTGAAATACAGTTACAAAAGTGGTTCTCTCTTAATCCTTTTCATTAGGAATGGACATGCTCTACTGGCTTTCATGTTTTCTCGACAGGACGGAAAGTTAAACCGCCAACAAACTATGGAACTTGGCCATCATATACTTAAAGCTCACATTTTTAAGGTAAAGCTTGCAGCTTAGTAGGCTTTATGACCTATTCATATGAATGCTTCATAGAGATTCTCTTCTAACTTGCTTGAATAATTTGTTGGAAGCTTATGCAAAATACTTGGTAGTGCTATCCAGATTTTACTTTTTTATACTGAGTTGTAGATTAAAATAGGATTTCTAATCCTATAGAGAGATTTCCTGTTATATCATTTCTGTTAGGGTCTCAGTAAAAGGACTGGAATTTCTTCTAGTCATCTCCAAGCCTTGTGGATTGGTTATAGTACTGATGGACTATCTACAGCCCTGGCTTCTCTAAGAAACATCTACACACCCAACGTGAAGGTAAGGGCATCACCACAGCTGTACAGTCAGCACTTCGTCTGGCACTGCTGCTGGCACTCGGCTGGTGAATGTTGAAGTTAGTGTGACCCTTCAGCAGAAAAGCACCTGGACCTGAACTCCTTTGTGACAAGCCTTCCTGTACTTTTATAAGGTGTTGTTAAAGTTGAAATCAGTTTTTCTTGATAGTTTTGATGGAAAAGAAGGGGTTTGCCCTTTTTCTGCAGTAACTGTGCTCTGTAGCACAGGTGATTGTGTGGGTGCATTTTTGGGGTTGGATGTCCCACGTGGCCTTGCTGGGCAGAGCTCATCGCTCTTTGTTTCTGTGGGAAAGTGTCAATTGTAAAAGGGGGAAATACTGTGAGAGGAAGGGATTTAAAATACTACAACCTTGTGCTATTATTTGATTCCCTAGATGATGAATAGCAAAATCCAAGTTGGTCAGTTGGAATTTGAGCCAACTGCTAAGGCTTTTGATTGGAAATTTGTGTGTACATGAACACACATGCACATGCTCTGGCCATTTTTTTGAGATTTGCTTTTTATGCAGTCTGATTCTCTCTTAATGGAGGTAGTTGCAGAGTAGTAGCAAGTTACACGTGATTGTGATGAGAGCAGTGAGTTTCAGGGGAGAGACAAGTCTTCTCTTGGGAGTGCAGTGGTCAGTAATACAACAATATATTTACTAAGAGAAGATTTTAAACTGGTGTGTTGCTATGTATGTATTAAAGTTAATGTCTGCCAATAAAATCTGCATCAAAATTAGAGAGTAACAAATGAGTACCCGATCAAGATACCAAATTCAGACAAATCTGAGGAAAACATTGTTTTATTAAATTTTAGGTGAGTCGGCTGCTGATTTTGGCAGGAGCAAATGTGAATTACAGGACAGAAGTGCTGAATAATGCTCCAGTGCTGTGTGTTCAGTCGCACCTTGGACACGAAGAAGTGGTCACTCTTTTACTAGAGTTTGGAGCTGCTATTGATGGAACTTCAGAAAACGGCATGACAGCCCTTAGTTACGCGGCTGCTGCAGGTCACATGAACATTGTGTCACTGCTGTGCAGAAAAGGTGCAAAGGTAAGTTGGTGCACAAAGATTGCAAAGCCTGCAGCCAGAAGAGTCATACACAGGGCTAAAAAAGCTGTTATTGATTACTTAAGTACATAATTATCAGACATAGGCTTGAGGGGTAAGTCCAGACTTCCATGAAGCATTTTCCATGCGCCACTGATCACAACCCTCTGGCAGAGCCGTTCAGCCGGTTTTGGGTGCACTTCACTGTGCGCTTTGACAACCTGTTGTCATCAGCTGGTCAGTGACTGTTACTGAGAGAGTGCTGGAGCCCTCTAAAGTCGAGGTCCAGGGCATCCCCAGCTCTCCTCACCCACCCTCTGGTCCCCTCAGAGCCACTGGCTGTCCAGCAGGCTAAGCATGATCTCCCCTTGGCAAGCCCATGCTGACTGGTCCTGCTTACCTTGTCCTTCTGGTGTTTGGCAGTGCTTTCCAGGATTAGTTTTTCCATCACCTTCCTAGCTGCTCAGGTGAGGCTGTTGGGCCTGTAATTTCCCCAGATGTTCCTCCTTGCCCTGGAAGTCATCTCTCTCGCAGTGCTCTGGAGCGTCTCCTCTCCCCAGCCTTTCACTGCACCTTTTAACCTCAGACATTCCTTTCTCCCCACTTCAGGCTGACTTTGCAGACAAGAAGGGCCAGTGTGCCTTGGTCCATAGTGCACTGAGAGGGCACTGCGGAATCCTTGAGTTCTTGCTCGGCCTGGTTTGGGTGAGTCCCTCCCGAGAACAGGATTCACTGAGGAAGCGCCAGGCACTGCAACAAGCTCTCACAGCAGCTGCCAGCATGGGGCACTGCCAGGTGGGTTGGGAATTCAGGTACTTCCAGATCTGTTTGAAATCGTCTGAACTGTACAACAGTGCTTGCAGATATTTTTGAAAAAGGCTTGGAAAGAATTGTTGAAACTTCTGATATTTATTGCAGTATGTATTAGCAGCTGGTTTAAATGCTCTAGCTGAGTAGCCAGTAATACAGTTTGCTTCAGGATTTGTTCATATGTAATTTTCTGTCTACTTTTTCCTCTCTGTTCTTGGAAATTGTCCTAAATCTCTAGTGGTGGTGACGATTTTCTGTATCACTGATCCACGCAAGTGTTTCTTCTTCAGGTTGAATTTTTCCTTCTAATTTTTCAGTGCATGCAATTGCACAGGCTTCAGTTTTTAGTTTGATGCACATGTCAAGTTACAGACTTCAGCTCAGTGTCACTTCATACAGAAATTTGGGAAGGAGCACTAAAAGTAAACACATAAGTAGTACTTAAAATGCTTTAGATATTTAGGTAATACAAGTATGGCGTCTGTTCATTGGGAAAATAAACTGTAACCTTGATAGAAAACTAATGGGTAAGTAAAGATCGAGAATAAAGATCACACTAGGCTAGGGGACTTAGTTATGTAGTAAGTGATGTACCAAAGTGGAAACAATATCTCTTCAATAAAGCTGTTATTTAAAATATGTTTTTAAATTGTTGTAAGATCAAGAGTCTGATCTTTGAAGTTGTTTAGATGATCCAAATATAGAAATGTCTACAGGTAGTTAATTAATTATATGGTATATAAGCCATCGCTGTCTTATAAAATTAACTTGAGGATTCTGAACTATAGTTATCTTGGATGAATGGATAATTCCTTCACTCTCATGAAAGTTCTTGTTTGGTGTCCACTGATTAAATGAAAGCAGTCAGCTCCTGAATATCATCAAAACAGATCACATTAATCATAAATACATACCTGAAAATGTCCATCTTTCTCTATTTTTAAGACATTAAGAAGCTATGTTCTTCTTAGCTAGAAAAAAGATCTGTGTGTTTCATGAATTTTAATAAATTATGTCCTATCATTTTGAATTCTGGGATTTTCCGTACATTGTATACAACAGTTTTCAGACAGCCTGAAAACACCCAGATCCTTTCTCCTTTCCTGCCTTTGTTTTTTCCTGTAGCACCCAAACATTGTTGGTGTGATTATCCTCCCTCACCTGTTGACTGCAGCCTCCATGACCATGTGCCCCATTAGAAGATCTGTTTAAAACAGCCATTAGAAAAAGTTTTAATTTAATAATCTTTTAGCAGGTGGTTTCAAAACACAGATATCCTTAATATAGTAGAAACACAGCAAAACTTAATTTAAAGCTTATTTCAGCTTTAAAAATTACCATTAATCAACATATGCTTAGACCATTCTGGAAAGAAATTTAGAAAAACAGGTAAGATATAACCAACGTGGAAGGAAAAACCTAGGTATCACCATTTTACAAAATCTATGCAAATATTCTCATTTTTGCTCTCTTATTTTAGATGATATGTAATTTCCTCACTGAACTGGGATGCTTTATTTTTGGCATTGTTTATTTTAATTATTCTGTTATGTATAGGTCACATGGGAGCTTATTAAATCATACTCATGCCAAACAACTGATTCACAGAAGGGCACTGGGTTTTTTTAAATAACTAAAAATGTTTTTCAGTGACATTCACTTGCCTTCAAGTCATTCTAAAATCCTACCGAACGTGTGAGCAATACTGATTTTCTTTTCTGTTAATTATATGCCTTGAGAGAGAAGCACTCTCACTTGTTTCACGTCTTTTATCCCTTGGTGTGTTGTACAGCTGATGTGTTGTACAACTGATGCTCTTGTGGCTCAGCACATCTCTGCTCACTCTCTTTGGCAGGTGGTTCGTTACATCTTGACAGGTGAAAAGGACCATGACATGGACATCAATGACACTGATGCCTTGTGGGGAGAAACAGGTATTTCCCTTCTCATATGTTTCCTAATTTGGGTTGCTGATTTAAGAAAAAAGGGTTTTTAATCTTACTTTTAAAATGTAATTTTCTGTAATCAAAATAATGGAAAATACCAGTTTTAATAATCAAATGCAGTTTATGAGTATAGAGTTTTAACTTACTGAATCTCAAGCATTGGAGAACTATTTTATATTAAAATTACTGTAAATTACTGACTTCTTAACTAAATGGAAAATTGTGGAAATAACAGTGTTTATGTTTCAGTGTGGGTTTATTCTAATTAGGCAGTGGAAGAAAAGACCTGCCTTTGGACAGCTGGGAAAGGCCAAATGCAGTTTTTAAGGCAGGCTGTAATCCCTGCACTGGAAGTTGCCTGGTGTGCCTTGTGAGTGGCATCTCCATTCCATGGAAACAGCTGAGGGTGGGGAAGCAGCATTGGGATGATGTGGCCTCTCACATTCTGGAGAAGCAGATGTGCTTCATTCCTACTCATGTACAAAACCCTTGTTGCAAATCCAGTGAATTCCAAAAGCCATACATCTGTTTCTAAATTAATTTTGTTCTTCAGTATTTTCTTGTCAGTGTTTTTTATTGAAATCCTTGCATAATGCATGGGGAATCTTTACGTGTTGAGGAAGTGAATTCCCTGAAAGGGGGATTTTTGAACAAGACTCAGCTCTTTTGCTTGTAATATTGATATCCATAACAGTTACTTTCCAGTTGTTCAGCTCTAAGCAGTTGCTATAACTGTAACACAGTGAAGTTTCACTGAATGAGGAAGGAATGCTAAAAAAGAAAAAAAAGAAAAATTTACTTCTTCCTGCAGTGTTTATAATTTCCTTTACTTTCAGCATTCATTGGAATTTTTAAAAAATCTGCTTGATCATGTTTGAAAATGCTAAAAAATGAGTAACAGGAAATTCACAATTTGACCCACTTCTTAGTAGAAAATGCAAGTTAATAGGCTTTAGAAACTGGAGGGGCAAGTCCTTTGCTGATTCTTGCATAAGTCACACATGGACTCATTTTCTAAACACTGTTGGCATGACTGGTGAGGCTTCAACACAAACAACAAAATTTAAATTTCAAGTTCTGTTTAAAACACAATATGAGCAAAACAGAAAAGGGGGAAAAATCATGAAGGGGGAAGTATTTTCTTCTTTTTGTTCTTTCCAGCTTTCAATAAGTGTCACAGTGAAAAGCTGAAAGAATGGGGATTCAGTAACATTCACATATTGTGCATGTGTCCAAAGGCCAGATAAGCCAAGAGCTGATGTTGATGCAAATGCTTTCTCTAGCCCTGACAGCTGCTGCAGGAAGAGGGAAGCTGGAAGTGTGCAAGTTACTCCTTGGGCATGGAGCGGCCGTGACAAGAGCCAGCAGGAGGGGCATTCCCCCGCTACTCTGCGCAGTCCGGCAGGGCCACTGGCAGGTCTGGCACAGCTTCGGGGATCTTTTGGGATGTGGTCCCTGATTCCTCCCATCTCTAGTTTTGAAAATAATTAGTGTCAATTTTCTAATACATGTTTGCATATGGGGATGTGCTCAGAAGCTTCACTTCCAAAGCCTTTGTATTCCTGAAATAACTTTAAAAGCACATTGGCCTCACAACAGTCTTAGTTATAGTATACTTGAAAAATAACGTGAGTTAAAATACTTTATTTCCTAGACCAAGATCAGAGGTGATTTCAGATCTTTTATACTGTGGCCGTGCAGAGAGAGAACCTTGGATTCAGAAGCCTTCCTCATGCTCACCTCTCCTGTCAGGAGCAGGCCTTGAACTGCACTCAGGGCTTGAGCTACATAGAATTTCTCAGTGGTTGCCATAAATACCACCTTAGTCCTCATTTTTAAAAGTTCATGATGTTATGGCCAAAATCTAAATCTCCCAATTTCATAAAATCATAGAGTTGGTAAGATGGGAAAAGCCCTCCAAGACCATCAACTCCAATTGTTCCCCAGTACTGCCAAGGCCACCACTAACCCATGTCCTGAACTATTTGTTACACCCACGGGGCTTTTGAATCCCTTCAGGGATGTGGCAGATGGGAATTCCACCCCTGCCCCTGTGCCAGGGCTGGACAGCACTTTCTGAGAAGAAATTCTCCCAATACCCAATCTAAACCCCTACTGGTGCAAGGAGTGTGTTTTTAAATTGATATTTTCTGTTTCAGATTGCTAAACTTCTAGTGGAGCATGGGGCTGATGTGAATTTAAGTGACAAGCAAGGCCGGACACCACTGATGGTGGCTTCTTGTGAAGGACATCTGAGCACTGTGGAATTTCTCCTTTCTGAAGGTAGAAAATAAACAGTGGATTACAGCTGCACAGATGCACCAAGATGCATCTGGGTGAGTTAAGCAATTTTTCCATTTGAACAGAGAATCTTCATAACAAAGTTCATTTTCATTTTTCAGGTGCAACTATTTCATCTCTGGACAAGGAAGGACTGACAGCTCTGAGCTGGGCATGTCTGAAAGGCCACAAGGAAGTGGTTCAGTATTTAATAGAGAAAGGTGCAACAACTGATCAGACAGACAAAAATGGACGAACACCCCTAGACTTGGCAGCTTTTTATGGAGATGCTGATATTGTAAGTATAACAAAACAGAAAATTCAAGAAAAAGTTATAAAAATTTAGAATTTAGAAAAACTATTGCCTACCAAAGTAGGAAATTTGGGGAAATAGCCAAGATGCCCACTGCTCTCATCTTGACTTGAGTGCAAATGTTTGCTCAGGAAAGCATTTTCTAGATTAAGCAGAAGCTCAGAATTATGCTGCAAAGCCACAGATGTCCCTTCTCAGGGTCCTGGTCAGTTGGTGCCCTCATAGAGTAAAGACCCCAAGAAGACATGTAAGAAGAGGAAGGGCACACTCAGGTTTGCATACACTGCGGACAGATCCAAAAGGTTAGCAAGGAACTAGACAGAACAGCAGCACGTGCAGTCTCTCAAACTTACAGCTGTGTTTCTGCAGCTTGCGTAGACAAGGTCTGTTTCAGGTGCTGCTGTGGCATGTAACTCACTGAAGAACTTTGTCCATTTAGCCTTTGTCTGAATTAACTTGAAATAGTAAATAAGCCCTCGGGTTCCATAGTGACTGTGGCAGTTTTCAGATACTGTGTGTGTTTTTGCAGGTGACACGGGGTACTGGAGACTGCTGGGGAATGAGGGGTGTCCAGGCTCCTTCCTGTCCGTGCATTTGCTGTGGGTCGTTGTGCTGGCATAGTGCCAGCTCCCATTTCCCTGGCCAGACTGGTCCCTTCAGTAGGTCTGGGCTCAGCCACGGGCCAGGCTGGGACAGGGGCAGTGCCGGTGAAGAGGTCCTTGAGCAGGCCCATGGCTGTGGGTCGTGGGGCCTGTCCGTGGGCAGGACTCTTGGTGCCTTTTCCCTTACAAGATCACTGCTGGTCACACTTGGGCAAGTAATGGTTACGGGAGGGAAGTACTGCTTCCCTCCAGCTTGCCCATGCTGCAGTGCCTTCAGTGGACTTTATATGGCTGTTTTGTACTCTGCAGCATATGTTCAGTGTGTTTCAAAGAAGATTACGTGGTACCTAAAATATTTCATGGGTCTGCCTTTCCTACTAAAAGCCATGTTACACGGCATGTCTTATTTCTTCTCCCAGGTGCAGTATTTGGTGGAGAAAGGAGCAATGATTGAGCACATGGACCACAGTGGCATGAGGCCGCTGGACAGAGCAATTGGCTGCCGCAATACTTCAGTTGTGGTCATGCTGCTGAGAAAAGGAGCTAAGCTAGGTTAGTGAAACTGCCCTGCACCAGGAGAAACAACTGGATTCTGCTCTGTCAGAATTAGTTATTTCTGTAAAACAGGTTAAATAACTCAAAACACCAGATTTTTGCAGGCTGTCTGGTTTGCAGATGTCCACTCAAGAGAAACAATCTCCTCCTCCCCTTTAAAGGCAGACACACAAGACTCACTTTAGAAGTGAGGAAATGCAAGGACTCTTATTCTGCTTCTTCTTTGATGTGTGCTGATGGTGAGGTCTGGAGGAGTCACTGTATATGGTTACTCTGCCTTAATATATTTAAACAAGAAAATGATGATTGTGCTTTTACTGATACATAATTCTGACACTATTAATGATTTAGATTAACAAGTTTTACTTTTAAATAACATTCTTCTAATAAACTATAGAATTGTGCATTTTTCCAAAGGGTAGGCCAAAAAAATTTAAGTCTTGTATTAACAGTAGGCGAGTACATAGTACAGTTGTGTATGTGATACTTACTGAATATACTGAATAGTGCCTTTGAATCATTATTTCATATTATTTGGGTAGTAAGTATGATCAAATACAGGTCTTTACTTAGGCCTAAACTAAATTGTGACTTCTATACATTCCTGCACATGGGTGAAATGTATCAGACCATTTAATACCTGGCTGCTGTCCAGGTGGTGTTGGAGGGGGCAGGTGGGGGCATAGATGTATTTTAAACGTGTACACCCTAATTATGATGATAACAGTAATATTAGTTCCAGGTAGGTGGAATATATACTGAAGTAGGACCAGGCTTTCTACTGTGGTAGACAGCAGAAACACATTCTTCCCTTTTGTCAGAGACCCTTAAAATTTAACTTGCAGGAAATGCAGCATGGGCAATGGCCACCTCCAAGCCTGATATTCTCCTGATTCTTCTGCAGAAACTCATGGAAGAAGGAAATACACTGTATAAAGTAGGTAGATTTTTATTTTTTCCTGACAGCAGAACATTGGACTTCTGCCTGAAGGTAGACTAAATGCCTTTATGCCTCCTTTTCAGCTAGATAATCTGATACATTACTATTCTGTTCAAAACAAAACAAGAATCATATGTGATTATTTCCTGGTACTAGAGTATGTATTAGTAGTGCAAGTATTATCCTCATCAAATACAATTAAACATTTGTGTTCAGAAAAAAACACAAATTCTGGTTAACATGCAGGTTCTCTCACTGTGCTTGTCTGACAGTATAGTTCATATTGTGTATATTTATTAAAAAATCTGTCTCTGTGTTTCCTCCTTGAAGGGTACCTCTTGGTAGATGTCAAATATAAATACGCTTTTTTGCAACAATATTCCAATATTAAAAGTTTGTGAAAAACCTCTTGTTCCCTAAAATTTGCAGAAAGGTAAGATGAAGGAAGCAGCACAGCGCTATCAGTATGCACTGAGGAAGTTCCCAAGGGAAGGGTTTGGTGAGGAAATGAAAGCCTTCACTGAGCTGAGAGTTTCATTATACCTGAACTTGTCACGATGTCGCCGCAAAACAAATGTAAGCTCTTGCTGTTAGTCTGCTGCCTCTCTGGCATTAGGAATCTGAGACTTACATCCTACTGCATTACTGGGGTTGTATGTGGACACCTATCTGTGCTATTTTAGAATCCTTTTCACCATATCCTGATTTTGGGCTTTATTATGTCAGTAAATGGGTGACTTGTAAGACGAGGGCATGTTGTGGGGGGATCTACTACAGCTAGTCTTACATCATGCAGTTATTTTGGAATGATGATATGCTGGATCTTTGTGGTACTTTTAAAAGACTGAATGGAAAACACTGCCACCACCCTGTATTACCAAACAGCACAACCAAGGTGCCATGGCTGTGCCTGTGTGTGCTTTGAGAAAATACCAGAGCTTGCAGCTTGCTTTGACTGTCGCTGTGTAACAAGCATGTTTGATTCCATTATTAGGATTTTGGTATGGCTGAAGAGTTTGCTACCAAAGCCTTGGATCTGAAGCCTAAGTGTTACGAAGCCTATTATGCCAGAGCAAGAGCCAAGAGGAACAGCAGGTACTGTTTGATTCTGTGCATCTGTGTGCACAGACTTTTTTTGATTTAGCATTTTTAATAACTTGTTCTTTTCTGCTAGTTACATTTCAAATTTGCAAAGAAAAAATTAGTTTTAGTGCACTTTGCATCTGTACTAGGTCTCTGTATCAGATAAAGCCAACCACATTCAAAGAGCAATATTGAATACTCTGTAAGTACTTACGAAGCAGTCCAGAAAGTAACAAATTGATTTGAAGAGGGATTATTTTAAGTGTGAGTGGGTCTGCTGCTCGACATGACGCAGCAGAATGTGGCCAGCAGTGTGCCACCAAACTCCAGCACTTTCCATTTATTGCCAAGTTTATGATTTGTTACTGGGTGCTTTGATAGGCAGCATATAACGAATCATTAGCAGTTGAAGATAAAAACAAGGGGAGAGAGGAGGTGTCTCTTTAGGTTGGAAGAATAACAAACTATAGTGGTGTAGCTGAAGTATAGGAAGAGGTGCCTTTTTGATTGGCCTTGTCTTTTCTAAACCAGTCAATAAACGGTCACGAAGCAGAGTTCAGCAGGTTCGATGCGCAGCTCGGGGTCAGCCCGGACTCAGACCCTTTGCTGCACGAGGCGAGCGAGAGTCCCCAGAGCCTCCGCGCGGCAGAGCTGAGCTGCGATCTGCCGGCGGGTTAAACCACGGCGAGCCAGGGAGGGCAGGCGAGGGCAAAGGATGAGAGAGAGGTCTTCGTGTGAGTTCCAAGGAAGGTTTTATTCCAGAGAGGGTTCAGGGACGAAGACCGTGTGCTGAGGGTGTGCAGGGGTTTTTCAGAGGGGGTGGCACTAAGGGTGGTGCCAACAGGGTAACCAGTAGAATTACAATTTGGGAGGGTCTAGGGTAGGATTGGCATAACACAGGCTTAATGAGGAAAGAGAAGGGAGTGGAGTAATTTAAAATGCCCAATGGGACACGGAGTAGTAGAGAACTTTCCAGAGTAAGGGGTAGTACAAAGCTCAAGGGAGGAGACCCAGCACACTGAGTGACAGGGAATGGGGAAGGGTACCAAGTCCCAGGACGAACCACCATTTATGGGGGAAATGGGACAAACTATTTGGGGAAGAAACAGCAATTAACAGTGAATTTAGAAACCACACCACAACAGTTCCCTACTCTGGAGGTACCTGTGAAGAGCTTGTGAGACAAAGTATCAGTTCCTGGTGTTCCCAGCAGAGAGTTCTCCTGCCTGCCTGCATGGGGTGTCAGGATATGTGAGAGAAAGGCTTAGGGTTTGGCCTGTACTTCCACCCTAGTTATGAATTTCCTGAGGTGGAGAACTTCCATTTCTGATTTGTCACCACCTGCAGCAGGAAAGAACAGATCAGGATATTTTGCTGTACGGGTCGAGGTGGACTGGGGCAAATCTGGCTGGGACTCAGCTTTGCCCCCGTTTTCACTGTTTACTTATTTCTTCCTGAACAGAAAATTACTTGCGGCTCTCGCTGATCTACGGGAAGCCACTCAGTTGTGTCCCAGCAATCAGGAGATAAAACGTCTCCTGGCTCGGGTGGAAGAGGAATGCAAACAGTTCCAGAGAACACAGCAACAGAAGCATCACTCTCCACAGCTACTTGAGCAAGCCAGCAACTCTGATAATGAGGAGGGCATTGTACCAGGTGTGAATGATAATTTTAATCTTCAAGACAGGGAAGATGAGCTGCCACATCCCAACGAATCTGTTTCCTCTCCACAAAGGCTGCAGTGTTCCTCAGCTGCTTCATTATTTAGCAGGACCCTTCCAGAAGATGTTCAGAAAGCTCAGTCTATGTCCCCTCAAAGCAGAACAAGCAGTAAGTACCTGAGAGAGCCAGGTTTGATCATGCAGCCAACAAAGCAAGCGCAGATTGTAAAAACTAATCAGCATTTGAGCTCCATCCAGCCTGGATCTAAACCAGGAAGCAGTCAATGTAGCACTAAGACACAATTATCTTTGCAGCATCTTCCCCAGAGTCCCTTGCCCATCCGGCACGCTAGAAGTCAACATGTGGATGGGACAAGCACATTGTCATCTGAAAGCATTTCCACAGCTCCCACTGCTGAACTGTACAATAAGTTTGTGTCGGGCCAGCGTTCGCATCCACAGCAGCAGGAGACTCTCTCTTGTTCTTTTGCCAGTAAATCTAAACCTGCTGACATGTCAACAGCCTCTGCTCCAATGAATTTCAGTGACTCAAGGCAGCAAAGCCCTATACCCAGTGGTGGCTCTTCTGGCTCTCCATCCAGTAGTGTGACTCTTGCCAGCTCAACAACCAGCTTCACTTCAGCCAGCAGGTTTTCAGGCAGTGTTAAGGGGCTGGGCCCAGATGTTCGACTCAAGGAGACTAACATCAGTCAAGCTCAGGGTACTGAGCACCGACCTCGCAATACCCCGTTTATGGGAATCATGGACAAGACTGCAAGGTTTCAGCAGCAAAACACACAATCTAGTCGCACTTGGCACTCTCAGGCATCAGATGGATTATCCACAAATGTTGCTTCTGCGGGAATTCAGCCCTCAAACTTGGAGCAGTTCTCAGTTAAACACTACTCAACTAAAGCATCCTCTACAGCTGCTGCCCCGGGAGATGGCAGCCAGAGCAGCATGCAAGCAAAAGAATGTGAGGAGCTCACATGCCAAATCCCTCCCCACTGTACAGAGAGCAGATCATCCAGCCAAGGTTCTCATTTACATCCCGATGCTGTAGCCAAACTGCCATCCCACAGCACTCAGGACGGCCACCTCAGTCATGTCACCATGGTAAAACCAAAGCGATCATTCATTGAATCAAATGTATAAGTACCATTCTGTACATTGACAGGGTAGACCTGGGTCACAACATCACAGGGTCTGACTGCTCTACAAAACACTTGCTGACTGGGCATGGCTGGGTCCCAGGGGTCTTTAATGGGATACAACCACTTCCAGCTGTTCCTACCATCACCGGGCAGTGACAGTAACTGGAATAATAAATTTGTATAGAAAGACTCAGATAGGGTTGTCCTAGGAGCTCGAGCAGAGAAATTGTTTCCATTACATTTTACCATTAAATAAGCGTTTACTTTCACACAGGGCTTCAGTCTTGGCTTTTGGTTCTCTTGCATCTCACACATAGTACTCGTGCCTCTCATATGCTTAACTGCTTATGTCTCACAGCAGCGCTAAGGGAGATAATCTGCTGCAGAATACTCAGATCTGTACATGCATGTATTTTTTAATCAAAGTATTTTATCACTTTTCTAGCGGGATCTAATTTGGGTTGCATGATGTACATTTAGGAAGCATAAATAATTTGTGTATGAGTAAACTATAAGCAGCCATGCTTTGACATGTAAATATAACTAGTAACTAGAAGAAATCAAATAAAATGAGTGACATTTGCATGTGTATTGAGAGGCTTTGACCATATTGGTTATTGCACTGAAGAACACAATATTATGGCCTATTAACAATAATCGCACTTTATATTGGGTATCTAATCACCTTTGGGTGCTATTTTAAAGCAAAATGATTTATTGTTTATTTGTGAAAAGGTACAACAATGAAATGCTTAGTAAATGTTTTTATGGGAAACCCAAGAAAGGGATGGAGTGAACGTGAAGGTTTGAGGAAAAGCATATGTGCAGTTGCATGACAGTATGAAGTTGAGAAGTTGGTTTTTTTTGTGGAAATAAGGATTTTTATTGGCAAGAACATTCTGAAAATGAATGGCTGCAGTGACATTCCTATGAGTGCAATTCAGTTGGAGTGCTCAGCTTTATACTCTTCCCATCATGCTTGATTACAGTGTTCTGTGTACATTGTAAACAGCTGTACCCAGCTCTACAAATCCTTTTGGAGTTTGTATCATTACACTTTAGCTTATTTATTGTTTACTGTTTCTTTGATATTTTGTACAAGTCCTATATTAGTCTTGTCCTGTAGTTCTATTTTTGCACAGCTACTGTACTCTTTCCATACAAAATAAAGATTATTAATATACCTGTGGGATGAGATGCAGTCCCTGATGCTTACTGGAGAAACTCCCTCCCCGCTTTTCCAGCTACATGTCCAGTAATGGGGAACAAAGACAGGCAGACACATTCTGGTTTGTTAGAGTAGAAAAAGAAATAGAGCCTACACTTTGCTTTCTTACCTTTTGAAGGACTGAGCTATTTCTTACCTTTTGAAGGACTGACTTGGCAAGGTGAAGACTCAAAACTCATAAATGTAGTAAAAATTTTAAGAAAACTTTCTTTGAAAAACTGAGTTTGAGTACTTCATTCTTAAACAGAAATACCACAAAGTAGAACTACCAGGAACTTAAAAAAGTTTTCCTAGGAGTTTCCACCAGTGAAGGTTGAACCAGCCACAGATCAGAACAGAAACACAACTTTTTCTTTCCATTTGTTTCTGATACAGTTAATTCCTTTAGCTGCATAAAATTTCGATTAATTTTAAGAAACAACCTCAAAATTCAGTGGTTTAACTACTTCTGCTGAGTCTCCAGCCAGCGACTAATGGCCATTTTTAGCGTCCTGTTTGGTGTGAGCATAAGAGAGTGGAGAGGAAGATTCGTCATGGGACTAGACCGTCTATTGCTGATCCAGTTTTCCATTGCTTCCCTTTCATAGGAATAGCCATCTGCAAAGAAACCATCAACAAAAGCTCGTATTACAGAGCCTTGGGCACTGTGGCACTGTGCAGGTGTTAGCTTTTTAAATGTAGAAGGGAAGTAAGGAAATATGTCCAAACAGGAAAATTGAGGTGTAGAACAAGTACACTGTAAGTGAAATCTTTACGGTAGGTATAAACAGTTCAGGCTAGTTTCATGTATCTATCTCTGTGTAAAAATACCAAAATATATTATGTACATGTTAAATAAGACTTCCTTTTCCATTTGAATGATCCATAATGTGAAGTAAAAGCTCATTACCATCAATTGCCTAACACGGCTAAAGCTGCCTGCTGCTCTGCTGAACAGGGGGCTCGTCCACCTGGCTGACCCAGTGCTGAGCTGCGCCTGTACAGAGCCCTCACAACCTGGCCAGGTTCAGGACTTTGGCTCTTAAGAGTTGGTAGCTGAACAAGCTGTTTCTCAAAGAACAGGAATTAGGCCCCAGCAAAGGGTCAGCTGGCACAGTCACCCAGGAATATCTCTGGTGGAATACAAACCTGTGCCCTATGCCCCTCCTCTAACACAGGGGTATAGTCTTGTCTCCTTACTCTTTATTGAATAAAGCCACCACACCATGACTCAGCAATTGTCTTCATATTTTGACCATTTTAATTCTCAGAAGTCTGCCCTAATACCTCAGAACTGGATGAAGTCAGTCACTGTTTACAGAGCAACACAAATAATATAGTGATCTTCTGATGCTTGTATGCTCCTCCTTCCCTGTGCCCTCCAAGAACAGAACTACAAAACACTGCTTCTTCATAAAATGTTTTAACTACATAACATGCTCCTGGCATATCACAGTTCCAAAGGTTTGCTGAATTTAAAGGAGTCTCATTCTGTACAAACTTTAAAGTAAGTGCGCTAGAGATTGTGTGCTATGCGTAGTAATGAGCCTGGAGTTTTGGTGGGTGGGGTGGGGAAATTGGGTCAGTTGGTTGGTTTGTTTGCTTGCTTTTTGTCCCACTGAATGCAAGATTTCATTTTGCACTTACTGAGCCAACACTGTAATCAGGCTTGTAATTATATTGACAAAGGCACATAAAGGGAGGCATATTAAAAAAATGAAAAAGTTGCTTGATACAGTATTTTTATCCATATCAGAGCTGTAATTCAGCAAACTAAACATTTATCATAATTCTGGTTTGTTGCAACAGCTATTTAGAGTAGTTTAGCTTTCTAAACCTGATAATAAGATAGGTGTGGGAGCACAAAAATGGGCCTATCTTTACCCTCAAGTAATTAGTTTTAACCCATGTCATGTAAAGACATACCTGTGGCAATGACAGGATCATTCATAAGCTCTCTTGTTATAGGACACAGGAACTCATCAGGAACAGGAACAGAAACCGAGATCACTGTCGTCCTCAATTCTTCAATTTTCTGGAGAACTTTACTGCGCTGCCCTAGAGATTCTGAAAAATTATTTGTACATGAAGTGGACAGCACAGACAGGTAAGGCAAAGAGGTCAGGTCTTGGAATAGTCAGCAGCTGGGTCACAGGAGCCATTTCTCCATCTCACCACCCTGCTAAACCAAAATCCTGCAGCCAGCCCTGGCCCCCACTCCAGTCAGCTCTGCCACAGGCTGTCTCTCCTGCTGTGCAACAGGAACTTGGAGGAGTAATGAAAACAACCAGTAAAACCAGTGCAAGTGCAGCAGAGCCATTGCAGAGCAGTGGTCTGGTGGCCACACACTTGACACAGTGCAAGTGCAACGCTGCCCTGCAGCCACACCCTGGCACGGGACACTGCAGTGCTGGCCCTTGGGATGGGACAAAGCAGAACCAGTGAGAAGGTACAGCTGTGCACAAGTGCTGCCAGCACCTCCGAAGAGACTGGATTTCCCTTCAGCCCCTTCATGTTAGCGTTTGACACACCTGGCCACGTCCACCTCTGTTATGCTACACCTGCTGTACAGTACTGCTGTCTAGGGCTTACAAAAGCACAACTGAAAGACACCTAAGCCCGTGTTTTTTTAAAGAACACTGGTGTGTCCTTCAAACTGCAAAGACTGTACTTGTAGAGGTCTTTAGCAAGATCTTGCATCACTTTCTCAGAACAAAGAAAATAGGTTATCAAGGAGAGAAAGGACATGCTCGTTCAAGCATTTGTAGACTCCTAAAATTTAGTTAAACAGGAATTTGAGTAACACTGAAAATCTTGTTCATTTGAGGTAGATAGTATTTTCCTACTTTGTAAATGCTTGAGCTATGGCAGATAGAGAGCAATTTTCCAAGTCATATATGAAGCCATAATTTCTATACCTTTGTTGATTTCTTTCCCCAGAGAACTCTCTTTGTAGCAGGTCATTGGTCACACTACATTCAATTCTCACAGAACTTTCTAGTCAGCATTATCTGATTAGCCTCAGCTGGCAAACACTGCAAGAAGTTTTAGGCTATTTCAATGCTAAGGAAAATGTTTGCATAAACTGAGGAAGCCAAGTGTCTTTCATGGATGACAATTCCTGACAAATTCCCAGCATATCTGTTATTTCTAGACTTCAACAAAGCCAGCTGATACACAGAGATAACATGATCCAATATAGACCAATTCCACACACACACACAAAACAAAAAAGGAGGGGAGCAGTCTTTCTACAATGAACAATATCCAGCTGTAATTTTTATAAGGTTTCTTACCTCATTCAGCCTTTTCTTATGCTTGACCTCACTTTGACAAAGGTATTAGCACCTAATTTACACCTAAATCTGACCAGAAAGTTTCAGTGCAGTTCACTATCCTTAAATTGCTTATTTCAAAATAACCACTATGGAATCATTACTAATACAGTGCTTCCTTTTGATTCCTTCTAAAATGTAATCACAGTTTTGCAATAAAGCAACAGAACAATGTATGAACCTGATGTATTAGAAAGTGTCTGAGACAGGCAAGCTTTGCTTGATCCTTACCAAAAGTCATCATCAAATGCGCACTTAAGAATTTCACTGTTCGATTCAATGTTGGAGAACACATGCTATTCTAAACGTGGCACTTTTGCAGACTGATAGGAAAACTATAGACCACCCTATTTACCAAAGTGAGAAACATGAATTATAGAGAAAAGCTGAAATTCCTTTCCCACAGTTTAGTAATACAAGATCAAGAAAGGAAAATAGAAGCAAAATCAGGTAAGACTATTCAACAGCATCATTAGTACAAGTGCATTGTGTGTCTCCAGGTATGAGGAAACACACACACACACAAAAAAAAGGAATACCGTGGACAATGTAACATTAGGGGTTTTTAACAGCCCTGGAAATTAAATAAAAAAGGCATTTCAGGGGGAAAAAAATCCAGGTATGGAACTCCTAACGTGCTTTCATTCCAACATTTCAAAGTACTCAGAGATTAAAAACTATTATAATTTCAGTACTCTTACCAATTTTTAATTCATTAGCAAGACTTTCCTTAGTAAGATTCAGTAGTTCCTTGCCATCAATATTATTCATTTTGAAAAGTCCAACAAAGTCTGCTAAATCCTGTGCACAGAGCCAGGCTGAAACATCATCCTCTGACCAGTCCTCAACAGCCGCCTTTGATTCACTTTCTACAGTATCTCCTTTGGAAATGAAAGAGTTAAAAAACAAAACAAGAAAACAAAAAAAAAACCAACTTAAAAACAAACACCACCACCTTCCCCCCCCAAAAAAGTCACCACAACCCCCAAAAAACAACCAACAATGAAATTCTGAGTTCAAAAAAAAATGTCATTAATGGACCCTGTTTTTAAGTATTTTCACTACTATGCATTCTTCATCTAGTGAAAGAAATGCTAGAAATTACTTTGGGAGGGAGGGCAATAATTTGGGTTTGCCTTTTACCTATCAGTTTTCAAAGTTTAGAGGAATTTAATCATTTAGATGCCTACACTTCTGTCAAATTTGAATTGAACAACCAACCAGAAAATTGTTAGCAGACACTGGAATCATCTCGCACCTCCTTACAAAGCACACCGAAGTCTAAACCTCCTGTTGTGCTTTGAACAAAGACATGTACCTTTGTTCCACAAATTTTAGGTGGTTATGTAATTTCTACCATTAGTTATCCTACACTAATGGTACTAACTTAATTTGTACACTTAGTTTTTCACCTATAACAACTAGTAAGGTGCATTTCTAATTGACAATTACGCTTGCAATTAGTGTATTTTCAACTTGTCACAAATTATGGGTGTTGAAGAAGTCTTTCAGCATTCTGACAATAATGTAATTGCAAATATCAGAAAAACAGATATCGCAAATCAGTAAAATTAAGATACATCTAGTATATTTTTCTTTACAAAATAACTAAAAGAGAATACCTCTTTTGGGCATTGATCAGGTCAATTAGAAGATAAAAAACATGCACATAATCCTGGGGGTACACATTAAGTGCAGATAAGAATGTGGGATTTTTGCATCTTCAGATGGGTGTTTTGAATTTAAAGAACAGATTACAAATACTTCACACACTGACCTGCACAGGGTTGCCTAAGGTCAAGCTGCCATATGTGCACAGTTTTATCCATAGAGCCTGTGGCAAGTAAGAGACTATGTGGTGCAAAAGCACAGGTTGTAACGTATCTACAAATTAAAAAAAGTGTGAAAATTCACGAAAAAATGATTTAATTTCTTTTATTTATGAAACACAATAATCATGCTGATTTCTTACCTGGTATGCTGAGACAAAGTATGAAGGGTATTGCCAGTACTCTGCAAAAGAGTTTTTGTGATTTTAAATCTTAAAGAATAAAAAAAGTGTTTCTTCACTTCTATGCTTCCTTTCAAAATAGGGAAAGGTGCTTCTTGAAAGGTGGCAGAAGTTACCTTCAGAGAAGTTACACAACCTTGACAAAGCTGATCAGCAGCAAAGTCAGAAATGCAACCTGAATTTCCTGTTTGACGCCCCTATTCGATTCCCTGAAGCACTGCTACTCTGCACAATCAGCCACCATGGAACATGCAGGGAGAACAGTGCCAGAAACATTAATTGAATTAAATCCATATTGGCTCATTGTTTGTGTGGATAGACATTTCTTCTAAAAATCTTGTATTAGAGATGACCAAAAGGGTCAATGTGGAGGTCAACCCACAATTGTTCAATTGGACCAGAAATTAAACACACCTATTTGGCCTATTCTCCTATTTGGCCACTAAATACCACTAAAAAACCAAGTTCCTGAATTTTGGCAGTTTTAACTTATTATTGAAAATTTTCCCTCCAATGAAAAATATTATTTCTTTGACAGGGACAGACAGGTTGGAAAAATGATGAGCAAAATTATTCTGAATCACTAATTGATCAATCAGCACTCCAGTATATTGAGCTGTCCAGCGTGATCAAAGTGCCCTAACACAGGTTGGAATCTCTCTCCCTCCCACCAAGGTTTATTGGCACCACTTTTCCCCAGAGAATCACAGGATGGTTGAGGACCTCTGGAGATCATCTAGTCCAACCCCCATGCTAAAGCAGCATCACCTAGGGCAGGTGTCCAGGCAGGTTTTGAGTATCTCCAAAGGAGAATCTCTCAACTAGAAAAGTTATTGTCCCATTTGATAAAAACCTAAGGCCACAAAAGCTGATGAACAGTATTAAGAAATACTTAGGCTGTGGTTTCCTTCATCTTTCAATTTTCTGAGGCTACAAAACTCCAGAGGACTTCTTACATACCTGCCTAAACTTCAAACTACTAAAATAACTGGGCCAAAAACTGTGCAGGTATCGTATTAGTGATTTTGGTGAAAACCTTTAATTTTAATTTTAAAATTGTATCAATACAATAGGTATGTGCAGAGCAAGCTGAAGAAGTCTAAAATTTGTTCATTCTTTATTTTCAGCAAAATTATTATTTTTAATACTATAAAGTACTAAAGGTATGTACCACTTACAGGTGACTCACAAAGGATGTAACAACATTATTATAGAAAATGCGTCAACAATATGTTTTAAAGACATTGTACTTAATATAAAAACTTCCTTGAGTTCTTTATTATGCTTCTATTTTATGTGCACTTTACATACAACTAACTATAGAGTTTCTATGATCACCATTCCTGATTTTATGTCAAAAAGTACAGTCCTCCTTGCTTTGGAAGCTAAACTAAAGTTAGCATAACAAAGAAATCCTTCTGCTTCAATATGAAATTTGTAATACTAGGAAATATGGAATTAATTGAGTAATACCCTACTGCACAGAAATCAACTGACAAATCCTCACAATGTAAATAAAAAGCTCAGCTGATCAGCTCTCAGGAGACATTTTTCCTTAGACTCCTTCCCCTCCTACCCCCAAATGCCTAGTAAATTTTTTGGCTTAATATAATTTGTATTCTTTAATATTTTTTCATTGATAAGACACTGCAGAAGCAGTACTGATATTTAAAGACAACAACCCAAGAAATGGTCTTGTATTATGCTATACTTACTGTTTCATAGATTATGACGCACTTGTCCACAGACCTTAAAAAAACCACATTGACATTAAAATGATGCAGAGAGGGAAAAGGAAACTGTTTCATTAACCTTTTCCACAACCCGAGATTTCAAACTTAATCACCAACAAGACACAGACTGATTGTAAAGGCACTTCAACAGCTCTAGAGATCACAGAACTATTCCTTAATTATTGATAATAAATATTTAGAAATCTTCAACTCTTTTGAACTTTCTGTTTTACAATACTGAAGTGCAAACCTGTACAGCCAGACATTTCAACAAGGTGCTGCTTACCCCGAGACTATCATCTGTCCATCACAGGAAAATGCACAAGCCAGAACTGGGGCAGAGTGTCCATTCAGTGTGCATTTATATTTTAACTCAACACCTAAAAACACAAAAAAGTAAATTGTTACATATGGCCATATTTGACAAGGTATAACACAAGCTGCTTTGAGAAGCCCAAAGCTTCACCAAAGATGTGACTCTGAGACATACTGTTTACAAAAAAGGAGATAAAAAGATCACAGAGACAACTTCCCTTTTAATATCTCCAACTTTCTCACTTTGCAGTAGTAGTGTGTAGTGTCTCACAAGGTTTTAGATAATTAAATGTGTATCTGTACACACAATATTAATCCTTACATACCTTTATATAAAAGAGATTACATAAAAGTTCTGAAGATATTTTTGGCAATTTACCTAGTCTCTACATGGCAGTTTTTGCAGGAACCAACACTGTTTTCTCCAGCTCTTATTCAAGGCCTGTGATACACTGAAACATGAAAAGTAAACCTCTCCCCGGCCAGGCAGGTTAAGAGTTTTCAACCTGCCAACCTGTTGAAAGGCCACAGTAGATTTTTTTTTTAATATCTGCTCTTTCACTACTTGTTGATAAATAGATTGCTAAGTAAAATCTACATGGCACAGCATCACAAAGTGCTGAATGCCTTAGCTGTTCTCCCGCTAATAATTAACAGAAAACTTTCAACTTGTGCTTAGTTTGGCTGTGAATCTAGTAGTATAAAACTGATTTTCAATTTAAATTGTCACTAAAGACCTAAGACATTGGTATATTCAAAAAACATTTCTATACAAACCTAAGAAATCTGCAAACAAAATAAGCCAGAGTTTGATCTGATTATCTTGTCCACAAGAAGCCATCTGGAAGTACTTGAATCCATTTTCACTATCTGATAAAATTAAAATATATAAATGGGAGTCAGAAACACTGAAAATAACAGCAGATCAGTATGGTTATATCCATTTTTTCTACAGTTCAGTAATTCTCAAAATTAACCACATAGGCATGTACAAAATTCGAGAGTATCTGACAGAGAATTTTCATACTTTTACATGTTCATCTTTTCATTCTTATAAACTATTTCACGACTGCAGTCCAGCCAAACACTCAGTAAAAATACTGCATTAAATATGAAATAAAACAATAATAGTTTTATAGCCTTTCCCTCTTGATTCAGTGGCTATGAACATTTCTGAATTATCATGTTTCATGAGTGGACTGTTAGATGCGTAAGAAAGTGGTTGGATGGTTGCAACCTGAGGGTAGTGGTCAATGGCTCAGAGTCCCAACGGAGCAGTGGTGTCCCTCAGGGCTCTGTATTGGGACCAGTGCTATTTAATATTTTCATTAATGACACAGAAGGGAGCAAGTGCACCCTCAGCAAATTTGCAATGACACCAAGCTGAGTGGTGCAGGTGACACCCCAGAAGGGCCTGGACAAGCTCGAGCGCTGGCCCATGGGAACCCCAAGTGCTGGTGCAGCACCTGGATTGGGGCAACCCCTGGTAACAATCCAGGCTGGGGTGTGAACAGGTGGAGAGCAGCCCTGCCAAGAAGTACTTGGGCATGCTGGTCGGTGAGAGGCTGTGAACTTTGCACCCCTTGTCAGGTTCAGTTCCAGCTTCGCCTTGGCCTCCCTCACCCCCTCCCTACACAATCGTAATTCATGTCTATACTTTTCCCAGGTGATATGTCTTTGTTCACACTGCCTGTGCATTTGCTTCTTGCCTTTTAGTCTGACCAGCAGTTTCTGACTCAGCCATGCCAGTCTCTTGCCTTCCTTGCCCAGTTTCTTGCTCCTGGGGATCACTGACTCTTGCAGTCAGTAGAAGACTTCCCTACGGATCTGCCAACTCTTCCGCTCCCTTGTCCCCGAGGGCAGTCTCCCAGAGGTTACCACTGACAAGCTCCCTGAAGAGCTGGAAGTCTGCCTTCCTAAATCTCAGGAGCCTGACTTTATTCTTTACCTAACCTATATTCCTTAAGATGGCAAACCACCAAACTCCACCACAACTGGTCTAGATCTCATGAGCTCCAAGGCAACGGTGACTGAATCCACTTCAAAGGCAGAAGAACCACTTGTTACAGCCTAAAGCACAAAGAACCTATCAGACACTCTGGATCAAAACTTGCTCTGAATTAAGCAGGTAAAGAGAGCCTCAATTTAAAACTATCTCTTAATTGTACTGGATAAGCACTACTTGTATACATTTCATAATGTCTTAAATGTCCCAAAAATCCCAGAAGGTTCAACCATTGATGATTAAACAGAAACACACAAAAGGAAATATGCTGACTTTCAATAATACATGGATTAAAAAAAAATCAAGAATGATCATAAATCAGCTAAAACAAATCCACAAATAGGAAATACCTGCTTTGTTGCCTGTTTCACTTTATTTTGGCAGAAGGCTGAAGGGTTGGTCATGTAATTTTTAAACCAAGAGAATAATCTCAATATGAAATGGAGAAAACACTGATCTGTTTCAGCTGCAACATGCGATGCAACTCTCAGTTCACGATGGAGTTTCTTGTGTAGTATTTTCACCAAGAAAGATCCTACACCTTTCAGTGGACACACATTTGTTTGATTTGGTATTGAAAATCACTAATTCTCTGTTCTGAAGTGTATGCTCACATCCCACTTCCTCAGCTTCCTCCTGCTTCTCTCCTGTTTTCTTCCCCACTGCTTCTCCTGTTTTCTTCCTGCTGTGCACCACTTCCTTAGACAATGTGGTACACGGACAGCTGTACTTATTGCTGGGTTCAGCGCCTGAAGATCCAAGTGCCTGCTCAGTTATAACTTTTGGGGCCTTTGAAAGGGCCGCTCATGTATTCTGAAAACAAAAGCCTAAGTATCTTGATGAAGATCGCATTGTCTCAATAGTAGATCTGGAAAGCACGAAAGTATACACACCAGGTTGTTAAGTCAAGTTGCTGCATTACTTCCTAAAGCTGACAATGACGCTTCTGCCCAATTTCCTAACCACCATTAGAAGCAAATGACTGTGTGGTCAAATGCTAAAACAGCTCTAAGATTTCTGAACATCTTAGTGGAATGCAGGAGATTCTGGGCTCATTACTCCCCCAAATTCCTCTAAGTGAGAAAGTCGGGTGCAGGAAAACAGTCTATCTATTCATATTCCAGAGCTCAAGCATTTAGCTGACTAGGTTTACAGCTCTCTGCACTGTTTTAGTCCAGTCCTGTTCCTTGGGAATCAAAGTATGAAAGAGTCAAGAGGAATGGTAATCAAGCACTGCATCTTCTAAAACACTTGTCTGCCATGGGGTAATTAGCTACTCAAAGTTATCATCTTGTTTGCTGATACAGTACATTCTTTGCCACCAACCTGACCAAAACCTTTACTTAAGAATATTCAGAATATTCTAAAACATCTGCTCTTCACAAGGTCATTTGTATCCTGAGCACCAATGGCAAAAAGAATACGAAAACAAGAGCTAGGGTGAAATGAAGTATTTCCCCTGAAGAGTTGAATAACTAACCAGATACTGGATGTGAAGAAATATCACAGCAGGTAACGCCAAGATCATGTGCTTTTTCATTATACAGGCATCTCATTTTATCATCCCAAATGGTTAAATCACCACTTGATGATCCAGTGACAAAGAAATTTCCATTGGGAGAAAATGCACAGGCCACCAAAGAACCGCCTTTAACATGCCCAGATCTGAAAAGCAAGAGTACACAGGATTTGAATTTAGAGTAGGTAAACTTCTACAGAAGTGATGTCTCAAATGCAATCTGATGCAATAAGCCAAACTCTTCTAAGTTTTGCACTTTGGAACTAGATAACAGGAAAGAGAAATTCAAACCAACTATGAAAAGAGAGCAAAATAAGCTCTGCAGCAGGGACCAGACCTGCTCTTTGACTGCAGGAGGAAAAACATTGAGATGACAGCCCAAGGCAATAATTTTAACTGAGTGATAAAATAATTTTCAAACTAAAGACAATTTGCATGGATTTAACAGTTAAAAGGCACAAGGCACTGTTAAAATTTTATGGCACGATACATTTTAAAAGTCAAAGATAAATACAAAACTACCGTTAACACAGATTTACATGTACACACAGTGGTCGGGGGGGAAAAAGACTGACAATTCTTCTGTTCTGTTTTTAGAGACAAAAGAGAACATGTTCTAACCCATATGATAAGCTGTAGCTGAGTAGAATACTTTGTGGTTTATGATGCAGGGTTAAGTTTGAACAACTTCTACACAAGAGAAAGCAATGTGGAAGAGAAATTCCGTATTTTAACTAAGTCAGCCAAAGCACTTTGTAAAACTGATCATTAAAGAAAATTTCTAGGAGATATGGAAATGTGGTCAACCATCAGGAAAGAAGTGGGGTCAACCTGACATCCTTTACACTATCTGATAACCTAAAGTCAATCAAAAGAGTCTCACTCCTTTTAATGGACACCAGATCCAGCCAAGCGTGCATAGCTGAGTCTTTAAGTACAGGGAGAAAATCACAGCCATAAGAAACAGTCACATGGCAAGAAACATCAGTCCTATTTACTCTGCTGTCGTATTTTGTAGAACAGCTGCTAATTCTCTTTTACTGATAGAAATTTTATTTACTGCCGGGGGTGTCAAACTTAATGTCACAGAAGACAAGTCAATAAACTTTCCTCAGTGTCACACTGATCACACCCAGGACCTTCTAAGAAGTATTGTTTCCCTTGATTCTATCATTAAGAATACTATCAAATACACTACAGTGCTATTTATATGTACAATCCTTTTTCTTTAGTGCAGCTTTTAAAACTTCCCTTCTTTCACACAAAAAGCTGCAGATTCTGCTCTGGAAACAACAGTAAAATGAATAGCATTGTACATGTTCAGAGCACGCATTTAAGACTTACAGGCCAAATACCAGTTTTGTAACATAACTACTGAACAGGAAATAGAGAACACTAAGAAATTCACAAAAGTCAACTTGCTTTCATGTTGTTCACATCCATCATAGAAATTATTTAAATAGCCATCTTACTTCACAATTTGAACAATTACAACAGCTGAGCAGATAAAGAGCAAATATTATGTATTTTATTATAATTACCATCCATATATTTAATAAAGTGACAAAACAGTGTGGTAAAATGTTTTCTCTTCTTCAGCACCAATACAATCAACTGTTTAAAAGAAGGAGAGGACCACAGACTGACATTAGATGGTTAACTAACTTCCTCTGACATAATTTTAAGTACCTTGATGATTTCTATGTGATATTAATCTCAGTTGTTAAAAACAAGATATGTGCATTTTTCTATCTGCAATTACAAATGACAATAAAAAAATTCAACAGCTGAAAATACATACACACATACACATTCCAAAATAGCTATAAAGTTAAGCTGACTACTGCTGGCCTGTTAACACTCTGAAATGAACTTTTAGTAGTTGAAGGGGACAGGATGGGAATGTTCAAGTTTTTTCTTATTTCTCTATGATGAAAACACCAAAGCAGAATAATTTCTGCTTGTACCAACAATATAGTTTCTACATAGTCATTATACATTCACCATTCAACTAGAAGACAATTAGGATTTAGATCTAAAACATGAACCACTGCATGTATTTACAGCATACAATTTTAAGAAATTACGTTTTCATATTTCTGGGGTTTTTCCCTCAGCAACAAGCATTGTGAATAAAAAAAATATAACCTCTTCACTAGTAATATCTCAAAACATATAAACCCTCAGACTTCAGAATACTAACAACTGAATTTCCCTATTTTTCTTAAGATAAAAGAAGGAAAAAATAGGTTATCAATACCTCTTTACTGTCTGAAAACAAAACCACCATTTCAGTGTTTCTTTCTGTATTACAAAAAACATGGTGGCAAAAATCTGTAAGAATTCTGTTTATGGACAAATTCCAGATTTACACAATTTCAAGTAACTATAATCAATCATTTTGAAAAACTGTACAGTTCTCACATAAATCGCTGCTGTGGAAGACAAAGGCAAAGAGGCCACAAAAGGAGGGACATGCTTGACAGGGGACTACCAACATCAACCAACTCTGTCTGTCAGAAATAGCTGCTCCCTCAATCCTGAGTGCAACATCAGTTTGCTCAAATTCTCAACCACTTTTCTAACTTTAGAGAGTAACTTAGTTGTGTCATAGGGCCCTAAAACCTAAATAATGTCTTGCTCAAGTACAGATTACAACAACTGGCCTGAAGAATTCACTGAAAGACAGAGATGTAGAGGAGGACTTTGAAGATAGCTCTAAGGTTCATGCTTTCAACTGTTCAACACCAATAAATATGCTCATCTGCTTTGTTTCAAATGTTTCTTGGAAACCTATGTGAAATTTTGACTGTCATGCTTAACTTATTTAGTTAGCTCCAATACTTCTTTCTGTCACTTTATATCTTAAACGGTATCATTTCAGGACAGGTCCACAGTTTCCAAACTGATTGCTGGATTACTATCAAGCTTCCAGGACCTTCCTAGACTCCAAACTCCTAGTAATTAAACATTTAATTTATAGTACTATGTATAATGCAATATAAAGCACACAGTACAGTCAGGCTCCACTAACTGTATATTATGTATCACAGTTTGCTGACTCACTGTTTGGAAACCAGATGTATGCAGTAAGCAATGCATCCTGATCTCATGTAAAATCAATGAAATGAACTTCTAAAAATCAGGATTTAGATGCAAGATAACTTTGTAAAAAATAAAGCTTCTGGCGTTCGCATTGTTTAACTTAAAAAACCAAAAAGCTACTCAGCACTTTTCCCTCTCCTACTGATAAATCTTTTGGTCATCTAAATCCTGTCCCCGTTTCTTTGCGATATCCCTCAGTGGTATAAGTCTGCATATCTTGTATACAATAGAGCCTACTACTTGAACTATATTCACTTCAAAACAGAGTATTTGTCAAAAAATATTTGGCACTCACCGGTACAGTTTTAACGACTGCATGTTCCACAGAACCGCACTGCCATCCGCTGCCCCTGACAACAGATAGGTGGCCTCAGGAGAGAAGCGGCAGACTCTGACGGGGCTGGCGCTGGGCTGCTGCAGCACGGCCAGCCTGCGGCCGTCGCGCGCGTCCCACAGCGCCGTGCTGCCGTCCGTGGAGCACGAGGCCAGCACGCGTCCCGACGGGGAGAAGCAGCAGCAGTGCACAGCGTACGTGTGACCTTTCAAAGGCGAGTACGGAAGCTCTGTAAAGTTGCTCAAAGAATAAACACGAATTGTTTTGTCCAAGGAACAAGTAGCCAAGCACGATGATGAGAAGGCACAGTAGTTGACATCATCGCTATGATCTGCTAAAGTGTGAATTAACGTCGCCATTTAAAAAAAATTAAAATCTGAAAAAGAGTTTAACAGTTAGACTTAATTTTCCCATTTCATAAATGAAACAAACTACAAGCGCAAGAAATTATCAGCAAGACAAATTCTGAAGGAAAGAAAGAAAGAAAAACTTATTTGCAAAGCCATATTTTTCACCTAGCATTGTTTAAGGACAGAATCATAAAATCACAGACTAGTTTGGGTTGGAAAGGACCTCAAAGCTCATCCAGTCCCACCCACTGCCAGGGCAGGGACACCTTCCACTGTCCCAGGGTGCTCCAAGCCCCGTCCAACCTGGCCTTGAATGCTTCCAAGGATGGGGCAGCCACAGCTTCTCTGGGCAACCTGTGCCAGGGGGCTTACCAGCCACACAGCCAAGAATTTCTTCCTATCTCTAATCTAAACCTACTCTCAGTTTAAATCCATTCCCATTTATATCACTGCATGCCCTTGTAAAAAGTACCCCTCCAGCCTTCTTGTAGTGCATGGCAGGAGCACTTTCCAGAGAAGACCGAGACAAAAAAAATCATTGAGCACCTCCGCCTTCTCCATGTCTTGGGTAACCAGGTCTCCTGCTTCCTTTCAGAGAGGGCCCACAATTCTTATTTTCCTTTTATCACCAACATACCTATAGAAGCTTTTCCTATTGCCCCTGACATCTCTGGCTGGATTTAATTCCATCAGGGCTTTAGCTTTCCCAACCTAATTCCTGACTGCTCGAACAATCTCTCTGTATTCCTCCCCGGCTACCTGTCCTTGCTTGCATCCTCTTCCATTTTGTCTGAATTTGTCCAAGAGCTCCCTTCTGCTTACTTTCAAAGATAGCAACAGTAGTAACGGCAAAACATCAGAACAATACCATGTACTTGTGTTGCCAATCCAACGTTTGACCAGATTGACTAAAACATTTAAGTCAAAATGTGAATATCAATTAGGTGATCAGAATCAGAACGTCTCCAGAAATTTAATTTGCTGCTACACAGAAAAACAAAAGTCGATGTGAACTTCACATGCATTTTCCCAGGACTTAAAACTGCTGGAACCAGTTTAAATTGCATCAGACAAGTGATTTTCACTGCTGAGGTCTGGGAAATCCCCAAAGATGTACGTTCCAACCAGTTACTCCCCATGCTGCAGATCACAGACAAGTTTCCTGAGAATAAGGAAGCACAGAGCCAAAATGAAGTGCCTACAACTCTTAAAAGCTGTTTATAATGAAAAAAAGCTGTAACACTATTTATACAGAGTTAACTTAAATAACAGTCTGCTGTTTTAGATAAGTGCTTCATTCTGAATAGTAATTTCAGTGCTGAGGCATCTGCAAACAAAACCGTATACACTCACACATATTTTTTTACATATAAATAGACACACACATATGTTTGTATGTACGTGGGCATGCAAGTGTGTACAAATGTATGCACACGTGCATGTACGTACATATACATACAGACACAGAGGTGCATGTATAAGGGCAAAATACTTGTTCTCGTCAGATAGTGTACAGCACGCCGATCTAGTTAAAGACCAGATCATTGAATACTATCTATTTCAGGTTCAGGATGCTCTGAAGTAGTAGTAGTTTTACTACTATTCTCTTTAAAACCATTAAACAGATGAAGTAATATCAACTACATGTCTTAGCTGCAGAAAGAAAATAAACATACTTTCTTCAACTACGAGAAACCGAAGAGTCAGACAAATCTTGACATCTGGAAAGATGAGTTGAAAAAGGCACCTTGATCTCACTGTCAGGAGACTTTCAGGAACTCATTGCAGGAAAGCAAACCTAAGAACAAGAGGCTTCGGTATCAATAAACTGAGGGAGCGAGGAGCAGCGGGAACATTCGAAAGAGATGTTCAGCACCACAGCATCACCTCCTATGGCAATTACTAAGTTTTTTCATAAGCCATAAACCAACAGCACCTGCCCCCAAAAACAGCTACAGGAATTCTCGACAGGAATCCTCTGGTAGTCCCTTCCCTATGGCTTTTTCCCGCAGCCTAGCCCCACCCAACCCATCGCGCTGGCGGCGCGGCCGAGACACGCTCGGGAAATCGGCGGAGTCACCCCGAGCTCTAGTGGCAGGTGTCGGGTAAACAACACCCTGCCCCGGCTGCGCAGGGGCCCCCGCAGCCACCAGGCACGGCCGGCCGCTCGCCCGGCCGTGAGGGGACCCCGTCCGCACCTTCCGCACTCCAANTCCCGCCATGGTGCGGCCCGGGCCCGACCCGCCCCGCTCCAGGCCGCGCCACTGCGCGCCGGCCGCGGGGGGAGCCGGCGCTGCATTACCCGCTCTCACCGCCGCCATTGTTCCCGGCCCTGAGGCAGCGCGAGCGCGGATTGTGCGACTTTCAGCCCCCCGCGCCCTCAGCTCCGGCCTGGAGCCTCACAACTGCCGCCGGCGCTATGGCTGCGTTGGCACGGACCCAGCGTGGGTGCGGACGGTGCGCCGCCGCCTGTGAGATGTCGGCGGGGCCGGATGCCCCCGGCCACTGCCGCGCCCTCAGATCCGCAGCACTGCCGGGCGCCGGCCGTGTCCGAGCGGGCAGCGGGGCAACACTCCGCGGCTGAGATCCTCACGGTGACCGCCTCATCAGGCGCGGGCCTCGAGCAGAGCGAAGGTGAGTTCCAACAAAAAGAGTGCGCCCCCAGCTTAAGCATCCGTCAGGACATGTACACCATCGCCCTCTCTCGCTCCACACAGACGCTCAGCAACTCAGGCAAAATAAATGGTTTAGCCGGCATCTACACGTTTTGAGGAAGACAAAGTCACTTTCTCGTAGTCACTGTGCCCAGGAAACATTCCCTAAATGATCAGCCTTCCGTGTTTAGTCTGTACCATCTCACGCTTTGTTTTACAGCACATTATTTGATTGCACACTCTGTGATCCACGGCTGAAGCCTGGCTTTTCATTGTTCTGAATCCTAGGTGACAGCCAGTATTAAAAAAGAAAGGTCTAGACCTCCTTTCAAAAATACGTATTTTGTCCAAGACAACTATGCTTTTTTATCATCCCATTTTTTCAAAGAGATGACGAGACAAAAGAGAACCCGCACTCAACCAAAAACACTCTTCACTGAGCACCATTACAGTACTTGTAAGTCTGAAAGTTTTGGAATAAATTCTTTAAACTAAGACCGGCACACTTTGTTCAGAAAGGATGGGAGCACACTGGAAAACTTTTCCTCCTAAGATAACATAAAAACATCAACAGGAGAGAAAATTAGCGAAGAAGAAATGTTACATTTTTCTAGTGGTTAAATCCCTGCTCTTTTCTAGGGAGATACGAGGGCATATCCGTGATTCAAGCTTGCCATTTAAATACAGTATTTCCTGTAAATTTAATTTTACTGCAATAGTAATGAAGACTGTTAACAAGCAAAGCAATACACTGGCCATGTCAAGTTAAGAGAGAGGTGATGCTTGTCTCACTGTCATCAATATAGTAGCTGTTGCCACCTTCAACTTCTCAGCTGTTCAGTTGAATTGGGACACAAGCAGAAAAAAATGCAACTTGTTTATAGGTATTGTATGTAGTGTAGCTGGTAACCTGATATTTCAGAAAACTAACAGTTCTAGTATTGCAGACAAAGCATTAACCGATGCAGAATCTGAAAAAAAAAATTCATGGAAGAGCTAGATTTCTCAATTATTTAAGCATATTTATAACACCTTATAAGCTTACCAGCATACTTTCAAAATACTGATTAATCTTCACATCTCTGGTACATGTCAGCAAACCTCTTTACTGAAGTCTTCAGAAAGGTTATGAAAGGAAAGGCATGGAGCAGTCAGTGCGGGAGCTCACGTTAGCATGCAAGACTGACACCCAAATGTGATTTTTTAAATTCAAAGTAATAACAGATTATTCTAACAGGATTTTGGAATAAAGAAAAATATTACTGAACAAGATATTCTGGGAAAGGCTATGGAAACATTCATTTAAAAATAGGCACTAAGACTCAAACATGGCAGACCTAGTTTAAAACCAAAAACCAATACCCTCCCAACATTATTTTGTGAGAGAACTGCAGGTATTGTGGTTCCAACAATATCTGTTTGTAATTCCTGTATTTTCTTCAGTCAGAGCAAGGATTATGACTAATGCCCTTTTACAGGCCAAAAAAGGGACAAAACCTTACATGGACAGTGGTTTTCAGAGACATGATCCACCATGTGCATTTCCATGTCCGTAAGGACAGTGATCAGCCTGGCAGCACCTCAGTTATTTACAGGTAGGGAACTTCTTCCTGACTGCTTGGCAGTTGCTTCCTTTTGATCTACCATTAAAAGCTCAGAGAATTAGATGCATCATAAGAAGAACTGAATGTTAAATGCAAGACTTCCAAGATAATTATCTAAAAAAAACCCAAAAAACCCCAAGCCAAAAAAACTGTATACACAGGACCTGAAGTATTAAAATTGCCAAGAAAATCTGGTTTGTAAAACAGTCTTTTATTGTATCCGTGCCACACATACTAGTGAAAAATAACACTCCTAAAAAAGGAAAAGAAAAAGAATGCTACCTTTCCACAACATTTCTTTTAAATAAAACTTCAAGTACTCTTACATTAGTACAAAAAAAATTCCAATCTATCTGCCCCAACAGGCCACCACAACACACAGTAGATAAAACACAGTGGTTACAAATGTCTTCTTTTGTTATTCTGTGGCAAGGCAAATGGAGGGAAATGTTTCTATGAAAAAATACTGTGTGCGTAGGAAATTGTCACAATTTTCTTCCACATGGATACAAATGATTATACTTGAATTTGAGGCCGTGGTGGCTTGAAATTATATAACAAAATAGAAAAATGGAAAACTAATATCCCCTACACCCTGTTTTAAAGGCAGGCACTACCAAGATTAAGGAGACTCCACAGTGTTGGTAGAGGATAATTACTGTACAAGCCATCATCTATAATTACCTTAAGACTAAAATAAAATGCTACTGTCCTCCTAAGGCATAAACAATAATGTCTGCAAACAATATGTACACATCATACATATTTAAAACAAGACTTAATATAAACAATAATGAACAGTATATACACGTCTCAATTTTTCTTCACTGTCTTGAAATACAATTTAACTACACAAGTGATGCAGCAACATATATATAAATGTACTTGTAACTCTACAGTAAAGTTTAATTTTTAGTGCCTTCACAGCACATCAGTGTAAACAGTTTTACTTGGCTTTGTTTTATATTTTAAAACATTCCTTGTTGTATTTTCAACATTTAAAGCAATTTTGTAGTTCTTCCTTTTCACAGAAAACGAAGATTCTGAATGCTGTATAATCATAAATAATTCATAAAATTAAATACATTCACTAAAAAATAAACTACAAAGTAAAAAAAAAGAAAAAATAGATATTTATTGAAAGGGAAAAGAGAACCGTTTCCCCAAGTAGAGCTCTGGTGGTTGAATATTCAGTGCGTTTTGATAAATTGCTATTGCACTATAACACCCCTTTCTTTGAAATTCTTTGGGTGTGCTTCCCTGTTCTACCTAAATTAGTTTGTTAAAACACACAAACCAATAACCAAGGGGCCATGGTTGCTGTAGGAGTGAAGCCTTTAAAACTAGTATCACAACTCTGTGATATTTTAAAGGAAAAAATGAGTTACATATGTGCCTGGCACTTCCATGTAAATATAGTTCACATTGCTGGTCTTATCAGTCCTCATTTAATGGAAAAAAAAAAGAAAAAAAAAGAAAAAATAGAGTTCTAGTAGCTTCAGCTCACTTTGAAAATCTCTGTCCATTTTTTTTCAAAATACTTCCTCATGTTGTGGCCAGCCCTGCCTATGTCAGAATCATCTTCATTGAAAGTTTCACAGTTGTCAAAAACAAGCCTGACATCCAGCGAAAATGCTTCAAGATTAGGGTACCTGAAAGACGCAAAAAGTGAATGATTTTTGTAACAAAGAGAATCAAAGCGGAAAAGTATTTCAACTACATGAGAAAATATTTAAATAAGGATTTAAATTAGAATTTCTAACAAGAAACTGATCGTCAGTGAAAGGAAATACTCTCTTGTCACTGTTTGATTATTTTCCTCAGAACTTTTGTAATGTAGAATTTTATGCCTGTACTGGAAAAGAAACTTGTAGAAAACTAATTCCTCCTTCTCTTCAACAGCTTTCTAGTTAAAATGCTATGGCTATTTTCCATTTATGCATCTATTCTTAGGCTCAGTGTCCTTTCAAAGTGTTGAACAGAGCTGAATTTATCTAAAAGCGGAACAAATGGGTACAAAAAAAAGGCTGCCCAGATAATCCTGTGACACTGTCTTTGCTAATTCCTTTTATCACCCTGAACATACTCCTGAATGGCCCAAAGAGTGTTCCAATATTCATATGAATTATTAAAAATAAGAATAAAAGTTACAAGTCTACTGATATGAGCACATGGGGAACATTTAAATCTCATATACATGGGAGAAAATGCCTGAAGAGGTTAAAAAGCTCCTTGTGCTATCCCAGGAAAGTTGCTCTGTGTGGAGCTGACAGACACTCCAGAGGGTCTATCTTTACAGCTTCATTAGAGCACAGGGATATTAACAAGGAGGGAAGGTAAACAGGCATATAGTGTGGTCGTCTTTTAAAAAAATCTGTGCAATCAAACTGTAGGACTTTAAAATGATTAACCACCTTTACAGGAGTGTTGCCCGCAATAGAGCTGGCAATTCACTCCACAGCCACATCATTTACAGGGACTCCACTAACTTAAAGCCTACACTGTTGGTTTTCTCTAACATGCTGTAACACTAAGATATCTCCATGAAAAAAGATGAGGAGAAAAAGTTTTCCTGTTGATTGTTTCAGTGCATTTGACCTGGCAGTTTTATTGTTTTTCAGCCAGTTTCACACATTCTCCCATCAACATGCTACTTCACTTGGATATGGCAGATTAAAGCATACAATTAAGAATTTTTATTTTGACTGTAAAAGTAATCACAGAGGTGTCAGAGCAGAACAATATAGTTTAGCTAATTTTAAAAATGTATTGTATTTCAGTGTTTAAATATTTTTAAAATGTAAAGTAAAATTTAGAGTAGGTTTACTTACTGTCCACTACTTAGCTTGTCTCTAATGGTAGAAAAGTCCATAGGTTTTTTAATAACTTTCTTATAACCAGGAACAAGTTTCAAGTTTACAGGAAGTAGGAAAGGCCAGGCATCTTCATGAGTTTCCAATTCTGAGAGAATCATGCTGAATAAAATAAGGTTTCAAATCAGTATTTTTTAACTGTACATACATTCACAGAGTGTTTTCACTATTACATAAATTCCATATGAACTGCCAAACTATTCACTTTACGAAAGGAAAACACTTTATTCTGAATCCTGTTGCAAGGCTGAGAACAATGAACATAGAGACAGACAACTGAGTAACTAAAATAGCATTAAGTTCTCTCTAGGCAACCTATGTAAGATGAAATTCTAATGATCAACATTCCAAAAGAAAACATGGACCTGCAACTTTGATCCTCAATGTAAACCACTTGCAAACCAGGTGCTAACACTGACTTTCAAAAACTGTGACAAGGCTAAACTATGTCTCTTTTGACTGAGTAGCAATGCTACCAGAGAAGACGATTTGTGTGTGCCCCTCCGTAACACAATGCCCTTGGACATAGCAGAGAATTGTCTTTAATACACTTGAGAAAGGTGTCAGTGCCACTGCTACTGGGGTTCATTATTCCCAGTGTTGAAAGAAGCATTTTCCCAGCAGACACACGTGTATGTATATATACATATATACACACACACATTACGTGTATATATACATACATATGACAAAAAATAGCATTCCTGTTCCCCAGAACAGAGATAAAAAGGATAAAGTACTACTTGTTTCAACAAGACTTATCCCTAAATTTAGCATCTGACACTTTACCTGCATAAAGCCAGGTCCCTGGAGTCTCCATCTCTCTTAGGTTTCTTAACAGCAGTGCAATTTTCTTGCTTTAACTGGCTTACAGAAACATTTTCATCCATTTTTCTTTTTTTAGGGTCTGTTTTTCCTCTTTTTAAGGCAGCGCTTGTAGTTGCAGAGTCTTCATCCTCTGTTTCTCCTGCTAATTTCCTGCTTCTCTTTTGTTCATTACTTTTTTTACCTTTAATTTGAATTTTTTTTATCTTTAGAGTTTGACCACTTGCCTACAATAGAGAGAACTGAAATAAGTAATAACCTAGAAATTACAGAAACCTCTGTTATCGTTGACAGCAATGACTATCAGAAACAGAAGCACCAAAACATATTAAATATTTAATATTAGATTATTCACTTTTTGCTCTTCTCTGAAGGCAAATAAGGCTGCAGAAATTCCTGGTACTAGTGACTTAGGTTCTCAACTTGTGACAATACAAAAGCACCTGACATTCAAATTGGTCAAACAGTACCTCCTAACAAACCAAGGTGGCACAGTTCTAGACAAACATTAGTCCATTCCTAAATGACTGATATAAACATATTGAAAAAAAAGAATTCCCTAAGTTGTTTCTCTGCTTTTTCTTTTAAAACAGAACCTGAGACATTGGTCAGTCAACACTTAATGATGAAATTTGAAAGACAAATACTGAATAAATTTAAAAAGAGAAATTTAAAATTATGGTATGGAATTAGTATGAAAATTCTGTACCTACTGACATTAAGAAGCCCACAGTTTAGAACAAATAAAACTGTAGCCCTTACTGCCACTAAACATACAGACAGTTATTTTCATTGAAAAAAGCACTGGTAGACCTGTAACTCTACCACATATAATAAACAAGTCACTTGCTCCAGTCCCTTCATCCTGACAGGAGTGTTACCTTTGCTATGCAGGCAGGACAGAACCAGTCCCCATCTGGGATGGTGCTGATCTTCGGTCTGTGGCAGTAGGTGTGACAGCCTTTATCGCAACCATCACAAAGGAGCAGCAGTTCCTCATTATCTCCCTTTCGACAGATTTGGCAGTACTGTAATTCATGAAAAATGGATTTAATTCAATTTTTAAAACTTGAAACACATAAATGATACCTAAATTACCCTTCTCCTTCAAACACACAATTTCACTCTCAAATTACTTTCATCTTGCTCCAATCAGAAGCTGTTAATGATCATATCCACAGAAGAATATATGGAGTATGTAAGGAACTAATTTAAAGGCTACATTCGGGGAACGTGTTGGAAAAACAACTCATTTATTATAAGACAGGTGTCCCTACAGCACAGAAAATGATGAGCACTTTTTATAATTTATTAATGTCTGTGAGAAGTAAACGTATACCTATCAAACAGTCTTGGCCCAAACATACTATCTCAGAAATCTTCTCTTCATTTATGCCCATACTGCATATGTCCATTGCTACTTAATAAAGAAAATTTATAATTTACAAGAGTATTTCCAAATAATAATTGGTAAGGATCTTATTCAAGGGCCACCATGAACAACTTCAGTAAAGCAAAACAAATTATTCCAGGACTTCCTAAAATTCAGATGAACTTAAAAATATCTAAAGGACTGTCAATTTTCTTACATACATTGTGTGATTTTGCTAATCCCTTATTTCTAGACATCCAGGAACTTAAAAAATTTCCAAATATTATCACCAAATACACGTTTACTGATATCATACAATGTTCTGAGTTGGAAGGGACCCACGAGGATCATCGAGTCCACCTCTTAAGGGAATGGCCCATGCAGGGATCAAATCTGTGACCCAGGCATTATGAGCACCCTGCTCTAGCCAACTGTGTGTAATTACATGCAGACAATATTTAAACTAAATTGAGAGTGATACATTTTTTTCTGAATAATAAATTACTTCATCTTGAAATGTTCCAGTGTCTTTTCAGGTGCTCCTACCAAATTCGTAAGCTTTTTGCTCTAAAGATACTGCTTTAAACTAACAGCTATATAAACCCAAAAATACAGCCTGACATTATAGCTTTTATTTAAATCATCCTTTCATCGTTCAGTTGTCCAGATGCAATCAGAATCTGTGTAAGACTGACAGAAATTAAAAAATTAGGAAAAGGACCACAAATGGAAGAATCAGTTTGCCGCCCACTACACAACACTAGTTATACTTGATCACATCACAGTCACTACTGCTGTAGTAATACGTTTTGTTTTCAGCAATTTGAGGCTCAGAGGTCCATGCAAATTTTGACATCCCCTTCGCATGCTTCTTTTATGTATGTAGTTAACATAGATTGACTTGCTAAGTGTACAAGGAAACAGATATTTCAGCCTGTCTGCTCACACACTTGCCTAATTTGTATGTTCAGTTGTGAGAACTCTGCATGCAAAGAAGCCACATATTTGGAGCATCTCAACTTTATGGAAAATGAAATCCTTAATGAAGGATATATGATGTTGAACCTCCAAAAAACTTGTGTCATGGGTGAGGTTAGAAACACTCCATTAGAAAGAGTATCTTTCAACAGATGGAGCAAGAAATTACTCTTTCACCTCGATGCCATCATCAAAGAATAATTACCATCTTATATAATGTAACCATTTAGAAAACCTTTTTATCTGAGCAAGTTCAGGATGCTGAATTTGGCAAGCAAGGGACAATCTTTTCCATTAGACTTACTCATCTGTGCACAATGTACAGTTTAACTGTGTGAGGTTTTATGTGAAGCAATAAGAAATACATTATTCACCATGGCAATTTAAAATGCCTAAAGTTGGAAAATAGGATACAGCAAAAACAGTTTAGATACTTACAACTTTCATAATGGATTTTTCCCATGCTATTGATTTCTGTAACTGCTGAATGCACAGAGCTACCTGGGCAGCACTGCGCGATTCTGACAATGCCCTTCTCCACACCCTTAGCCCTGGAGCAATATCCTCTTCAGTTCTGCATTAAAATACAGGGAAATTAGGCAGGTCACACCCGTGTTTGCTCATGTTTAAATGTGGAACAATCATTATCACATTGAAAGCCAAGCAATGACAAAACGTACACAGCCAATAAGTACAAGGCTTAAGCAACTAAATTTCATGTAGTGCACAGACTGTGGCTACGTGCCTCAAAGCTTAGTCACAACCAGTTAAATGTAAGATAACTTTGCAAGATTATTAACAAACGTAACAAAAAAAAATCTTTACAAAGCACCATGCAGAATAACATGATCCATATGGATCACAGACATACAAGAAAGTACATAGATAACAGGCAATAAGAAAATAGGCTCCAATTAGCAAAGAAGCACAATAATTTTTCAAGTTAATCTCAATAACCTACCCGTCACCATCACCACTAATAGATGGTGCAGGAGCAGGGACAGTAACTGTGCCCACATTATCCAGTTTGATCTGAATGGTGGTACTTAAGGGGCTCTTCAGATACCTTCGCTCTATGTTCCGCTCCAAGTCAGCGAGCCTGGTTACAGCTATATCTAGAGGGTTGTCACTCCTCCGCTCTAGAGAGCTGGCATTGCCTTCTCCGCCTCCAGCACAATCTCCATCGTGCTTCTTGTGCAATCTAGTAATTGACTTATGTTCACGATATACCAAGTCGTCTCTCTCTGATGCAGGTTCAGGACACAGCCAACCCTATTTCAATAGAAAGGTTTGTGCATTTATTGGTTGCTGTTAACTCAGTGTGTAAACAGAGGAACTGTTTTATGGAATCAAACTAAGTAATTGAAGTGCTGTTTCCAGTAGATCTTGGTTACTTGTAATCCATCTGTAGAGACATTTTCCAAAATATCAAGAGAACTAAAATAATTAATCAAGAAATACAAGCATTACCAGACTTTCTGAAGGGATCTTTCTGCAACAGTCTGCATTCTTATCCCCTTGTGAAGTATCCTGCTCTATTGGTTGAAACATCAGAACAGGTCTACCTGTTCAGCAGGCTCGGGAGACAGTATCAGGGCACAGGAAAATAATATTCATCTCATGCCAAAATCTAGATCCCAAACACGGCACCTGTACTACAACCAAACATATGGAATTTGATAACCTTACACCCATGGTGGAAAAATTCCGAAGTCCACAGAATTCTTAACTCTACCACATTCATAACCATTACATGTTCTCCATGGCTCTACAATACTCAAATAAATTATTCTGATGCACTTGTAGGCATCTCTGAAAGCATTAACAGCAACAATCACACAAACCAGGCAGAACTGTGGCAAACCTCCCGAGAGTTAAGCAGTCTATATGAAATACAATCTTTGCATTCAGAGAAGGTTAACAAAGCATACACGGAACTGCCACTGTAGGAGAACACTCTCCAGGATCTGCCGTTCTGAGCATCGTTAGCTGAAGACTGAACTGGAATAGAACGTTTCAAACATGAATCTCCATGATACTGCACAGTGTATCTGTTTCATTTGTAGGCAATTAGGATGGAATAAGAAGGCACTTACCAATACACAAGGACTGCTATCTGCTTTAAATTCTTACCACTAATTTTAAAGAGACATTTTACTGAAAGTTGGTTTTACCTTAACTTGTAAACTAGCTGATGCAACTCTCCTCTCTAGATCTTCCACCTGCTGAAGAATAGCAAGATCCATCTCCATAGCTTGTTCTTCTACTGACCAGTTTTCCACAACATCCCGAGTTACCTGGTTGTCTTCATTTTCATTGATATCAATAATTGTAACTGTATTTGAGAATCACATTTTTATTATTTTAATTAGCATTAAAACTGCACTGGTGAATTCAAGCTGATTTACCTGTCGCTCCAGTTAAATGCTGTAGAACTGTTGTAAAACTATACTGTTCTTAAAATACCCAATATGGACAACAAATTCAGTATGCTTTCAAACTTGCAATTTAAAGGCAAGAAGGGGAACGAGAGGCCAAGTGTTAGGGAGATGGAAAGAGCTTCAGAAGGTTACCAGAGCTTAAGAAGGTTACTTATACCACTAGAACTATTTATATTAAATGGCATTTCTCCAATCCAGTAACTTTCCAGAACAAGGCTGGTGAAAAGGCAACTACAGATAAGGAGACCTTTACCTTTTTTCTCCAACCATTACTTTAATTCTCCTGCTAAACACATCTCAAAGAGCTCTATGCCAGTTGTCTGGTACCCCAACACCATGTGCAACATAAATACCAACTACATACCATCCTTGTTTTTGATGCAGGCCAGAGTGATATAATCCATGTGTTTCTGTATTTGCTTTTGTAAGGCCTTTTCTCTTATTCCCCTGAGATGCAGCACTTTAAGCAAAGATTTTAGGTCCTCTGGATCAGTAATCCTCCACCACCCATACTGCATTTCTAAATCAAGACAAGCATATAAACACTTTTGCAGATGCTTTTTTTATGTGATCACACACGATCAGATTAGGAAATCAATAGAGAAATTATTAAAAAAAACCTGTAACATCATAGAGGCACTGAAGAAATTATCATCTTATAGTTGCATTACACTTACCTTCTGGTATAGGCTTTGGGTTAGGATAATCTACGGGTTTGGCTACTTCAGCTGCTGTAGAAGGGGCAGAAGCTATTTTTTCAGCTTGTAGTGCTGGTGATTCACTTTTGCTTGCAGGAACACTAGATGCCAAGAATGAGTTACCATTCACTTCTGATAATCCCAACCCTGATCCAAGAGCAGGTAAAGGAGATGGAAATGGAACATTTGAAGTAAGAACTCCTGTAGGCCATCCACAAAACTGAAGTCCCATTATAGGTAGTCCTGTCTTCATCTGCTACAGAGCACAACTACCATTACTATAACCAAGAAACCTGAATTATGATTAGGATTCTATTTGTAAAACAATAATCAAAACACAAAGAAAGCCTTTACTCAGTACTTCAATTAGTTTCAGAAAAACTAATATAACACTGACATGTACTACTTCTTATTAGAGCCCAGTTAATGCTAAAAACCAATAGTTTTTAAAGGTAGAGTTTGGCATGTTACACTTCCAAAAAATAGTTTTTATTTACTTGCTGTTCATTTACTACCAGTGGCCAACATCCTAAAAGCCAAATTAAATTACTGCACTACACATACAAAATATCATACATTGGCTTGGCACATTGTAATCTAATATTATAAAACTTCTATAGTTAGTTACAAACATTTAGAAATGAAAAAAAAAAAAAAGAAATGCAGATATAATGATCGCAGGTCTGTGAAATAATTTGTCTAAACAGACATCCTGCCCAAATAAGCTCTGCCAATTCAAGCTATTCAAAAATTAATTTATTTACCTGCAGTGGTGATAATGCAAAAGGACTTAATCCCATGGGGCTCTGTGCAGAGGTTGAGCCCAGGAGAGGAGATGGAACAGGTGAGGGTGACTTTGATGGTGGATGTGACTGAGGAGTGAGTGGAGCTGTACTAGCTGGTGTGTCCACGTGGGTCACCGAGGTGTCATCGCAGGGCACCCGTGGTAACAGGCTGAACCACTGCCTGCTTTTCTCAGTAAGAGTCTTTAACAACTGATCATTTGGAATTAGTGGAGAACTGTAAAACTTTCCTGTCCCACTTGCATTAGGACTGAAAAGATTATTAGAATCAGATTTCTCGATGGAGCTTTGTGATGCAGGGGGCTGCAGACCACAGAGTGAGTTTTTTGAGTTACTTGGGTAAGATAATGTGCAGCCATTTGCTGCACTGCCATTAGGTTTTGGAGACATAGTGTCAGACTCAGGTGGCATTTTTGCTACCTCTAACAGTTTGCTTAATTTTGAAAATGATCCAGGCTTTTGTAAAAACAGGTTAGTACTGTCCTTTTCTTTCAGATTTTCCTTTTGCTCATAGTGAGTTGTAGCTAAACAATGTAATTTTTCTTCTGTTTCAAATTCTTCTTCTTTGATATGCATACTTTCTTCCTTTTTTAACTTCTCTTTTTCTTTTGCAATTTCTTCTAGACCTAAAGAGGTAAAAGAAGCACAGATTAGCTATAACAGATCTGCTATTTTACGAAGTTTTTATAATCATAGTTCAAATTAAAAATTACTTTATTTTTGGCCCAACATATGTTAGATTCCCATGTCTTTGCTACTGTTGCTATTGTTACAGAAATCCCTTCTCACTTTACAATGCACTGTGCAGAGGGAAACAAGTTTCTAGGCATACAGATTTAAACACTACTAAACACCTCAAGGAAAAATCGCCTTGACGTGGCTAACATGCTACCAGATTCACACATCTGAAGCAGTTTGCCAGCGCCAAGTCTCTGAAAGGGCCAAATTTTTGCCAGCCTTCTTTTTGCAAGACTCTGCAAACCTCATTGAAAAGCCCCTCGGTGATATCAAGGGAGTCCAATGTTTACAGCCTTAAGTTTATTTTTGCAGTTGATCGTTTAATAAAACACACAGCCAACTACGAAACACAGAACCAGAATTCCTGTTACAAAATCAAATATTCCCCAAATACTGAAATAACATTAAATATTTTACTTCTTTTAATAGAAATCATTAACAACTTTGACTGTGAAACAATGTTAACAGTCTGTGAAGTTTAATACTCTTTCAAGAGCCAGCCAACATGATGATTGGAACTCTCCATACAACTAAGCAGACAGCTAACACCTAAGCAATTTGAAGTACAGCAAGCAAAAGCTGATTTTAAAAGTTTCTTCAAACACAGTAAGTGCAAAAGATCTAAAGATCTACCTTTTACGAAAAGAAAAAAAACTTTTTTTTGTCTTCTTTGCACTACTAGTCTCTCTTAACCATTTCTCTTCTACCCTTATACTGACTGCCAACTTAGACAAAAAGTCTTTAAAAGTATAAAGTGCTTCTAAATAGAGAACTGCTAGCACAAGGGGAAGGAGGTAGAAAATCCAGCCCCTTATTTTATGCCCATCAGATACTGCAGTCACAAATAAACACATGGCTTACGGTTCATGGCAGGCACATCTATAAATATTTACTTGCTCCTGAAAAACTGTAATTTCTACAAAGAAAAGTACATCCCCTCCTATTAAAACTTCAAAACGTTGTCACAGTTATGGTCTCTATCAAGATATAAAAAATTTAAGTATCAGCATAAGCATGAAAATGGCTACACAAAAGGGATGGAGAAGTATTGTTTAAATGGACGGATGACATTCAAGACTTTATGTTTCCTACTTCCACGGTTTAGGTAAAGGAATTAGAAACAGATAAACTGCAGAATTTACAGGACAAGGGCAAACTAAGAGCTGAAGGGAAGAGGAGGTAGGTGAGAATTTAAGAATACATCCGTTTTCCCTTTTCAGGGAGATTAAACCTTCATTAAGACAACATTAAAAAACAGAGGCTTGACCTACAGCTCTTGGCTAAAACTTGTGTGGGTTTGTGTGGGGTTTTTACTATTTTAAGATGGGTAAGTGTATGTCAATTATTTTGTGTACCACTTCAAAGGCATTTGGGGATTCATCTGTGTAAAACATAATGAAGTACAGCAAACCAAAGAAATGCAAGCAGCACGTTCTATATGCAGCTACTCAAGTGTAAAGCAGTTCCCAACACAGAGCGTAAGTTAATGTCGGAGCAGGAGTCAGAGAATAAAGTATTTTTTATGCTACCCATTTTAGAAAGATTACTTGATGATTAAGATTACATCAGGGGAAGTTCTGTGGCTTATTTTTGGGCCCAAAACCAGGCTCAAATTTCCTACTATGCCATACAATTACAGTTAATAAAACAGCTCTCTAGAATGATGCAATTCTCATGAAATCATGCAATTCTGATGTGCACCAGATTTGTTTTGTTATTTTTTGAGGGGAAAAATATGAGAGTAATGAGATTTTGGTTCATCTATATGAAAATAAGACAGGATTTTTCTGTGGCTAAAATGAAGGTTTATGTTTAAAAATTATAATACCAACAAAGAAGTCAGATTAATACACAATTTCTACTTTTCTACAACTTTTTTTCTACTTTTTTACAATTTTTTTTCTCTACAATTTCTAATTTTCCAATTTAAAGTGTGTGAAAAATTCAACCACAGCTAATATACAACTGCCACACCCCCAAAATTACATTTTAGTTTTAGCAAAGTAATTTCAGCAATTGCTGGGTAAAGAAAGATCAATTGGTAAAATACAGACACTGAATCATGTGGTTGATTAGAAAAAAGGTACTCCACTGCATGAAAATAACTGTCATATTTTTTCAGACATCTGTCATATCTTCATGCACAGTCTGTGCATTTGCAGAAAATGTAACAACTGAGGATGAAATTTTTTTCTGCATTCTATGGTTCTCCTCATTTTCATACACAGAGGTCACTGCCATAGGGCAAGGTGAAATAGTTCAGAAAGAGTCGAAAAATTTTGCAAGTAGGTAAATATGAAAAAGGATAACATACAGAAGTGTAACAAGTGAAAACTTCCAAAATATCAATCCTCATTTTGAAAGGTATTACCTGATCTTTCCCAACCAGAAAGAGTTATCAGAGAACCACATGAGTGGAGAGGTCTATTGACAGCAGCCTGTTGAGCATCTGGCTCAGGATGAAGACCTTGCTGCACAATGCCAACGCTTCTGGAGATAGGCAGCATGTCTTGGCCTTGTGTGCCACCATTCCTTTATGGCTCTTACCTTCACCACTTTCCATGCCTTCTACAAAAATACCACCACACTGGGGCAGAATCCAATACCGGCGCCTGTAACGATCCTGACCAAACATCATGGAACGCAAACAGTGCGAAGCTTCAAATAACTTCTTTCTGTACTGGCTTTGTTGCTATTTTAAAAAAAGGAGAGCATTATAAATCAGTTAGGGAAAAAAGTCTCATTATTACAGAAAACATCTGGCTGCCAGACTGAAAAGAAGTTCAAGGGTCAGACAAGGAGGTCCTCTCAGAAATTTGGGATAGTGATGTGTCTGTGTGTTGTACTATTCTATTCACAATTTCTGCCTTGATGATTTTACTTTAAAAGCTTCCTTTAAAAAAAAAAAAATCAATTAAAGTACTCCCTGGCTCAGCTGAAGTTTATCAGATTTCCTCTAAAAACACACTACAATGGTGAACCCTGTCTTATTAACTCTGACTCAAAAAACAGTTGATCAAAGGTTTCATTGCATGAGAACAGCCAAAATCCTAACAATTACACAGCATCAGTAAACAGTAAACAGAAGATAGATGGTAGTGCAACTGCTGATGGGAGACTAATGAGATATTTTAACTTTTCATAAAAGAATGAGAACAACAATACACAAAGAACACAACACAGCTCTTTAAGGGGGGCCAACAAGAACTTCAGTGTGTTTATTCAGTTCTTGCTCTGCTAAATTTGACACTGCTGGGAGTCAGGTGGAATCCTGGGCTGCTAATTTACTGCAATTTGGAACATGAGAGAAACCAACACAAAAAGTCTTAAATGACAAATTTTCTAATAGGAACAATAAAAACATGGGCCATGAGTACCCCTGATTACAGCATTACATCTTTCTCATTTACACTTCTCTTCCTATTCTATTGCTTCTTATTTCAAAATGTGAAGCCCAGTCAGCTCTGTATTGGCTTGGAGCACAACTGCAGAAATCAGCATGGAAAGGATGGCATGAGAACCACAATCTGTTGTATAACTGAAGCCATTGCTTCTCATATACAGAATTTGTCATCACTTTCTAAGATCAACAAACAGGAATAGATCAAGTAGATCTGGATAAAAATGACATTAGTTTTTATTCTCAGAAGTGCAAATATATTATCAACTATTATTATCAACTGCCTTTTTAGTGACATCCACTTAGGGCCACCAGACTGAACTCAAAATTCAGGTGTCATGAATCAGAGCATCATTCATACTTTCACTAAACAAGAGTAGATACTTATTTCAATTTATATTAGGTTGGAGCATTGAAAATGATGTTTAATATATTAACTCATGACATCCAGTGATCACATTTGTAGTAGAAAAAAGACTAATGATCTCTCACCTTTGTCAGTTTTTCGATCTGCTTCTCTAGTTCTTCAACACTTGCTGTCTGGTCCCCATCATCCTATAATCACCAAATATACTGTCACACCAAATTTATTTCAGGATAAAATTATACTACTATGTCTTGTCATTATTATAGGAAAAGTTGTAACAGAAAATGAGAGGAAAATACTAAAGAGAAAAAAAAAAGTTCAGATTGTGTGCTTGTGCAATATATTTCACAAGCAACAACATAACTGGAAAGAGGATACAGCTTGAGTCTTTTCAGACCACCCCAGACATGGACAAAGGAGAAAGCTCATGGCCAATTGTTTGCTGAAAACTGGAAGTAACTCAGTTTGTGCATGAACTCAACACTACAGAATTTAATCTTAGTTAATATCAAGCTTTTTAGATAGCTGAAATAATTTTAAGTGTTTCTCATGCATGAAATAATGGCATGTATTACAATCTTATCAGTAAGTCTTTGGTCAGTCCACATTTGTATTTTATTTCAGCATCTACACGAAATTGTAGAGTCACTTTAAATTACAACCCTGCTATAAAAGTTACAGCATCAATCCTGCTGATTTTTGAAGAGGAATCCACTCATGATGAAGTCTGTGGTTGCCTTCTTCCAGACTCTTTAAAAATGAGATTCTTTTCCATGAGGAGAGTTTTAATTTAGTTGAAGAAAATCTTTGAAGATAAGAGCAAGTTCCCAAAAGAATATGGCCAAAATCATCCACACCGTAAGATAAAAGTCTTGTATTAGCTCCGTAAAAGTGTACCAGAATGAAGCCTTCTGAAATACCACATGGAACACAAATGCAATGGAACTTCTGGTAGATCAGAAAATTAATTTCTGTATAGTTACTGGAATTTTGTCTGTGAAACACCCAGTGCACCAACACAGGAGATTATAAAAGAGGGGAAAGGATTAAGGATGGACTTGAGATTAGACGTCTAAATATTTATATTAAATATTCCATATAGCTAATATATTTTTAATTCTGAATTATTTTTAAGAACTCTGGGCTGTTCCTCTAAGGTATTCTCCTTAATTCATACAAATTCTAGTACTTGAAATAAATCGAGAATAACAGCACAAAGTGCTATTCCTACTCTAGAAATTACCTGAGTTTCTAATAAAGGGTGTATGCAAAGATCTGAGTTCACATATGTTGGATTCATGCATTGTTCAAGCAGTCTTAAAAATCTTCAACCCTTGCATGAATGGATCATTTTCTGGCAAACAGAAAACACCCAGTGCACTAAAACATAGTTCTATTGCTTGTGCCTTGTATCAGGTTCCATCCAGTGGAAGCCTGTGCATTTCCATTAAAACTCAGCTCAACAAGCTAAAAATCTTTCATTGATCCTTCCTGTGTTGTACCCGACACTGACTAACAAAATTTACCATCTTGTGATCAAATACAGTCAGGCAATGACTACCTGGGAAAAGTTGCGAAAAAAATACACAGGAAGGTCACTCAAGCTTCACATTAGAAAATGTTAAATGTAACTTTACTCTTGTTTTTTAGTTAACATAATAATAAAAACTAATAAAAATTTAAAAACACTGGAGGTAAGTTATTCTTCCCTCCTTTTTATGGCAACATTTTGGGGAAACAGTGCCATATTACAGAAAAACAGAAGGAAAACAAGTTTTAGTTCATTGCCAAATAAAGTTTTACAATACTGAAAAATCCCCACCTCATCCTCACAAACTTCTGCCTTCTTTCCTTTTTTATCATCTTTGTCCTCTTCATCCTCATCATCCTCATCTGCCTGATCATCACTGTCATCATCATCATCATCATCATAGTCACTGTCCCCTCCCTTCCGCCGGCGCTTGCGGCCGGGTGCGGGTGTCTCCAAGGAATGGGGTTCCTCACTTCCGTCCCCACTTCCCGCAGCATCTCTTTTACCAGTTTTCTTGGCATGAATGATTCTAAGCCTTGGAACACATGAGAAAGGGAGAAATTATGGATTATGTCTGTAGCATAAACATACCTCTCTTCCTATGCGATTGAAAGAAAATAATTAATTTCAGATTTACATTAAAGCTCCTGTTCTATCATGAAACTATATTTTCTTAATATTCACCGTCACTAGTCAACAAGAAAAAGTGCGGTTAAAAAACCCCTTACGACTCTCGGTTCCATTCTGAATAGACTTTGTTTCTCCCAGGTCAATTTTACTGTGTTAACTGTTCAGAAGAAATGAAACACAGGAGGGTTTTTTTGAGAAGTCAGGAAAGACAATATAGAAGAAAGAACCATTTCAACTTTTTATCTTTTATTTAATGCATTTAAGAACATGATGACAAAGTGGGGGGGTGTGTGCAAAAATCCTCACTTGGAAGTGTGAAATTATATACATTGCATGGCAACGGTTTGTTTTGTTTTTTCCCAGATTTTTATGAACTTTAAGTATTATTTGACTTTAGTCCTTTAGCTGATCTTTTTATTCTAGGATATACTTATTTTCTGGGCAATTTTAGTTACCTCAACTACTAAAGATTGCTCTCACTGTCATATTTCCTCTTATGAAAGAAAAGGGAAACTTACATACCAGTTATTATGGTTGTAGTAGACCTCCTTCTTCTATAAAACCCCTATAAGACAAGATTCCACACAGCAAAAATTACAGTTCCACCTATCAGGGAGCTTGCAGGCAAACATGCTGAACCACAGGAGGTGTAAATAGCCAGGCTGAACCAGTCACTTTGCACGCAGACCAAAAACGCAACTGACTTAGAAGAGATTCATAAACGTGTAGAGAAGACAAAGATTTTTTAAGAGATGACTGAAGAAGGTAGGATGGGAAAAGCAGAACGGTAACGACAAACACAATTACTAGGACGTAATTTTTCCTTGTCGTACTCCTCTCTCTTCCCATCCTACAGAACAATATTCCATACAGCAAGTGGCTACAAGTACAGTGAGTGCTGTCCAAGTACTGGCTCCAGGGAATACTGACAAACGTATCAGCCTTGCTGATAAATGCTGATAAAACGCTGATAGCCAGAGCCAGTTCTCAACAGCACAGACTGAAATGAAGGTGTCACTGTCCAACTGGGAGCAGCACTTTTTCTAGAAAAGACTGTTAGCCAAGAAATCATCAATGGAACTTGGAAACTGCTGGGCTTTGGTTTTCTTGTTAATGTTCATTTGGGATGGGTTTTTATGCACTGGTTAATCCACTGGAGGATTTATAAAGTTTTATACATTTGTTTTTCCAAATCAAGAAGTTTACCTGTTTGAGTGATTTAAAATACCTTAAAAAAAAAAAAAAAACAAACCAAAACTCAGGCCTCTCAGTGAATTTGGAAGCAAATAACATTTTCAGGTGTGGTGCAAAAACCCTTGGTCTCACTGAGTATCAATACTCCTCAGGCTACTGATTGAAGTTTTTTAGAAAACTAATTTCCTTTTTACAGGGATAACTTCAAGCCATCAAACCCTCTTCATGTGGACTGGAAATTCCTGCCTGTACACAGGAATAAACAACCAAAATCACTAGTCAATGACTGGATTGATTGCTGCGGCACTGGACAATTTTAGGGACAATTTACACTACGATACTCTTGATGACAATTCAGTAATAAAGCTGGCAAGTGAATGTTCAGTGGCCTGCCAACACCTCTTTCATATACCCAAAGGGAATGAGAAGAAACAAAAAATGCTACTTTTACTGATAGCAAAAATAAAGATGTAATGCTGTCAAGCATTAAAGGAAACTTACACGATACTGCAAATTATCAAGGATGCAAATGAACCAAAGATGCTCTCCTTTGGTAGCACCACAAGCATAAGAAGGCAGCAGTCTGTACCCAAAGCAGTGCAAAGAGGCAGAAACTAATGCCAGCATAACTTTAAAAAGTTCAGTTATTTCAAGAAGCAGCATAATTTTTCTGTTGCTACCTACATATATGGCTCACTAAGAGAAGAAAAGCCTCACTTGGAAAACTGTTCTGTCTTTCTCACTTTCACGTATGGACCAAACCTGCCATTGCAAGTCCTGAGAGAAATACAAAGTCTACTGTCCTATAGTAAGAGAGGGTGACCCATCAAAGAACCATATGACTGACTTAAGCCTGCTCTAACCTGATCTATAATCTTTACTAGATCACAGAAGGAAAATTCACCTTCTGACTTAGTTTTCATGCCTTCCCTGTAATTTTTGCATGTAAGTATTAGGTAGTACCAAGGCAAAGAAATTCTGAACATTGTACTTTTAATGTACTTTTAACATACTTCACCTTGCATCTCAAAAAATTAAAGTTTTGCAAATCAGCATTAGCATCTCCTACCCAAACTCAGGGTGTAATTTCTCCCCTTAGTGACGCTGCTTTTCATATACCATCATCATTTACAGTTGAAATGGTTTCACTCAACAGAAATTAACTGACACAGAGCATACCATAACACTGGCATGTTAAAAGAACACTGTTGCAGTGAAAAACTTGTTTCACGTCTTGTAAAAAACCAAATTATTACCTAATTCCTTAAGAAGTCATATTTCATTTTTATTCTGTTTTATGTTGATCTGGCTACAAAAGAGATGCCAAAGAGAAGACATGTAATGGAAAAGGAGATGCTGAGACTTTGATTATCTAGTTTATAAAAAAAGAGTAAAATCACAGAAGCATCTCAGGTGAGACAGTCTTCTGACCACAGCTGTCACACAGAAAATACAAAGAAAGATCAACTGACTGTATGAGATAGGTGCCTTTACAAAAAAAAGAGATTAGTAGCAAGATTCACATCTGAATGTGATAGAGAAAGAATTAGATGCAACCTCTCATTGACCATCAGCTAAGCAGAAACAGTACATTTCCAACCACATATATTACATATATATGTTACATCTATATACATATATTATTAATAATAATAATTATTAGTATGATCCTTGAGGGAAGAGGAGAAGAGGAGGGAAGAGTGGGGAGAGGGGTGAGAGGGAAAGCATCCCTTAAAACAAAATAGGATTCCCTTTTCCAGCCTGGGATTTTACTGTTGCTTATTTGTATCTGTCAAGCACAGGCTTTTGTATTTATTTTTGCCCTCCTCCCCAGCTGAGGAGCTTATGTCATCAAAAAGTGAGAACGTAAGTACAAAAAAAAAATCCCTAATCGAACACATCTGATGCAGATAGAATCTTTTCTCATCCTACTTGAATATACTTCCAGCCAGTCTGGACACAGAGGTTTGAAGATTAATGACTTATATAAAACATTGGCAAGCCAGGCTGAGATCAAATAAACCCATTCCTCAGCCTCTGTTATTCATCCCCTACAAGAGGGGCATGTGCTGAGGGGCACATAAAGGTCCGTAGGCATGAGAAAAGAGGCCACAGCTGCTATCACACAGCAAGTACTTGACTAACCAGGTATTCCCATGCAAAACTGTTTGGGACTGTGATGCTTAAAAATTAGGCCAAGATGTGAATGGATGGGGAAGGTAACATGTAAGAATGAAGTCTGGGAGTAGAAAAAAATAGCAAAAAAAAAGACTGAGATGTAGAGATTTCTTTTCAGAGAAGCCCCAGAAGAGTTGCAAGGGTTTATGGAAAATACAATTGACATAGTAAAGAAGAAAACATTGTTTAAAATTGATCAAAGAAGGATCTTCTAAAACCTTCTTGGAGTTCATCAGAACAACAGTGGAAAATTCAAAAATTTTGAATGGAAGATGAAAGCGATTAATCAAGCCCAGTAAGAGAAGCAGAAGAGCAAAATTTCTGAACTCTGCTGCAATATTTGCACTCAAAAATAGGGAGAGCACTACTGGAACCTGAAATCCACACGAGGGGAAAAAACCAAGAAATGGAGAAATGATTGTAGCAAGAAGGAGGAGCTTGGAACTTCAGGGTATTACGCTCACTATTTGAAAGGGAAGAATTTAGAGATTATAAGGAAAAGGGAAGATCCTACATCTACAAGTACTTACAGTTTGATGGAGGGAGAAAAAGACTAAGCAGGCCCTAAGAAGACAAGGACAGGGAAGGGTCCCATTTTGCTAATGGTAAGTTGGCTACATCAGAACTTCAAAAAACCTTTTTAAACTATATCCCACAGAGGGGATACATATGAAGACAGGAAAAAGTATCTGTGTTATCCTAAAGGATAAAATACATTAACTCCGTGCAGACTGGGATTTGCAGTATTAGTAGAGAATTTCTTTTTATTGGTCTAATTTTTTCCTCTACCTCCCTCTTGTCCTTCTTCTTTACTTCTTTCCTTCTTCCTTCTGAGATACATTTAAGGGAAAAAACGGAGACATAAGATTAGAAACAAAAGTACCTAAAGCAAGGACTAAGAAAGGATTTACCATTCCTAGCAAGAGGTAAGGATGACAAAGAAAAAACAAAGCAGAGTCTGGCTATGCATTTTTACCCCCTGTGATTCATTAACTTTATGCCGTCCAGCTTCCTGATAGTTGGAGCCAGTATGCTTGCTGTATGGAATTTTGTCTTGTAGGATGGGAGAACAGTGAATATGAAACTGACAACCCTTAAGAAGTTCCAATTTTACCTTAAATAGAAATATAAAAAATACCTCAATGTTTGTATTCTACATATGATCCCTAGCTACAGGGAACAACGTGACACTGACAGATGAGAAACACTAACATAACATAAATTAGCAAAATTCAATTGGCAATTGTGTGAACATCACGTTGTCTTAAAATGCCTTTCAGAATGAACACTGGGCAATATGGTAGGTCCAAATAAACTCTGATTATATCAATAGCAATTTTATGGCTCCTTTAATATTCCTATTATTTAATATTTTAATATTAAAAAAGCTTTTACTTTCCTCCAAAGAATACAAAATAGACTTGACTTTGCTCCAATTCTGAGGGACCCTAACCTCTGAATCTCATGCATCTTTAACAGACTGTAAAAGACTGGTGTTGCAACATTCTAAATCCACATCTGTCTTAATTAAGCAGTTTGATTACTAATTTCTTGGTAAACCTTAACTTCATCAGCTGATTTTGGGCTTAGAACCAATTCCCTATATAGCAGTGTACGTGAACAAAGGCAAAAAAGCAATATACTGTAATATTTAAGGAAATGAAACTTACTTCCGAAGTTTGCCTTCAACCATCCATTTATCTCTCCTTAAGTTTGACATATAATCAATGTTTTTATCAATTTCACTGTCAAAGATGAAAATAATCCATTAACTGTGAACTTACATATCTTTTTCTGACAGACATTTACATATAGACAATTTCCCCTCAAATAACTGTCTTGGAGAAATTGTTAAAATTCAAAATAAATCAATTTTAAAGCTAGGAAATCACAATACTAGGAATGCCAGTGCAGCACAACTGCTGTACCTATGTCATATCCACAGTATCACCTCAGCTTTCTTTCCACAAGAAGCATGGCATTCAACATTCCTTTTCATAGTTCTAGTTCAGTGTCAAGCCTCCAAATGTCTTTGCCACACAGCATGTAGCCCTGTGCTGAAAAAACAGTTACCACTGGTATATCTGAGGTATTCTGCCTAGGATCCCTGAGATCTACAATCCAACATTCACTTCGCACTGAAGAAGCTGAAGAACCAATAAGAGGGCTTTGGTACAGCCACCATCTGTGAGCCCAATTACGAGACATCCTGACCTCAACAATTCAGCAGATTGTAGTTGTTTCTATGATCAAAATATAGAAACTGAAGTTCTGACTGATCATTTCTACAAATAGGACTTAACAGTCATCTGCAACAAGAGGAAGTTTCTTTCTATGATGAATTTGATTGATACACATGAACTGTCTTGCACAGCTGATGCACAGCACTTACAGTACCCACTTCTGCTATTTTTCAACTTTGGAAAATCTGAAGCATCTCTTCCATTCCTGCTTTACACAACCCCAATTCACTTTTGCAGCACAGTGTACCAAACCCAGCAGAATACACCAGGAAACAAAGCAGCACTCAATTAGATGATGAAAGACTTTGCCACAGGAAGTCAGTCTGTGGAAGAACAGGCATCCCAGAAACTGGCATTTCCTAACTTTTTATTGCACTTTGGTGGGTTTTGACAAGTTGTTGAACATAGTGGGGATTTAAAATTATGAAATGCTAGACACTACTGACCACAAATGCAATATACACTTTCTTGAAATAATACGATGATACATCAAGCTTGCCACCCTCACCTTATGACCCTACTTAAAAGCATTTGGACAACAAACATCTTCAAAAACAAAAGGAAAAAAAGGGAAAACAGAATACTGCAGAAGCCTCAAACAACTCTTCTAAATTATTCCCTAGAATACCTAGTAAATTTCTTTGTAATCAACCTCATCTTTTATTCCAAAAATTGCTAGAGAAATTTTGGTTCAAGCTTTGAAAACAAAACTACAGACCAAAAATGGAAAAGTTCTATTCTTCCATCATATCAATAGTACATAAAGGTAAGAAGCAGTAACTCAACCAATTTCAGCTTTCATTATAAGAAGAACATCAATAGTCCTCCTGTAACAGAACACAGTGAATACACAGCATTTCTGAACTACAACATTTTTATAATTTTATTTTTACACACCTGTTTGGAAAAAATCTTACCTTACTACACTTTTGCTGCATGCTAACTCATTGACCAAAAAAGCAAGTACTGATGCTTTCTGAGCTGGAGAATGTGCCTGAAAAGCTTTTGTCTTCAAGCTCTCTGTCAGCTCTGTTTGCCCACAGTGAGCCTCCATGAAAATCTGCAGAATCTCAGACACATTATCTCGATTGATACCAACATTCAGTAAGTGTTCCCCAAGAATAGTTTTAGCCTAAAAAGAACAAAGACATTTCAAGCAATCATGTTTTAAAAATACTGTTTTCCTTTGTAGGCTATAATATTGTTTATAGAAGATGGTATGGGTTTGTTTGCATTTTTACCTAAGGACTTAAACATGATTATTCTTTGAAACTTTTCAAATGTAAATCTTATATACAGTAACAAATTAGAATGTCTTCATCTCTAAGTTTTTAAAAACAGAGATAATATTAATAATAATTAAATGGATTACATGTAAAATGGCATGGTCCAACTGAAACTTGATGAATACTGCTTTGTACAATGATGCTATGTAGAGCTCTAGAGTAGAAGAAAGCTGTATTGGCTTGAAAAAGAAGAAAGAGTAAGAAAGAGAAGTCAGAAAGTAAGAGTAAGCAAGAAAGAGAGCCATGAATGAACTGGGGTTCTGATGAAGTGACCTAGACAGAAGACCTTTAATGAAAGAAATGGCAAGATTCACCAAGAATATAACATAAGGACTGCAATGGAATGGATGGAAAGGAGTTAAAAGACATGGCCACAGATGTGCCAGTGCCCTACAAAAGGTCCAAATAAAAATGGGATATGTGTTTGTGTGTAGAGAAAATGCACAGAAATATACCACTTCTGGAAAATGGGAAGGCTGATGGGACACAAAGTTTTGGAGTAACATTAGAATCGCGACACTGAAGAAATTAATTAGGAAAGAGAATGGAAATCCGTATGAGAGAGGTGCCAGAGATGCATTATGAAGAATGCATTCATATATACAGGGTGTTTAATATGGATTTTTTCCTCTTTTTTCTTTTTACCTTGTATCCTGTACCAAGTCCTGGATCACACACAGCTGCAGAGACAAGTTTCACAAGCAAGTCCTGTACTTCTCCCATGCTGTCCCCTATGTTGAGCAAACCCTCTTGAAGAACACTCAGGGAGGGAACATCTACGGTCACATCAAAGCCAAGAACTTTACCGAAGTTATGCAGGAACTGCACTACCATGAGACAGTCTGAAAACGTGCTTCCATCAAGAACAAGGCCTGGGATGCGAGGCAGCTCTGGGAAAGGCTGGAAAGTAAAGAAAAAATGTGAGAGGTTCAGTAGCATATTTCAAAAGAAAATTTTTTTATACCAGCTGGGAAAATTGATTGACACTTCCTTCTGATCTACAGCAAGACAATGCTGGAAGGTACAGGCGATAGGGAACCTGCACCCCTCGTCCATTCAATGCCGAAATACGTTTAACTTCTCACAAATTATAGGAGGCAGGAGATACAGAAATACTTCCTTTTTGGCCAGGAGGCACTGTCAGGATCTATTCTGAGCCAAACTACTGTAAAACGTGGTGTGAAAAGAACTTGGAAGACCGGGAGAGTCTTTTTTTTTTGAGCAACAGCTTGTAAGAGTCCTCTAGATGACTATCTAGTGTCTGTGTACTGAGACATGATGCATACTCCCAACATAAAAATAACTTGAGGAAAGAATATTTTTGAAGCAATCATGCTTTTTGGGAAGCAGGCCTCTTTTAAACAAAAGGCTTTTAATTAACTAAACATATGCTACTGTGTAGTGTTGTAGTATCTTGTATTCGTATATATTTCAAATAGTTCTCTAATTCCCTCAATTAAAACTTGAATGTTTTGAGTGTGGCTGCAAGAAAAAAGTTACTGGCAGAATTATAAAACACACAAACAAGAAGCAAGAAAGTAAGTTTATGCTGCTGTGATTACCTTCTGGTCTGCTAAACACATATCTTCATTAGGCTTCTTTAGCTCCTTTGCCATTTCTAATTCCAATCTTCGCTGTTCCAGTTTACGTTCTTTATTTAATCTTTTTTCATCACGTTTCTCTTGCTTTAGCCGCTCTTTTTCCTTAAGAGAATTAAAAGGGAAAAAAATAAGCCCCACATATTAAACTTAGAAAGGAACAATCTAAGAACTTGAAAAGCACTATTTCTGTAACCTCAATAATCACCACATCAATTAAAGAACTTGCATTAAAGCAAAGGGGATGGGAAAACTAGAACAAAATCACTGAAATTGTAAAATTATCTAAGATTCATTTTTTTCTCTCCTGTCCACGCAGACACGGGTTTTAAGTATGTTTGCACTGAAAAATTCTTTGAAGTACTATTTCAGAAAGATGACTGAATGAAAATATGGCAAAGAAGTGCCATGCAAGGCCTCTATTTTGAAGGCTCTGCTTACACACCAATATCATTAATCTGCATTATCAAGAAACCTCTCTGAAGAATACATGGTTTAAAAAGTCCCATAATACATAAACTAGGTATGAATACCTTATAAAACATAACCAATCTGTTCAAACACAGGCAGCTTTGGCCTTGAATTACCATGTACTTTGCACGCAACCTGAACTGAACAGTCCTTTATGTCTTATCTGCACAACAAGAACACAGGGATCATCAAGTGAGAAGCCCTGCATCTATTACTTGTCTCTTCAACACCCTCCACAATGGAGTCACACTAATACTACACTAACTCTGTCTGTAACATGCCAAGACTGACTCTGAACCTGGAGCTTCCATGGCCTTTCCCATCCCTGGTGCCAGGGATTCTGCTGCCACATGTTCAACACCAATCCATTGTCCTGATGAAACAATTCCCGACAGAGCTCTGTGCAACCAATATCAAGTGTAAAATGCATGGAATCCGCCACAGATCAATGCCACCTCTTCAGGGCACAGAACTGTGTGTATAAACAAACACACATATCGGTGTGTGAGCCACCATGTAAGAACCTGATACAATACAAAGCTGAAGGCATTGTATGTGCTTTTCGCTTGTGGACACAAAAGGGCTAAAGAACCAAGCCAAGCTGCTTCCCATTACTCAGAACCACTCCCTACTACTCTGTTAGTTTAAGAGGTCACTCTAGTCTCTTCCATTTACTATCACCATATTTTGCAACAATGAGAGTATGGGCAATACTAAGTCAGGGTTCAGCTGCATTTGTAGGTCAGTATTAACTACTGACTTCTCTGTAGAGTTTCAGCAGGCCCTGTTAGCTTTTATTCTTCCTTTTGGTTCTATACAGAGTATTACCAGACCACTGGTGACACCTGTGGATAACCACTGTGAGTGTACAGAGATCATGACTTCTACTACAGTCTTTAGTGGATTTTATGCAAGATCGAGTTTCACATTGGACACAAAGAACATGTTTCGACCAGTAAATTTACGCTGGCAGAAAAAAAATCAGTGACATTCAGAACTAACCATCTACCCACCTTCTTGCTGGCTCTACAACTGTCTAAGTATCCTCTGTACTGCCAACGCTCTCTTTATCTATGCTGAGATCATAAGAGACATCTTGTATGGAAAAATCACAATACACTAAAGCAGCACACAAAATCCCTAATTTGATTTTAAAATGGAAAATACTCTCTGATTTGTTTTTTGAAAATGGTTTATTGCCTTTTATCTTAGCCTATGTCAATGTCTCAAGGCCAACTAGCATTTCCTACAACTTGTTTTTTCCAATTCGAAACACTCTATGACAGAAGAAAACAGGAGATGTATATATGGATATTTACATGGCAACACAGTAATTTACAGTTACTATTAAAACCAAAAACTTTAACTGTACTAAGTTTCATAAATCTATTTAAAGTTTACTGTTACTGGTTGAAATAAATACTGTTCTATTTCTATTAGAGCAAGAATATATTTATAGCACTGAATCAGACTAAATGACCACTTAGCCTGGTATCCTGATTTCCAACAGTGGAATGGGTGCTTAGGTTATCATCTTCCTCTATTTCCTTGCATGAAAGTATTATTCAGTTTTTCTTGGTTTTGGTCAGTCACTTTTATTGAAATTTGTAAATACATCCTAGAGAAAAGTTTTAACAATTTCCTTAACAACTACTTACTATAATGATGGTTATCTTATTTCAATATCTTAGTTATCTGTACTTTATTTACAAAAGTCTCAGGATACAGACATAAAAAAAGTCTAAGGATATAGAGAAATACAAAAGAAGTAAAACAAGAAATAAGTTAGTAATTATGGGGCTTTTGTATTTTACTTATAGTTCCTCTCAAAAACATCCAGAGCTCTCAAAATTGGTCAATCTGTGCCAGTGTTCAGCCACCTCCCACCAAGTAAAACAGGTTTTTTTAAATTTGAACAGAATTTCCTGTATTTCAATTTGTGCCTAATGCTTCTTTTCCTACTGCTCCAATGTACACATATTAAATTACACATAACGTACAAAGACACTGCTCTTCTACAGATGACTGCAGAAAGAAACCATGAAAACTTCAAACTTTTAGAGATTAATACTCACTTCTGCTTTTTTACGTGCTTCCATGGCTTTCATAAGCATCATATGTTGTCTTCTCCGTTCTCGTTCCTATTGAAGCAAATAATATTAGAACAAAACTAAACCACATTTTCAAGTCAGTAAAAAAGCCAAGTAACAAATTTAGCATTAACATACAAGTCACAGTAAATACTAAATATAGGACAAGAATGGCCAAGTCTGTGCATGTTTTAGTTCAGGTTTAGAAAGCAAATACAAGAACAATCAAAAGCAAAAAGGTAAAGCAATGAACATGGAGACAGTGTAAAAAAGAAGCATACAGATTTACTTATGGTCAGTTGTGATGCTCCTTCATAAGCTGGCAGAACAAAAAGCATAATGGTTGGCTGGAACAGGTCAGTTACCTTACATCTGCTATGATGGAACTTGCAATTTAGTTCTTCAATAGCCAATTCAGCAGAAATTTTAAACTGGTCTTTTTTAAACATTGCAAATATTAACATTATTGTAACCAAGCAACAAATTAACAATATTAATTTTATCAGCTCTAGATCAGTTTTAATCAAGCCAGTGGTCGTGCATATACGTATGCAACAACACTTGCATTTACTGATGCCTGTCCCTCAGTAAATTGTGTCAGTAGCTTCAAATGCATTAAGGAGCACTATTCTAGGGCATTAAGTACAGGGGTTTTGCCTTACCAGCTGTAGAGCAAATCTTGGCCCCCATAAAGGCTATAGGAATTTTATCATCTAATTTGGTGAGGCTAGGATTACATTCTAATGTTTCATTGTATACTTGTAACATTATGTATTTACCACCAACTGAAAGCTAATTTCCTCAGTATCTTACAAGGGGAAGACATCATCCTGATTTCTAAAACAGGTTAGTTCAAATTGTATTTGAAATGTCTGGATTCATTCCCAGCGAATGGGACAAGGCTTGCAAAAATCATCCAAGTGACTACCTACTAATTTTGCATCAATCCCCGATTATATATACTAGACAATTTTTTACTGGGACATCAGTAACATAGATCCCTGGTTAAAAACCACATTTAGTTATTGTCACATTCAATTTATACACATGTTCAAGACATGTCTTTTTTTCCTTAACAGACAAGACAAGCAGATGTATGCAATGCACTGTGCTGTAAAGCCATGCAGCAGTATGTAATATGACAGCAGCCAGTGCTACATTTTATGCATTGCTATGACAACCATATCACAACCAAATCACAATGCGGTGTTAGATGTACAAAAATAAACATACCCATACCATATCTAGTCTATGCCTCTCCAACTCCTGGTAGAAAGAGTTGGCACAACATTATGAAACAGAAATCACAAAGTCATAAAACCACTTTATAATCCCCCAAAAGACCCCAATACCAAAGCAAGGCAAAAAATCGTAAGGCAAAAGAAAATCTGTGAAGGAATCAAACCCAGAAGTTTAAAAACGGCGTATTTTGAGGATTCCACCCCCCCATACAACTTAAAGTAGTAGCTCACAATTGGCATTCTGTCTGTTTGGTCAACCAAACATATACCAACCTGGTGCTTCAGAAGAACAGCCTGCTGCCTTCTCATCTCTTTCTCCTTCAACAGAAGAACAAAAGTGTATTTAAAACATCAATCAAAATTTACTTACCAAATTGCACAGGTCTGCCACACTAAAACAGCACACATCTGAGTTAAATCTAACTTCCCTGACCCCCATGATCAGAGCACAGAGAAGTACACAGAGTATACAATGACAGTAAGTCTGGTGAGTTGGCAGTTCCATGTTAGAACACACCTAGAATGCCGAAGCAGCAACAGAAGTACATATATTATATATATATACACACACACATATACACACACACACTGTATCTTCCATTATTTGTAAGAGAGTTCTGTAGTCTTGTATGCATTACAGCCTAGAAAAGACTATGCTTGCTGAGAAACAACATCGTTTTTTGATACAGTGTGTTTAAAAGAACATTGTGAATAACGCTACTGCATGAACATTTTGTTATGCAAAACAGGTGTCATGTAAGCAAAACTCATGGTAATGGCACATAAAAAAGGTACTGTCTCTATATATATTTGTGTGTGTGTCACACATACACAAACTCTTGTGCATATGCTTCATGCCTTTTTATAACCACACATGTATGTTATTATATGCTGTCTCTAGGTACAGCTTCATTATCCATGAACAGCATCCCATTGTTGCTTTTATGCATCAACATACATTATGTATAATAACACAGTTCATGTTTTTGCAGCTCCTCCAAACTAACCTTTATTCGTTTTTCTGCTTCCAATAATTTGGCATTTGCTGCTTCTTCCTTCTTTTTCTTTTTTGCCTGTGCATGCAAAACAGGTCACACAACAGCACCATCAAAACTTGAAAATAATCCAACTAGAAACAAAGTTATGTACCTTTAAAAGTTAAGAACATCATCACTTATTTTGTACATTGCAAGAAATCTCTGATGCAGCTTTCACGATCAATCAATTCACATTTCAGTTACTTTATAAAAATTAAACCAGGATTTCAAGTCCCATTCAAAATTGCTTCACCTATTTTAAGAAAGCAAGTACACACAGAAACAACAGAAATGGCCAAGAGATTACTATTAATTTTTCTGTCAATGGAGACTTGAAAACTAGCAATCTCTCTTTGCTAGTACAGTAGCAAACCTGTAGAGTATACTCTAATATAGACATAGTATTTTTAAACCCACTGCACTTCATACAGAGCAGAGCATTATACTGTTTTAACATCCTGTTACTGCAAACTTGTTCTCTAACAAAGGAATTGCTCTGCTGTTAACTGAAGTACACACAAGACTATTCTGGTAGAAAATTGTGAGCCCAAGTGAATACTTGTAAGATTAGGGACCACTGTTAATGCTGATCTTTTAAGAAAAATATTTTAAGACACATTTTTGAACTGGCCTTTGAAAATGCAGGTTGTTAGAGCTGTTTTATTTAGTTACGTTCCTAACTACATGTGTGACTATTAAAATACAACATTCTTTGAAGTGGCAGCAGAAAAATTACATTTGAGCCATTATTTTTACCTCTAAAATTTGCTGAGCTCGAAGTTCTTTCTCCATTCTAATTTGCTGGATTCGCTTAATTTTTTCCTACGAGGGTAAACAAAGTTATTTCTCTTAAAAAATATATTAAGGAAATTTATTTTTACATTTGAAAAATGATGAAGTTTATACATACTTTTTTGTTATTGAGCTTCAACCATTTTAGTCAACTGTTCCCATACAACAAGATATGGTTAGAATTTTTACTAGTATTAGAAGATGTCTGGTATAACCCTGAAGGAAGCCACACCTAATTATGCATAGGTGCTCATGTTCAAGTTGTCCAAGTTTTTTCGGTTTTTTTAACAGCTTGAAGAGGACCAGATTAATGACCAAGTAAGCAAACTAGAACATGCTAATTCCAGCTGACAATGGTGGAGCTAGTTAGAAATTAACAGAAGAGTGAGCTATGCCATGAAATACATGATGTTTTGAAGTGATCTCCCTGAACAAGAAATAGCTAGATCTGTCAAAGCACTGTTTTGCCTCACTTCTTGCCACCTCTCTCAGGCCATTACAGTCCCAAGGCAGCACGGAGAGCTGAGCTCAGCAAAACCCAAAGCACACATTTTGTCAGCCAGTAACACTCACCCACATGCAACCTGGGTAATATGCTCAGTTAAGTACAGTTCAGTTTCTCCAGATTTTTAAAGCACTCAGGTAATTGATGCTATTTTTGGAAGCCTTAATATGTAGTTTAGGGGATGGAATTGTATACATGCTGTAACAAAATAAGTAATTGGAACAGGAACCATGGGTAGTACAACACATTTAAGCATGTTTCATCAGGTGAGAAGAAAATATATTAAGTTATTCACTCCACAGATGGATCCTGGGCAACCATACTCTAATTTTTTCTTTTTCATGAATTAGTTCCTAAAATCTGAACAAAGTCGTATTACATTGATTGAGAAATGTAATCATTGCAAACACTGGGATTATTTCACATTACCTGAGCTCCATAAGTTTCTCTGTTAAATTAGCTATTAAAAATCCACTAGCACATTATTTGAGATTTTATTATCTCAAAAGAGCTGGTTGAGGCACAGTGACTAGGAAGGACCATTCTGAAGAGAAGTGTATACAACCAGCTGGACTTGCCGTGAAGTTTTAATAGCAAAACCCAGACCATGGAAAAGCCCTGCAAGCTGGGAGGCCTAGATCAGAAGCTTGTAAAGGAGCTCAATGATCTTCTGTGGAACAGCAGATGTTTTCCCAACAGTGAGGGTAAAGCCCATCTGTACAGAATACGTTGTTTTCTTGTGAGCTGGCCTGAGACTCTAGAATACAGGCCCCTCTAAAATTTTACTCTCTGGAGAACACAGTGATGTATATACTTTATCAAAAAATAACTAAAACCAAAACCAAGCCCCTAAGAAAAGATAATCTAAAATATTTAACAGTAAAGGAGCAATCACAGATGAGAAAGATATACCAAATTTTCTGACAAATAGAGCTCAAATACATGAAGTCCTATAAACTCCAGGCAAACCTTACCAGCTCCTTAAACTGTTGAGAAGTCCAACATAATACAACCTTATCAAGCAAATTAATTCAGAAGGCCTTGTTCAGACAGTGCTGAATTTTTTTCACCATGTGAAGCTCATACCATGGACCTTAAATCTCTATTATCCCCCATCATACTTCAAAACAAAACAGTACAACAGTTGAAAGCATGCACTACACCCTCCCAACTACACAAAGGTTAGAGTTAATGCAGAACAAGAAATCACAATAAAGAACTATCTCAGAGAAGAAGTACTCTGCACATTGAAATCATAAAAATTTTATCAGGCTGCACATCAAAAAGGAATATGATGATGACAAACAAGGTGTGTATTTGATGTATTTGACAATTTAAAAATTCTTGCTTCTTGGACCCCTCATAATGTAAGGACTACTTGAAAATCACAGTGTGTTCGTTGTCTTTAATAAGTATGGGCTGTCTTGAGAAGTGGACACATTGAAACTGTCACCATCTACAGAAGTTCAGACTAGCTGAGGTTGGGAGAGAAATCTGGAAGTCACCTTGTCCGCACACCCCTGCCCTAGAAGGGTCACCTAGAACCAGTTACCCAGGATCACGTCCAGGGTGCTGTTGAAAATCTATGTGGGAGGCTCCACAGCATCCCTGGGCCACCTGCTCCAATTCTCAGTTGCCATCTTGGTGACAAAGTGTTTCCCACAGTTCAGAAGGAACCTCCTGTCACTGGGCACTTCTGAGAGGAGTCCTCTCTTTGCAGCCTCCCTTCAGGTACTTAGCTATATTAGCAAGACACTCCTGAGCCTCCTCTTCTCCAGGCTGAACAGTCCCAGCTCTCTCAGCCTTTTCTACTGTAATTCATAGATGGTAGAGTGACAACTCCTGGCTCACTATCTACTACACTGAGCACTTTCTTGATGGAAAAATTTTAACAGTTACCAACAAGAATTAATTGTTATCTCTTACAGGAGTACTTAAAGTAGTCTGCAGTAACACCAATTTTGGTTTACTACTAAAAAAAAAAAAAAAAGCATGTCAGGATTTAATATCTGGATTTCGAAGATGTGAAAGGGTTTAATATTTTTCTTGGCTTGTTTAACTCCTCAAGATGTCATAAAATCAGAGTATGCTGAGTTGGAAGGGACCCACCAGGATTATCAGTCCAATTCCTGGCCCTGTCCAGGACACCCCAACAATCCCAGCCTGTCCCTGAGAGCATTGTCCAAACGTTCCTGGAGCTCTGGCAGCCTTGGGGCCATGACCATTCCCTGGGAAACCTGTCAATGCCCAACCACCCTCTGGGTTGGTCAATCTTTTCTTGATATCTAACCTGGACCTCCTGACTCAGCTCCAGTCATTCCCTCAAGTCCTGTCCTGGTCACAGAGAGTGGAGCTGCCCCTCTATTGCCCCTCCTGAATATGTTGAAGACCACAGTGAGTCTCCCCTCAGTCTCTTCTTCTCCAGGCTGAATAAACCAAGTGCCCTCAGCCACTCCTCTTAAGATTTCCCCTCCAGTCCCTTTCCCATCCTCATGGCCTTCTTTGGATAGCCTCTAATGGTTTTATGTCCTTTTTATATTGCAGTGCCCAAAACTGTCCCCAATACTCAAGGTGAGGCCATCCCAGTGCAGAGCAGAGTGTGACAATCCCCTTCTTGCCTGGCCATCGATGCTGGGCCCAATGCCCTCCAGGGCAAAGATGTCCCTCCTGGGTGCCAGGGCACTGCTGACTGATACCATCAACCAGGACCCCCAGGTCCCTTCCCGCAGCTGGTCTTCAGCCCCTCATTTCCCAAATTACACACGCAACCAGGGTTGCCATTAATGTATTTGAAAAAACTCTTTTCCATTGTCTCTCACATTTCTGGCAGCTCCAACTTCAACTGAGCTTTGGCCACATGAATTTTCTCCCTACAGTGGCAAAGCAGCATCTTTGTCTTCTTCCCATGTCACTTACAGGCAAACTAATACTAGTACTTTTTTTAAGTGTTGGGATGCTGAGATCATATACAGACATTGAGATGCTGGAGCACATCGAGAGAAGAAGGGCAACAGAGCTGGGGAAGGGACTGGAGCACCAGGAACAGCTGAGGGAGCTGGGAAAGGGGCTCAGCTCGGAAAAAAGAAAGCTCGGGGGCCTTCTCACTTTCTTAAACTCCCTGAACAGGAGGGTGAAGCCAGGTGGGGGTCAGGCTCTGCTCCCAGGGAACAAGGGACAGAACAAGAGAAAAAGGCCTCAAATTGTACCAACGGAGGTTTAACTTGGATATTAGGTAACATTTCTTCATGGAAAGGGTTGTCCAGCCCTGGCACAGGCTGCCCAGGGCAGCAGTGGAGTCACTGTCCCTAGCACGATTTGAAAGCCATGTTGATGTGGCACCTGGGGACATGGGTTAGTGGTACGTTTAATGGAGTTAAGAATTTTAAGTAACACACACAGTGTGCTCTTTAAAATTAAATGTACACTTTATAATCAGCATACTTAGTAATTTACTAAATATTTGAAATATACCTAATTGAATGATTTAAAACATAATTTAAAGAGATATTTAGCAATTGCATAGTTTACCTGTTGCTTCATTATCTTTATCTGCTCCTTTTGCTTTCGCTTTTCTTCAGCTGCCATAATAGCTAACAAACAAAAGCAAACAATATCAGCAGAACATGGCATGAGACAGGTAACTTTTCATTAACACTTTTCAAAATCATCCGCTAACATGCACAAACTTCCACAAGTAATAATTACCTTGCTGTTTTTTTGCTTCTTTGGCAGCTCGCGCTTGTTCCTGCTTCTGAAGCTTTCTCAGTAGCTTTATTTGTGCTGCTTGCCTAGCTATTTCTGTCACAAAAATAAAATATTATGTTCATAAAAATAGTGCTGTCCAACAATAAAGATATAGGTCGTGTTCCAGACATTTGCATGTAGTAAAGACAGAGCAAACCCAGGATTTTTTTTTTGCATACACTGATTTTTACAAAATTTTTCTATCAATTATCATTAATGGCATGTCATGTATCAGTAACTACATCAACAGTGCAAATGAACATGGATACTTTATCTCATTCCATGCCCCACCATGGGTAGGGACACCTTCCACTAGATCAGGGTGCTCCAAGCCCCATCCAACCTGACATGGAATACTTACAGGGATGAGAAGTCCACAACCTCTCCAAGCCACCTGTACCTCAAGAGCCTTGCAGTAAAGAATTTTTTCCTAATAACTAATATAAACCTGCCCTCCTTCAGCCTAAGGCCATTCCCCTTTGTCACATCACATCAGACCCTGTGAAAAGTCCATCTCCAGCTTTCTTGGAAGGAGCTCTAAGGTCTTCTCAGAGCCTTCTCTTCTCCAGGCTGAACTACACCAGCTCTCTCAGCCTGTCTTCATAGGAGAGGTGTTTCACACACATTATTAATAAAACTGAGCTGTTATGTCAGTGAAGAAAAGTTTCAAATTAAAAGCTCTTTAAATGAAACCAGGCAAAAGATTTATCAGCTGTCAGCTTTAGTGAAGGGTTAGTAGAAGATTTCTTTATAAATCAGTCTTAGAACCTTTAAAGGCAACTGCAAAGTTAAATCCCAAAATGTGAAGATGATATTACGCATTCTGGAAAATCCAAGGTTTTGCTAACAGCAAGGAACTCTGGAAGAGCCCTTCAAAACTCTGGGACTGGCTCAGTTTGTTACAGCAGGGTGCTAGTAACACCAAGGTAATTGAGTTCAACCCCCACACAAGCCATTCACTTGAGAGCTGGACTTGACGATCCTTGTGGGTCCCTTCCAACTCAGAATATTCTGTGACACTGTGAAAACAGCGAGCAAAGATAGCAGAGGAGCTTCCTCATATACTAAACGTAAGCTAATACACCCAGAAAATAAATACTGAAATTAGAGGACACATAAGAGGATCAAAGGAATGGAGCTACTACTTTCTAAGAAAAAACTGAAAACACCTGTGCTGTTCAGTTTGGAGAGAAGACCAAGGACAGAGAGAATCAAGGTGTGCAAAAAATCATCAAGGTGGTGGATAACATAAATTGGAGAACTGTTATTCTCCAACCCATGGAATAATGAAATTACGGAACAACCACTGACAGTAATAGAACATCATTTGTTAAAAATTACCGTGTTCCAGCAGTTAGCAGACTTCTGGAACTTGTTGCCATGTGAGGCCAGTAGAAAAAACATTGTGAAGAGGTTAAAAAACAAAGAACAGGCTTATTCATGGGCAACAGTTTAATAAACAGAAAATAAATGGAGTAAGAAAAAAAATGTGCTCTACAACATCACTCATTAATATCTCAGCATGCCAGGGCTCATATATGAGGAAAGACTGATCAAGAAGGGATAAGAACACAGTTTCTCCAAGCAGCATCTCCTGTGGCCACTATGGCCGATAGAGAGATGAACCCCTGGCCTGAGCCACTGAGATATTTCTTATATTTTCACAAGGACAAAAAAAAGCAGCAAGGAAGATATGTATTATCAAAAATCAAACATTCTAAATATTTTTGTATATATAGACCATAGGTTTTGTTCTATTTAATAAGTGCTACAGTACACACTGGGAAAAAAGACATTTGAGAGTAACTCCTAAGTATTTCTCCTCCACCCCATGAAGTGACCAATATAGGGAAAGGAAAGGCACAAGATGAAGCAAAGGGGTTCAGTGAGAGGGCTTATCTTTTCCCACTGATGAGACTTCCAGCATTAGTTACTGTGTCTCAGCAATAACTACACAGCCTCTCAGCAAATGCTAGATGCTTCATTTCACTATGCAAAAATGCTACATTATGCAAAATACAAAGCTGCTACCCAAACACATTCATCCTTGGCACACACAAGAACACTTAAGTTAAATGTCCTGATTCATGGGCTGTAAAATTTTTTCACATTGAATTGGATGCATCCCAAAAACATGATACAGCTATGGACTACGGAACTGATATTCAAAAGGATGTACCTGATAGTTATATTAAACCAGCTTTTGATGCACACTAGTACTTGATAGCCTGAAACTCGTACTGGCAATGTTGGTACTAACTATTCAAATTAGCAGGCATTTAAATCTTGTCACTATCAGGGATTTCATACAAAAAAGCATTTTCCCTGGAACAGCCAAGCACTTCACAGAAATGCTAATTTCAGTGGGTTTTAATTTCAATTTCTAGATCCAGTGCTGTTTGAGCTGACACAGAGGAAAACAAAGACCTGTAGATTTTGCCTATTAAAGACTTCAGTGGTCACCAGATTTCTGGATGTCTGGTTTTTTAGGTTTTATACATTGAAATAAAGTAACTACAGAATAAGTTTTTAGACATGTCTTTTCACATGCACTTCCCTTCTTTAAACCCTATACACATGTACTGACTTTCATAAAGTCTTCAATAAGAGCATGTAAAAACTATCCAAAATAAAATGCTGTATACTAATATCCTAGTAAGACAAATCATTCTCCTATAAGAATAACATTAACTCTTCATAAACTGATACCCTCTCTGTGTGAAAATATTAACCCAGTTCTTACCTTGAGCCTGGAGCTTTCTCAAAAGCTTTGTGTCAGCGTTGTCCAGAAATTCACTGCTTCCAACATTTGGAGGTCGGCCTTTGCGGCGTCTTGTTCTTGGCTCCTCTCTTGAATGCTGTCTATCCGGATTTGGTGGTCGTCCTCTACGCCCTTCCATAGCTCTGATACGGGGAATGACTTCCTCTTCCTTCAGAAGACACCACTGCACACCCTTTTAATTGACACATTTCACAGAGAGGTATTACAAACACAGATTAAAAAAAAAGAAATCTAAGACGAGAACATGAACAGCAGGAGATTCTCTCCCCTCCAAATAAGTTGTAGATATAAAATATGCAAGTGTTTTGAGGTACTATTTGGCAGGACAATTTCTTGGTGATGTGCAGAAGCTATATGTTGAGAGGCTATCACTAAGAATTTTTGTAAATTGTACCACGAGGAAAGATTTCGAAGACTATTAAATCATATACAAAGTTCTTACCTAGTAGATATGCCATTACCATGTTATTTTTAATTACTTCTCATCAAATCAAATGGTTCAACCTTTTCTAAAAGGCAAAACAGATTCTTTCTTATTATGTAAACTCAACAACTATTCTGCTTTCACATAATCCACTGCTCAACATGAATGAAAAAAATGTGTCAAGGTAGGAGGTGCTGTGTTCCAACAGAGAGTGTTTACAGAAATTCTGGCATATATAACAAGCAAAGGCAGTAATGTATTTTCAAACATTGCTTTTAAGTGCTGTAGAGCTCAACAACTGAGCTGAAAAAACACAGATGCATTTTAATCTTCAAGTTTTAGTTAGTACAACTGAGTTCTCCCCTCATTCACCGCACAACAATTTCTGCGTCAACTTGAATCAATGAAAAGTAACTTCTAAGCATCCACGTATCTAAACTAAAGTTATGTTAACTATATTCTCTAACCAAAGCATGCACTACAGTATTTTGTGGCATCTCAAAAGCAGATTCTGAAATACTTTATTAATAAAAATACCCAAATTAATCCTCACGAAGAAATAGCTTTACTTTAACTGGTTACTAAAAAGTAGAGTTTATTGGATCTACTGCGCAGAAAAGGAGCACCGTCTAGGTGGCCCTGTTTAATTGAACACCAATATTTCAAAATTTTAACATCTTTTACCATTTCCCCAAGTTTCTGAGAAATGCAGGGAAACCACTGCAAGCTAATCATCTTCATCATCTTCTTCATAACTTGCCTTAAAAAGGTTTGTAAAAAATTTTGAAAATATCTGCTAAAGCAAGAAGGAAAGCTGGTAACTTTAAAAAGTCATTAAATATCAGTTCAGAAAAACTATATTTAGCATGTTTTAGTTTTCACATTTATATGTACATAAACCCTAAAATCAAATGTACTGTACCACAAAATAAATTATTTTTGCTTATTCTGGTACTGTCTTTTAATTATTTCTGCTCATTCTTCACAATTACAAAGGTTTTGCATAACTTCAGCAAAAGAAATGGCAGTTTGCTAATGAGACATTCAGATTTCAAGGGAGTTATCAGTATCTGCAAAGATACTTTTTTTTAAGTCTGAATCATTCCCAGTTAAGTCCATGCCCAGAGTACAAGTCACACATTGTTTGCACACATTCCGAAGGGCTTTTTTATTAGTTATGTTCTGAAAATGCACTGTTCAGAACCACAACTGTATCATTAATGTGTACCACATCATCATGTATCACCCCAAAGGACTTCTTAATCCAAAATATTTACCGCTACCATTTGATTAGAAGTTAATTCTCTCACTATCTTTAAGAGTACTACTTAGGTGTAACTTTTGTTTCTCTGCTTAGTACTTGAATTGCAGTTTATCACAGGTTCAGTTTATTGAAGTAGATTTAATAATTGTACTTGCTACCTACACCAACTTCCAACCTAGAAAATCTAATCTCATAAAATGTATGTGCCAGGGGAAGCAAAACAGGAATCAAAGAAAAGGATGAGAAGCAGCCATAGTTCAGTAAGTACCTTAGAACAGCAATGGAGATTGCTCTTGCTCAATATTTGTATTTTCTGCAGTTAATGATACTAATGATAATAAATATGCATCGAAGTGAAGTAAGAGGTCTACCAGATCATTAGTACCAGAGATCATCATGTTGGATATTACACTTTCCTAATGCTGCCTAAAAAAGAAACTAGAGGCCATCAAATGAAGTGAATAATGGTTCAATAAGCAAAAGGACCAGGTGCTTCAAGGGATGGGAGAAGACTGTTTAATGTCCCATCAAAGGACATTGTGGATGCACAAGTTTCCACAAGTTTAAGAGAGGACAAGACAAAAATAGTCCAGAACAAAGCCATTAAGGGTTAAGGAAGAGTTGGTTCACCATCTATATTTTGTGCTCAAACATCTTTTAAAATCTAACCCAAAATACATTTCTATTAAAGAAAAGTACAGTCTGATACTCGGAGTTTTTGACATCCCAAAGATAAAACACAGGACTTGTGCCCTAACATAGGAAAATCATGGGCTTCCATAAAACTGAAGCTTTGCTACTCAAACATTAGAGAAAAAATGGGAATAACACAGTGAAATACTGTGGTTTATTGTTCAAACTAATCAAAATAGTAACTTTATTCAATTTCTCACCTTCAAGTATCTACCATGTACCACAATACTCTGCTGCAATCAGGACATTTGCCAAAAGGACACCAGACAACTATGCATGAAAGCCACATCAAGCTCAAATCCTGGTAATCAAGCTAATGAACAAAACCATAGGCACTTTGCAAGAAGCAAAAATCCACTTTAATTTCAGATCAGATTTGTGGGGAAAAGTTAACAACATAGCTTTCCAAACTGAATTGCAGAACTCGGAATAGGACAAATACTCCTGTACATATTACCTAAACTCACGAGGACCCATGCCCATTCCATCACCCCAAATCACATTTGCACTAGTCTTTCTAAATTACAGAAGTTCAAACCTTCCAGGTCCCATCACTGAATTTTCACATTTGCCAAACTTCAAACATTCTTCTAACCCTACTCCTTCATGGCCCACTTCTGCTAGATTCGCTTCTGTTACAGCATTCAAATACTGCTTTGAATAACCCATAATATTTGGTAGTTTGCGTACCACAAGAGAAATGCAGGAACTCTCAGAAGCAGGTAATCCATGTACTTTTGGCTTGCTATAGGTAAACCTTTAATATAACTGATTTGGCATTAAGATAATTTTCTTTGCACCTTGTTCCTTCTTAGAGCTGTGTGAAACTTACCCCAGCACATGCTGCATGTCTCAAAAGATGACAGAAATATGTAATGAAGGAAGGGAAGAAAATCACAAAAGGCTATACAGAATTATCAAAATTACCACAAAAGCAGAAATAAAATTTCTGGAATTACCTCCAGACATCTATGAAGATACGATTATCCTGCATTATTTTGAATCTGGATGATTTAAAAAACTTTAGTAAAAAAGGGTGCAAGCTCTTTTTATAAAGTATCAGTACCACATACTGTTTTACTAGGCATATATTACCAGCCTGAGTGTAGCTACACTGTTTTGTAACTTCTCATTCACACATAAAACGCAAACACATCTTAGCACATCTGACACAGCTGTCCTCAGTCTCTTTTCCTAGTAAGAAAACTTTCTTTGTCTACCCAACTCTCAGTGGAATGTATGGAAAACCACATCAGTACAAAGTACAGTGATGATATGTACAGCAAACTAATGTTCATATCCCCACTCCTGCCTGTAGAAATCTGCCCCTCACACTGCCTTCATTCTTAAGTTTTATAGATCACAGGGCAAACTGAAAATCAACTAAAGGGAGAAGACAGATCCAAGTAAAGAAGGGGACAAGACCAATGAAGTAATACGGGCAGCAGACACAAAAAAGGGAACAAGGCAAAAAGAGAGCAGATATCCTGCCATTAGCTAACATCACAGTAAAATTAATTATTTCAGTCAAGACATGCAGATATATAACGAAGGTCATAACTACAGGAACTTGTAACTGTTGTTTTCTGAAGGCCAAACATGAAGCAAGTTTAGCAATATTTTACCCTGCAAGCCAGGAAGCACCACCTAGAAGTAGCTGCTTACCATGAATTCAGTCTTTAACGCTTTCAAATTCATACCATGCAAACATTACATATTTCTACAAGGTATCACAAGAACATAAGGCTTAACTTGAGCATGATCTCAAGAATGTAGAGAGCTAGTAACATGTTCAGAACACTTATCTTTTAAAGAAGCAAATACCTTCACTGACAAAAGTCCTAAAATTTTTGTGCACATCCAGAAGAAATGGCAACATGACCAAAATACAGTAACACAGCATGGCACAAACACAGGAATAATTTCCTTAAAATTTTGGTTTTACTTATTCTTGTGTGGTTTATCTACACACCGTCTAACAATTTTACCACTGTAATGCATAACTGGTATAGTTTGGCATCCCCCTGTGTAAAAGTGTCATGCTTAAGGATGCTCAGACAGTATTCTTGATACAGGAGACATTTGTATTTAAACGTGCAATTTACATATATATACAAACACCCACATACATAAATACATATATTATGCACAGGAACACATGAACAGAGTGGGATTTAGCATGTACACATAAATTACTATTGATATGAGGTCGTATACAATAAAAAGAGAAAACAAAGTTTTAAGTCAGAAATACCTGAATGCTAAGATAAAATATATGGCTCCGAGTTTTCAAACTAGACCAACTCAGGCTCAAAGCTGATCATTAAAGCATGCCGAACTCCTGCACCTTCTGAGCAAAGCCACTGAAGGGTGTGGTTTTCAACACAGCCCAAGATCAAGTTCTCCGCATCTCCATCTAACTAGTGTTAAGGACACATGTAGCTTTTAGAAATAATTAGCTAAAAACAGGTAATGCTTCAGATCGTAGCAAAAATTACTTCACCTAAACTTAAGTTAATGCTCCTTGGATCAAAAACTTTACTTTTTAAAAAGTGGATACCTGCGGTCCATCTCTGGCTTCATAGAAGTCACCCACTCCTATTTTTGCACTGAAGCTGAAATTGTCCCTTGAGATATCCATTATTCCATTTCTGCTGAGATACTGAAAAAATCACATATTTTTCCACTTCAGCTTGTAAATAATTACAACCCAGCTTTGATGTACAGCTAACTTTGTGAGTGTAATGTTTTGTATAGTCTGTCAAAGGGATACACATTTATAAGACATCAAATCAGTAACAGACCAAGATACATTACACCTCACATCACAGAAAATAAGTATCTCTTGGAGAGAAAAAAAATTATGTTATTTTAATTGCAAGCATGCTTACTAGCATTAGAACACAGAAGTTAAAAAATGAACGTACCTTTACTACTTCGGGATACTGTCTCAACTTCTTTCCACAAGGTGCAAAATATGCTACTTCACCTTGAAGACGACCACCGAAGTTTCTTATTCGGGTTTCTCTTTGCCAGCTAGAGTAATACGAAATAGATGCATATAACAATACACTTTTTAAAAAGCAAGTAATTTGTGTCAATTTAAGAATTCCACAAAAAAAAAGGGAAGAGGAAAATGTGACTAGAGTATCATAAATCAGACCAAATCAGAAAATTTTATCATACAGATTGTCCAAACTGACTAAATATGTGAATTTTTTTACATCAAGCGACTTACATATTACCAGATTTTAAACAGCTAAGAACTATACTTCGGGGAGTTATCTGGAGTCTGTGTTGGCTCAGATCTAGCCATCAGAATTCATTTCCAAAGTAAAACAGCTCAGAGATGGGTCATGTTTCAAAAGAGCAAATTTAACGCACAAAAATTAACAAATGAAATATGCTAACACTTTTTAAAGAGATCCAGAGTCACTGGGACTGGGAGTCAGAAGTCTAAGTTCTTGAAGTCCTTTCCTTATTATTCAGCCTCAAAAGTTTTTAAACTTGCTTCTTTACCAACTGATTTTTGAAGGCATTATCTCCCTTTAAGGAAAGTCAAGTATATACGTAGCATACCCATAATCGAGAGGAACACGCAGCTCCCGTTCATCTGCTACTCTTCGTCTTTTTGAAATACCTAAAACAGAATTTCTGATTAAAGCGTAACAGAACTTACAAAAGAAAACATGATCCTAAAATGTACTTTTTATGTTTATAGCCCCAAAAGAGAATTGTTGATCCTTCCGCACCATTAAGTACCTCAATGACCAAGAAAATTCATGTAAGTATTCTCCTTCTGAAACACATTTTCCTGTAAGTTTACTGTAACCTCTTCCTCTGAAATTGTAAATGGAAAACCCAACTATCACATACCTAGCTGCTTGTCGTATTTAGTGCTCTCAAATATTGCTAATTTAATTCCTTGCATGCCTGTTTTTCTAGACAAGACTGTATATTAATTTTTTCCGTAAAGAAGACGCAAATAAAAACATACATTAAAGATCCATACATTCTAATAGGTTGAGTCTTCCTAGAGCTCTGTGTATATTAAGCAGTCAAATGCCAAATGCAGAAAATTTTCAGAACTACTTCAGCTTTTCCAAGTTTAAACAGATGTTCGGTGTTTGTCAAGCAACTGAATCAACAGTATCAACTGTCGAACACGGGGTTTTTTAGTGTGAATGGCTGATCCTTTCCTCAGGCCTCTCAGACAGCCAGAGGACATGAACTATGTATGCAGCCCAACTTTTGGAAGATGCATTTCTCAAAAAGGACGTTTGGATCTTCTGTCAAGAATGTGATACATCTCTTCCCTGGAAACAGACATGAGTGAGTACCGTTATCAGACTGACCCCCTGGCACTTGCTCCAGCCTCTTACAGCCAGGAGTGTCACATGGCACCACAGCACCAGCTGCCAAGCAAGGTGCCAGCAGTTCATTCCAGATGATGTGAAGAGTCGCCTAGAAAAAGCACCAAGGAAATGCCTGTGCTCAGATGCCAAACTTTAGACACAGGTCTGCACTCTTAACCTAACATGACTGACTACTGCATTATTTTGAATGGTCACAGTGCAGGGAGGGAGGCTGCTTTTCCAAATATAAGTGAAGTGAAGTGAAGTGAAAAGCCCAGTGCAAAACAGATACAGAGAAGAGACCACAAGACCCCTTCAGTGACTGACCAACTCTAGGTAAAAGGTTCACAAGAACATTTTTGTTTTATTATATTGTATTCTTATTAGGGGATTCTCAGGTGTAGTATTATTACACCTAAAGCAAGGACATAAAATTTATTCTACCTCCTACTCCTGTAAACAGAAAAATCTGCTAGCACACTTTTCAAAGCATCACAAATCAACACAGATTCCTGAGGAATAAAATTAACTTCTTTATTTACCCATTTGGATTACTCCTAATCCGTATGAAATCTTCTATAAACTGTACAATTAATAAGCCTGTTTCTGGGATAAATATTGGATAGATCACATTATACTGCTTCAAAGCTAATGCCCTTGTATGACATGGAATGAAGCTCCTATTCCACTGAATCCAAATATAAAAACCTATTTATAAGCAGATGTCCCCAATTAAAAATCTGCTTACATGCACACTAATAAACATCAAGTCTCTAATTCAAAGTGGGAAATATGTGATTTCATTTCATTGTTACCATGCAAATTAAGAAGTGTGACTTTCAAAAAGGCATTTTTACTGTATCCATAGTAATTACTAAATCTTACAGATTAAGTCACCTAATGAAGGATTATAAGCACTATATAATATCAGACAAAAGCTAAATGTACTTTCAATGAACTTTTTAAAAATAAATTCTTGAGCATAATCCATAAATTCTACTGAGAATTTTGAAAGAATTATTAGAAAATTATATTCTAACAAAATATGGTTACAAAGTTTGTTGAGGACGGGGCAAAAACTGAAGATTCAGAAAGCAAACTAGAACAAAGAGAAATAAGTAATAACTAGTTTAGAATAAAATGGAAAATTCTGAAGACTAAATAATGAGGAGTTTTAATGTAATAAATACCAACTCTGGATATTTAATTTTATCTTCTCTCAAATAATTGCGTGAGTTAAAATGTCCTGGTCTAAGTGTAATGTTCTAGTCTGGAGAACTTGCTATCTGGCTGACAGATCTTAATGACTGCTGCAAACACTCGTGAAAAGATCACAGAGTCACCCAACAGCCAAAGTTAGAAGGGACATCAGAAGTTACCTTTCCTTGGGAAAGGAAGCTTTGCCAAGATTATCCCGCACCCTGACCGACCGGCATCTGAAAACCTCAAAGTGAGGGGGACTCTGCCACGTCCCTGGGGTGGCTGTTCAGTGAATCACTGTTCTTACAGTAAAAAACTTCTTGAGTTGTCACTTGATACCAGTACCTGGACTATTTTTGTAACTACTTTTACAACACCTGGACCTTAGATTATCACATGGTAGTATAACAGAAGACAGTGAGATACCACAGTGTGTACTTGGTGTGAGGGTGGAGGGTCCTGTCCCGAGGAACACCGGAGGCTGGGACTCAGGACATAAGGCAGCTGGTGCCGAGCTGGGCGTCTTTGCTACTTGGAGATTAAGTGGGGTGGAATGAGCTGTAAGACCAGTGGAAGAGCTCTTCACAGAGGATGAAGTTTTACTCAGTTTCAGTGGAGTTTTTTCTCCCTCAGTGTCGGTATCCGATTCATCTTGGTCTTTATCATCCTCATCATCTTCCTCCTCAGACCCTTCAGTATCTGACTCAGAATTACTGTCAGACTCTGTTTAAAAAAAGTGTGGCAAAAGACACATTATTACTTGGAAACTACTAGCAAGCACATTAAAGTTCCAACACTTGCAAAGTCTTTTATCTTATTATATACGCTTTTTTAATAACATCTCTTGAGTATAAATAGGAGGTTCTAATTAACTATCTGAACTTTTAAATTACTATAAATATGACAGCATTAAGTAATTCCGCATGATGATATGCTGTTCTTTTGAATGAAAAGAGATGAGTGACAGAAGCTGCAGTATTTCAAGACTGTTTACCCCAGAATGAGCTACAGCTAAATCATCCCCTGTTAGCCAGGCAGTGGCTGGGCACTACCCCAAGAAGGGCTTTTCACAGGGTGTGAAATCCATAGTGAAGAGGAAGCAAACAACAGAACTGGATACGGGCTGAAAGGTGTCAGAATCGAAAGTATGGCAATCTGGGCAAAGGAAGAGTTAGAATCGGGGACAGCCAGGGTAAGGAACAAGGAGGGTGAGATACAACCCTGAGATAAAAAGATTAGTAGAGGGTGTATGGATGAGAGGGGTAAGAGAATGATGAAGGTAGAGGCTGGACACAAGGAATATCAGCACACGGGAGAAAGGCAGTGACTGTGAATAAAGCCAACTCTTTAAAACAGGCCTTGCCATTCCAAATTGCACAGGCTGGTCTGCAGCCCTTAAAACTGTCCAATTACTTGCTCATGGACTACTGTGCTCCTGAATGAGGCGTGGAAACATGCTTTTCTTGCCACTTGACAAACCAAAGGCCCTTGTTTAGTCCCTCTCTGGTTAGGAAACCTGTTTTGCAGCTCGGCTCTTTCTGCCAGAATCATTAACCATCAATCAGCCTTAATGTCAATCCCTTCCTGAGCACTTTGTCACATCAAGCTGCAGGCTGGGTGACTAATGTGGAAGGCAGGTCTCTGACAGCCTTTCCAAAAGGCTATGAAGCCACCTTACCAGGACAGCTGACCAAGTATCAGAACACCCCAAACATGATTTTGGATATGATACAATGGAGAATGGGGACACGTGCTAATTTCAAGGATATGTGTAGAACACTGTGTAGGCCATGCTGGCCCACTATTTCCTACCCCTATTTTAAAATATGGTGGGAAATGCATGTTTTCAAAATGCAAAAAATTAAGTTTCTGCTTTTCCTATTAAAAAGGTTAAACCACCTGATTGGCTATCATCAGAATCATCATCTTCATCGTCCTCATCTTCATCTTCATCATCGTCGTCATCATCATTTGAGTCGTCAGAGTCTTTACTGCTGAGGGCATCTGAGTCTACCCCTCTGAACTGCTCCACCACCAGTTTTGCAGAATGAAGGCGGTGTTGTGGTTTTACTGCATTTACTGCATTATTGCTGACTGTTTTATCCTTTCCTGAACCAGGTAACACAGGAGAGGTAGAGGGCATAACAGCTGTCCGGTTACCAGTTGTCTTTTTCCCACATGCACTCAAGTTTATTGGCAAAGAAAAGGGGGCGCTACTAGAAATGGCTACACTTTCATTGATCTTGGTCTGGGGTTTCGGTTTCGTAGTGAGTGCAAGAGGAGCCTCCTGGATGACGCTCTGAATAACTCCATTGGGTTGGTGATTACCTAAAAGTGCATTTGTCAGGAATGGGTTAGAATGGTTGTTTTCCAAGGATGTGAGTTTTTGATGAGCTGGTGAACTAGATGTCGGTTTGGGGCTTGACAAAGCTGTGATAACCTTCTTCAGGTTCTTAGACGATTCCTGTTTCTTTAGCGGTGCTGCTGAGAATGTCTGTTTATATTGTTCCTAAAGAAAATAAGAAGACAGAGGAATAAAATATGGAGGTGTTTGTTTGGCTTTCTTTGGTATTCAGGCAGGTGAACTCTAGGAAATTTTAAACATCTGCTAAGATATTTTTAGAAAGTCAAAAGCAGATGCCAGCTATGACAGAAGAGATGAGTAACTACTATTTACACAAGTCTTGCATGATTTTCACTGTAAATCAAGTAGGAAAAGACTAATTGAACTCAAAATGAAGTTGATCCAAATTATGTCGGGAAGCTTTCTCATCTGCTACAATGCTCTAAGACAGAGACATTCACAAAGGTATTAATCATTCTGAAAAAGCTGTTTTTAGAAAGATACGTAACTACTCTTGTGTATCAGCACAGCAAAACCTCTCCTTATTACTTAATTCAGCATATAAAATCCCATTAGTGAATGTACAGCTACTTTTAATAACTTGTTCACTTTAAAGCACAAGGTAAATACAACACACTAATGGCCACAATACTAAAAAACCCAATAGAAGACTCTTGGTGTAGAAAAAATTGTAAAGACCTCTAAAATAAATATTCACACAGTGAATACCTCCAGTAAAAGTTTTAGAGAAATCAAGCTACTAAATGTGTGATCTATTACCAGCTAAAGACTCGTAACCTAAATTTGAAAGCAGAAGCCTCTTACAATAGCAAAGATGTATGTTTTCATAATTATAATTTATTTAGCTACTCCTGGTAAGTGAGAAGCTTACTTGAATTTTACCAAGTAACGGGAAATTGGAAAGGAAAAACAGTATTTATCTGCTAGTCTGGCAATAAAAATGTAGGATTTTTCTGTCCTCACTGAGGGCCTGTGAATTAGCTGTGAATCAGAATTCAGTTTACTACTCCCAAATACTACTTAGTTTAAAACAAAATTTGAAAATAATAAAATAGTAATAATGACAATTGCCTTGGTAAATGTATCTTTTATATGTTTATTTTTGTATACACTAAGCCTCAGTGTTTGTAAAATGCTAGATTTTTATTCTCTTCTAATCCCCACTCAAATCTCAGCGAATAAAAAATTCACCAGCAGTCACCGTAATCACTGTAACAAAATAAATAAACTGAGGATCTGTAAGTTTTAGAAGCTGCAGAAATGTTAAGAGAGACATACAATCTTATTTTACAGTCCTGACCAGTAAAATGGAAGATAAATTGAGGGAGGATGCTGAGGCCCTGGCACAGGTTGCCCAGAGAAGCTGTGACTGCCCCATCCCTGGCAGTGTCCCAGGACAGGCTGGACGGGGCTTGGAGCAACCTGGGACAGTGGGAGGTGTCCCTGCCCATGGCAGGGGTGGGACGGGATAGAGCTTTAAGGTTCCTTCCCACCCAGGCCATTCTTTGATTCTAAAAAAACTATCAAAATGGCCATACTGAGTTTTTACAGCTATCAGTGCATGAATACCTGTCTTTAAAGAGCAAACAAAACTCAACATTACACTGACCTTTTTTTAAAAAAAATGGCTTTCAGCTTCTCTGTTTAAAATCGTGGTTAAAACAGGTGATTTCAATTACTCTGACTTATAACTATCCAACTTGAAACAAAGTGAAGCCATGCTTACATATTAGATATGTGAAGTATTAAATCAGCATTTTGACTGAAACTAGAAGCATAGGAAAAATATCCAGGCGACACAATTTACCCCATGAGTACTTTTCTTATTTTGATACTGATTTTAGGTGCATATTGTCCTTAAGAGATGCATGACCCACACAATCTAGTTCATTTACAACTTTCAGAAATCCAGATCAACTCTAAGAACACATAAACCCCACGATTATGAAAATATATATACTTAGAATTGTAATACACTGTATTTAAAAAAAGCTTGATGGCACAATGTTTCATCTTTTTAAGCAGATGACACAGGTTATAAATAATCAAAAACTTCACTCACCCGTTTTGATCTAACATCGCTGGTCAAAGTGATAGGTTCTTCAGAGGTATTTTTATTCCCTGCTTTGAGTAGATCAGGGGAAGGAACTATGAGTTTTAAATAGGTCTCCTTTTTGGCTTGATGTACCAAAGACAAAGGTTTCACATTAGGAACCAATCCCGTAGACTGTATTACACTTGTGTGTTTGTTCACAGATTCCTCCTTTGCCTGAGAGCTTTGAAAAATAAACGGAAGCTGCTGTGACAAAACCTGAGGCTGCTTCTGCTGGGACTGGAATGATGAGTGAGTTTGGGAATCAGACGCAAGAGGTATCTGCTGGTGTGTTCTTTTTTCTTGAGACTTTTCCTGTGATTTCTGTCCATCGATTTTCATATCCGTTACACCACTATGCATTAGCACCTGCAAAATATTTATTTTTGACTGTTCATTACATAAGTTAAAGATCCTTTTAAAAAGACTAAGCACATGATCAGTCTCCATGAAACAATTACACTAGTCTTGGCAGAGGATGAACAATAATAATTTTTAAATCAGTCTTGTAATATATCTATTGTTCACTTTGGGTTTTTTCCCCCAGATGGTTTCAGCATGTGAAGACAACGTTTACCAGAGAAGGAGTTTTAAATCGTGGTTGTTCTTAAATGTATTTCTGACTGTAGACCTAACAGGATACCAAAGATTCCAGTCTTGTTGTTCTACTACTAGGGAAAGCAACCACTCTACTAAGAAAAAAGCAACTGCCAAAGCAACATTCATAATAATATATTTTCAATTCACCACCTGCACACAGTACTTAATTTCTTTGTATTTCCTACTTTACAACAAATATACCAGTCTACCAACTGTAAACTCCTAGCCTGTAAAGAACAGCAATACACAGACATGTATGCACACAAAAGAACCAAAAAATCCCTCTCAAAAACCCCACAAACAGAAAATCCTAAAGCAAACCTAAAAAGAGTATTCTTAGCTTTTATTAATGTGCAGTTAAATAATCGTTGACTATTTGTTCACAGACATGAGTAGGTCAATTTGTCACAAACAGCTTGCAGCAACAATACTGTGAGCAGCAGAGTGAGGTGTTATACCTTGTTCTTGCTTTTGTGATGTGCTTCATTTTCAGAATCAGATTCATCATCTTCACTCTCTTCAGCACTCTGGTCCTCCTCCTCTTCATCCTCCTCTAGGTCATCAGAGTCACTACTACTTATACCTTCACTTGAGGTGTCTGAAGAGGAGCCCGAGTCACTGTCGCTGTTACTAGAGCTTTCCACTGCTTTTTTTCTGGGCTTCTACCGGGAAGATAAATTCTCTATTAATGCTTCAGTTTTAATCTGTTACATAATCTTATTATTACACATAATCTTTGAAACAAAGACGAGTGAGACTTTGGAGCAAAGTGATCTGGAAGTAATTCTCCTAAAGAATTACAGAAAAAGTGCTTCACAAGACAAATTTAAAAACTGGTCACAAAGTTCCCCTGAAATTTTTTTCTGACCACTGCTGACATCACTACATCACAAAGCAGAATGCCAAATTTAGGCCTAGAACATTGATTTAGAATCTGAGTCTAGTAAACCTCCACAGAATGTGCTGATTCTGAAAAAATTCATACCCAAAACTTGTATTGCAAATTAGCGCAGAAAGAACAACAAATATTAGGTTTACCAAAGTTTTAGTGACACATTCATTTAACTACGTTTCTTAACTTTCAATTTCACAGTATGAGCTGTACAGCAGTTTTGAGGACTGAAAAGAATATGTTAATCAAATTGCTTCTGGGATTTGCTTCTGAAAAATGGACCAAAATCTGCTGAAATACTCTGATAACTATATTATACTGAAATTTTTGTAAAGCACAAATTTGCAGACCAGAATGAGAAAATAAAAGAAGCAACAAACAAGAATGTAGGAAAATAGTAAAGGTGTAAAAAAATTGCAGGAACCCTAAAATGCTGACAGAGCAAGACTACATTTTTAATGTGCAATGGATGAGGAAAGTTAGCTTTTTGGGGAGCTAAGTAAACCAAACACGTATTTTACAAACCCATCTGAAGGATGTACACGTGGACTCAAGTGCTATGATGGTGGCTACGTAAAAGAGACATGAAAGTACATATTACTGCACCAAAGCATATTGAATCATTAAAGGGAGTTTGCAGAATTATGTTGGGAGGTAGAGAAACATGTGAAACCAAGATTACGGATATCAAGCAGCAACAACAAGAGTTATGTACCATCTAAACAGGGCATGTAAAGCCACTGAGGGGACTGTAAGGTTAAAACTAATCCCAAGGAAGACAGATGCACAGTAAACGAGGTGACTGGAGGGCAAAATAATGCAGCAGCAATTTGAAATAACAAGGCAGACAGGAACATGAGAGAGTGTGCCTTAAAAATACACAATTTCTAAACAGAATTTCTCTGAAAGGTTACCTTTTGTATGTAAGAAATAAGTCACTGACAGTGTACCAAATTAGCACAAGAACATCTATCTTCAAAACTGTTATGCTCAACAGACATAACATGATAGAAATATTTGGCACAGTTTTGAAGACCAGCCTTTGGACAGGTTTTGGTTTATCATTGTTATGTAAGCCCTTTGAATGATCAACTACACACTCTAGATGAAAGAAACCAGATGACAACTTAGAACTACAACTCTGAGGATCAGATGCTTCTATCACCTCAGAAGTTGTTTTTCCAACACTACAGGCAAAAAAAATCATAGCGTGCAAGTTACTATCAGACTGCACTCTGCACTTTAGGATCCCCTAAAATGGTAGGACAACAGGACTACAATTCAACCAGAAAGAAAACACTGCACAAAAAGCAGCTCTTTAGATTTTCATCAACTGTAAAAACAGTTTGATATCACCTTTGCCTTTTTCTTATTTCCCTAAAAATAAATAAATATTTTAACAAATTATTAGATACCATCCTCAAAAAGAAATTGCAACTATGGAGATGACTGAAGAAATCAGAACACTAAAAAAAAAAAACCATAAAGAAAAGAACCTTTAGAGAAGTATATTAAAATGTTTTAAAATAAGACATGCTTTTAAGAAGAGGCAAGTGTTACACTTTGAAATTTAAAAACATAACATCACTTGTACAAAGCCCAGCACAAAATACTCCTATCTGCCCACATACTTATTCCTCCGACTTCAGTTCCTGCTGTGGCTTCATTTTAACATACTGAAAT
>VZRO01003461.1:522938-644756 GCA_013397915.1 Daphoenositta chrysoptera
GGGGGTGGGGGTGCAATAATCATCCTCATGCTGGGAGTTCTCATTTAGATCAATTTCTATGTTTTGGTACAAAAGGTTGTTCAAATCATTACATTGACAAATACCAATTACCTCATAAAAAGTTTCAGAGGAAAACAAGTTATGAACATCTGCATATCAAGTAAGATTAGGAACAACAAACTCTATTTCAGTATTAAAAAATTTACTACAGGAACTTAGGAAACAGACAACATGAAATTTATCTGCATGAGACAGACGACTTAAAAGTTAAGATACAGAAAACATTCTTAAGAAAGGTACTTGTACATCAAATCCATCCTTTTACAGCAACTCAGTATTAAGTCAAGTGAAACTGGAGTATGAAATCAGTGCCCACATAAAAAAAATCTATCAACCGTACCAAATTTATATCTAGAGACGAATGGTAACACAGAGAAGATAACAATGCTGACAAACATCCTGACAGAAACTGGGGTGGGGGGGAAAAAACCAACTGGTAAAAAGAGGTAAAATTTTTCAGTGATACTCAAACTATCAGGTTACTAGCTTAACCAGCTCAGTTTTCTGAATAAAGCAAAGAGTCAAAAAGTACCTTTTGGGAAGGTATTTAGAGACATTAGGGGAGAGAAATTTATTTGGTATTCTGCCTAACTGTAGTAATAGTCAGAAATACATCTGGACCTCAGAATACCTCTGCACCACAGAAAGAAAGCTAAACTTTGCTCGTAGATACCCAGGATAAAAGCAGAACTTTAGAAAGAGCCATTTTTAGTATTTAAGCCTGAAAAAAGTCAAAGACTTCCCAAATACCTTTAAATAGCTTAGTACTTTCAAAAGCTGCCAATTGTTGAACCCATGAGGAATGTTTTGAGGGAAAATATTCTTTCTTAATAATTTCCCTATCATCCATACACTAAACACTGTCTATCACTACACAATTACAAGTAACCATTTCAGTGCTAACTCCTGTTTTTATGCAGATACATCAAGCACCAGCTGTCCTTCGAAAATGCCAACCTCTCACCTAAGAACATTCAGATTTGGTAGCTGAATGTAGTTCAGTAACAGAAAGCAAGAGGTCAAATTCACTCACAAAATAATAACAAATAGGAAATTACTTCCAGAAAAGCATTTTTCTTTCAGCATCTAAAAATTTTGTTTTGTTTTCATAAGATACAGGAAAACATAATAAATTCACAGAAATAATCTATGATCTTGTAACTGTAATAGCAATATATGTATATATATGCTGTCACATAGTAATATCAAATTCTGGTGTTTTTTTTTTTTAAATTAGATAAATTAAATAAAACAAGATGTTGGATGAAACTCTTAACTTATTAACTAGTGAAATTAGCACTAATAGTAACTTTTGGTTCGTAAGTATGTCAAAGAAACCCCAAACAATTTAAAAAAATTCCAAAAGCCAATACACACAAAAAATCCCTACAGAGGCAAGGGTACAGATCTTGCTCTAATAAATCAGAAGAACCCACAACATTTTGTACTCAGAAAGAACACTTAAAAATGCTCCTGCATGCAGAACACTTATCATGTCAAATTTTTTGTCTAAATCTTCCGTTTCATTCTGATAATTTCATTCAAGATAATTACCGTTTCATTCAAGATAATTACCTTATCTTTGATTTTGTCAGCCCTGGGGTTCAAAAGCTGAACTTTGCTTTGCTCCTGGTTGTATTTGCGTCCTCCTGCTCCTGAGGTTACACTTTTCACTGGTCCTGCCGATGTCGCAATGCTAGTGGAGAGCACGGATGTGCTGAGAGCTGAGACTGCAGTGGTACTGTTGCCATTCAGTGATCCGTTTACACCTAAAGACGAAAGATTTACAAAGTGACATTTAAAATAAATCTGAAGTACTGGATACTTTCTTTGAGATGCCCCAGTCACACTAACATTCCATAGACATGTAACAAGATACTAGACTACTTACAGGTTACTCGCCACATATACTAAAATTCATCATCGAAGAGTCACTTTGATTTGGAGTTATTTTAGTTTAAACGTACAGAGCACCAATGATTTAAAGGTCAAACACATACTCGGTATGTATAATCTTTACCTAACGGAACTATTTTTTATAGAACTGTTTAGTAATGAGAAGAATGACAAAAGTAAAGCTCGAATTCCACATCTTTCTGCATGTGCAGAAGTTCAATATGATTATTTCCAAATAACTTCAGCCATTACCTTTGTCTGTATTGCTCCGACTACTTTTTCCTGTAGCTCTTGAGTGGAATGAAGCAGCATCATGATTCTGTGCAGGAGGAGTAAACAGCGTAGGAATTCCCAAGAGTGGTGGGAAAAACGCTGCCCCAGGACGAGAGTGCGTGTCTGCTGTTCGCCACCATTCTGAACCGCAAAGGAAATAATAACAAACTTCAGTTGTTCTAATACTATATTTAAGTATTTCCGTAAGCATATTGCTGTGCATAATCCAGAGCAGATTTACTAAACCTAGCAGTCAGAACAAAACATTTAGGAACTTCTCCATGACACACATTTCCTACAGCAACTCTGGTCTTAAGTCATTAATACCATTTTGATAAAGACTGCAATGCAGTTTTATTTAAATGCATTCTGAAAATAAGTATTTAATAGAAAGTGATGTGACACTAATCACCCCAAAATGAAACTGCTAGTCTTAAAAACTGAGTCAGTATTTACAGATCACCCTTTAACATTTATGATTATCTCAGCAGTCTTCCTGCATCAGAACTATGAAGTAACACAATAGCTTTCAGTCACCTCTGCAATCTCAGTCTTTGAATACTCCAAGGCCTCCACCACAAAACCACATCTGAAGCTGTTCCCCATGAAAAGACCTATTAAATTGAGGAATTGCTAGTTACCCAATGGTAACTCTACAGCCACTGCAGGAGGTTTCTATCCTTGAGTTTGACACTGCATCACAAAAAAAGCAGCCTCTATTTTTTTTCCTCTAACAACCCTATTCAAATGCCCTAGTTTTAACTGGTGACCCTACTTCTAACTTCATATGAGTAATGCCCTCTCTCAGACTGGGAGGTTGGCAGACAAGATAAAGATAAGACATGATGAGGAGGTGTCCTGACCTCTGGGGAGGGAGGGGTGGGGGGTTCTGTTTGAATAGTTTGTTTCTTACACCTTCTGTCAGTATTGCTGCTGTTAATGTTTGTTTTCTTATCTCATCTCTGTTTCCAGTAAATTGTTATCTTGACCTGTGACCTCTGCCTTTTGTGCCTCCAATTCTCCTCTCCAGCCCTCTGTGAGGGCGTGGGGGTTTGGGGGGGAGGTGAGGGGTAGGGGAGAAGGGAGTGGCAATGTGGTCTCAGTGGGAGCATTGAACTGGGGAGTACCATTCCTGAACCCTGACAAGAGGGGAAAAAGAAACAGCTAGATGAACCAGACTGTAAAAATTATAGGTAAAATGTATGCACAGCTGGAGCTGTGCTTACCTTAAACAGTAAGGAGACTGAATCTAATACAGAAAGGAAAATATGCGAAAAGGAAAATGAACAGGGGAAGTGACCAGAAAAAAGTAAACAGAGAAGTTATTTGAGCCGCTACACACATGGAAGGTTGGGGAAGGGCAGCACAGAAGAGAGCAGGCACAGTACAGCAAGTCAGCATGCATTCATATGGTAGGACAAGGTAAGAATTTATAACAGTAAAGATGAGAGACAAAAATCAAACGTCCAGAAATTCTGTAATCCTGGTAGAGGAAATCTCATATGCATTTCAGAGCTAAACTTCAACTTTAGAGATAGCCTGAACACAAGGATGGAAAACAAATCATTGAATTCTGAGACTGTAAAGCATACAGAACCAGAAGAACAATTAGTCCCTAATGGAGAGAAAAAGTAGGAAAAGACTGACATCAAGGAACACTCAATTTATTTGTGCCATGCTTTAATATAAAGAGCATCATGTCAAAAAGGACAGCATGAGAAAGAACAAGCATTCCCTTGCCTCCTTGTTTTCCAGGAGACTCACATTATCAGCAAAAGCCTCTGCACACTGACCAGCCTTCTGGTGGACTTTTACACAGAAAGCATTAACTTGTTTGTTAATCCTACTTCTCCCTCTACAGGTTTTAAACATTATTACTGTGTATGTGTATATAAGGAATTATTCTGGAACAAGTTCTTGACTGCAGTAACTCACCCTATTAGGTGTTAGGAACACAAGGGCATTCACTAGGATTTTTCATTTATTAGCAACTACAAGGCAACATAATGGGAATACTACATACACAATGCAGGGAAATTCCTCTTACTGATTTCAGAATCCTGGTTCAGGTGCCTTTTTTCCCCTTCCTCCAAGACAAGAAGTGATTTGTACATCACTGATGCTAATTATTGCAGGTATGTGTAGAGTATTTCTCTAAACTTCTAACATGAGTTTAAAAGCATCGTGTTCTAGGTTTTACATTTGCTGAACTTAGTTCAAATGTCTTTAACATCACTTCATAAATTATCACAAATAGACCCCAAAAAATTACCATAACCAGCCCAAACCAAATTTGTGTATTTTCTTCCACAATGCTTCTCTCTCACAGACCACACTGGTGATTCTTAATGATGCTGATGAGCAACATTGCATTGCAAGGTTTCATAATACTTTGAAGACCTTCCAAGTTCAAAGAACCTTTGAGATTGTTCATGAACTTTCTTCATCACACAGAAAGAGTAGGTAACTGTACACTATATTACACGCTATTATGGCCTTGAAAATAGACATACTAAGTGTGTTATCTAAGACATTAGCTAATATATCTGGAAAAGAGAAGCCATCCATTTTTAAATATGCATTTAAATACATGGAAGAAATAAAACACAGACAAAAAATGGTAGAAGTCTTGTAATAATAAACTGAACTGTAGCAACATTTCCCTTCTTTCTTATCTGACGAAAATACTAACAGTCTGCTTAGCAATTAATTCTAGTATTTCCCTAATTTTCCTATTTTAGTGTTTGTTCTTCAAGTTACTAACTTACCTTAAACATGCTCCACATAGCTAGATTTCGTATTAAAACTCACTCTTTAACATTCTTGGCTTAGTTTCCAATAGGTTAAATATTTTTGAGCAGTTTTTGAAATTCTACTAACCACTGCACAGATAAATGATTGAAAGCATTGTTCCAAAGGGCAACACACATTTCAACAATGCTGGTCTCTTAGTAACAAAGAATGATAACTACAAGTGTCTTTGTTAATATTAATGAACTTCATGGTGCAAATACAAGCTTTTCAAAAGAGCTAGAAAGGAATAAATACTTAAACAATACTTTAAAACACAAAGCATCAATGTGCCAACCAGCAGAAATATAAATGTAACATGGTATTTAAGGGCATTCCACCTTACACACCAAATCTGAGAACTGCTTGGGGTGACAGAAATTACAATGTATTTTCCTCTTTTCTCTGTTGTCCTTTAATCATTACAGTAGTAGCAAAGTTTGCCTTCTACATGCCTCCCAACACAAGTAGGTCTTCCTAATTTCTTGTATGCATGATTCCAAACTACCTATATGCATGATTTCCTAGTACAGGTCTCTCAGTACAAAAAGCATGGAAATGGCTGGAAATGGTTTATAAATACATAACTAACATCATCCACTGTTATCATTGGTTTGAAAAACAAAAATGCTCATATGAACAGAGAAACATCAAAAATATCTGTTCATTTAAATGAAGAGAAAAGCACTGCCTATCTCATTCAAACACTTGAAAGAAGGGCATTTTAATAACTCTGAATACATGCTCTGAATGTGGACGCATTCTTTAACTTTCCTTCATAAATCATAGGTTAAAAAAGCTAGACTTAGAATAATTTTATTTAAAAAAAGAAAAAAGGAATTCTAAAAAGGGATTATCAAAAGGGATTTTTAAAAAAATTTCAAAATATAAGAAGGGATTGCTGAGAAAGCTGATACATAACTGAGGCACAAACATATGATTAAATCTGAGGAGTAAGAATATAATGAACATACACAGAGCACAGACCTACCAAGCTGTATTTTAAAAAGTATCAACCACAAAGTAACTCTGAATGAGGACTCCTTTAATGCAAGAACTACCAGGTGCTTGATGGTCTTTGAAATACAATTATTTAGGTGCTCAAATACAACAGTTTCCTTTAATGTCTAATATCCAAAATCAATGCACTTGAAACTGTCCCTCCTTCAACGTCGTTTCTACTAAGTCCACGTCTTAAAAATAAAGGTAAAATTCCATATCCAAACAGCACTCAAAATTATTCATTCACCTGTGTAATCCCTGTAAGACATACTGAAGGAAACAGAATTTTGAAACACAAACTGAAGGAAACAGAATTTTGAAACACAAACGTACTCAAGTTATGCTTAATAAAATAGCACCCCCTCCCCTTTTTCCCCCCGTATTTTTGCTTTTACATTCTTCAGTAACCCTGTAAAATAGATGGTGGGTTTGGCTTATTATCACACTCTTGTCTTTAAAAAACAGTTTAGCTAGTGCCTGAACTAGTTTGCACTGTGCAGTCCAAACACTGAGAAAGAAAACAGGTAATAATTAGATGGAGGAAATGTAAACAAAGCTGGTATCATGTTTAAAGAATGAGCTTAATGACTGCTTCTTAATGATATGTATAAAAAGAGATTAAAATTAAGATGTAATGAAAATCTTAATACTGATTTCCAATACCTGAGAAACTGTGATCTAGATTGTGTAACACCATGGGCACTCTGTTAGTATAGAACTGGCAATTAATTGTACCGTACATTTGTTCACATCCTTACACTTAATCAAAGCATCTGCATCTCTTTTAATATAACCACCCCATTCTCCCTGAGCATTTCGTTGTACATTCCACAAAGTGGAATCACCACTTTCTTTTTATACATCCATTTCAGTTTTGCTATTGTCACTCAGCATCTAGAATACTTAAAATCTCCAGAAGTCAGCAACTACCTACAATCCTAAAACGAAAAATTTGACAAACTAAGGACTATATAATAGACTTATCAAAAAAAGAAAACTGTTCATACAGTTTTACATTTTAGGCACCAAACCTATCCTTCCAACATTTATTTGAGAAGCCACAATGGTTTTGGGGCCACAATACTGAGGCCCCAAAAAATAACCAGTATTAAAATAAAAATCTGCTACTATAAATCAAGACACCAAATGCAGAATTACAGATTTTCCAATTTTAAAAATCCTTTGTCACTTTGTGTATTTATGTACACAATTTCAAAATTGTTCTGGATATCATTTAAGGAGAAATAGCGAACTCCAAAAAGACTGAAGATTTTTGCTTTGACAAAAACAGCTTCTGGTTTGAAAAAAAATTTGGTAGGGTTTTGTTTGTTATGTTTTGTTATTTAATAAAAAGTTCACGAACTTCTTTTGAAAATTAAAAATAAATAACATTCCAGATCTGATAACATCCAAACAACACAACTCAGCTGTTCAGCTTAGAATGGTTTCACACATTAGTATTATTGCCCTTCATAAAGACAAAACACTGAATTATGGTTTTATTCAGAGAGAAAGCTATTGATTTATAGTCTTCTAAAGTTGCCAACATTCTCATGAGGGTGAACGTAAACCTCTTTCCAGAGGTAATTTACTTTTCCAATGCACCTTCGAATTTTCAGCAATGGGTGAATAAGAAAAAAGCAAAGAACTTACTTGATTAGAATGCTTTAATTATTCAGGAACTAATGCCATATTAACCAATTAGACTAACAGTATGTGATATATTCCATAATGGTTTCATGCAGGTGCTTTGTCTTTTTGACCTGGGTATATGCCAAAATAATTTATTTGTAGTTTAATCTCCCTGGCAAAGCATAAAGACTCCCAGTCCTAACTCACCATGTATCGTGGGCATCTGAGAGAGTATGCAATCAAGTTTATTGTGAAGACTACTTAACAGACTATTGACTGCTGCAAAGAAAATAAAGAGATGAACTGGAATAAAAAGAACTAATCTTGTGCATGCATTAAGATGCATTACCTTCTCTTAGTAAGAATAATTGCTCATTCTTAAAAAATTATTTTATTAGATACTGGGAAAATGCATTTTTTAATCTGAAGATAATTCAATTATCTGTTTGACAGACATTGTTGGGTTTTTTTAAATATCGTAGGAGTAAAGAACACCTCAGTTTAGAACTGGCTAGTATACTAGTCTATCTTGGCTAAAGAGTATCTTGTAAATCAAGGACACACCATAGCTCATTCAAGAGAAAACAGTCTTCAGCTGGCTGGCAGCATAAACACTTCCGTGGAATTTCTCTAGGACAGTATACACCTTTTCAGAGTGGATACAGCAGTAACCACAGTGCACTGTTGTCAGCAGAGAAACAGACATACTCATAAATAAAACTGATGGAACCGTACTGATAGTAAACTACATTCCAGCTTGGTTTTGGGAAGACAGTGTCCTTGAAAAATATGTATGTTCTTTAACATCAGATGCAGTCAGGCAAATGATCTGACCATCAAAAAAAAATGAATAGTGGTAATTACTATCAGTCTTTTTAACTATTAGCTATCAGACAGAAATGAAACTTTTTTTTTAATAAAAGATGAGAATAGAATTTTTAAAAGGCCTTTAGTAAAGAACTACCTGTGTTTTCTAAAGAAGAACAAAACTGACAGTTGAGTATCTTTATTACATTATTCATCTGCTTCAGTCTTACTGTATTTTGGCAGACCAAATATATATCTTATAAATGCACAGAACATTAACAGGAGATACAGAATTACATGATGTAATATGTACGTAGCCAAAGCAACAAGGAGAGGCAAATGAGTCACAGAAATCCTCAGGTTAGGACTGTACATTCATAGTTATACAGAAATTAACTACGGCTACATTCTGGGAACCACCACAGAAAACCATTTCAAGTGGCAAGGGCTAATGATTATAGACAAAAAATTCTTTTGGAGATGAATTTTTAGTGGGGTACTGAAAAATTTATGTATTTACTCCAGTAGAGCTTTAGTTTAGAATTTCCTGGCTGGTTTTAGAGAAATTAAAATAAACAATTGAGGCATAACTCTAGGTCTGCAGACATTCTGGTTTCAGCTTCTTGGGGCAGCTGCAAAAGAACAAATGCAGGATGCAGTCAGGGACTTGGAATCTACGCATTATGTACTATCACGGCTGTAGAGTTTTTCAGTTTATAGAGAATATATTTTTGCTCACTCTGCTGCAAGAACAGAGTTTGCTCTGAAAACAGGGGATTACCATGAATTTAAGATGAAAAAACTTCCTATTTACCATATAAGAATCAGGCTAACAGAAACAATGTTCTCCAAAAAAAGATCTGTTTTCCAAAAGTTAAGTGAGAAATAGCAAGGAAGTGTTTACCACATCTTGTTCTGTGGATGACATACACATTATTCAGCTGAAATAGGGAGTTTCATTCACAAAAATGAGATTCTTGCATGGAAAAATCTTCCATGTATATTTCCGATTCAAGGTAAGATATTTCACTCTAGTCAAGACTATCTAAGACTGTGACATTGTGAAATTCATCTTTACAATTTCAAGCCCCGTTAGAAGAAAATATTCCTCCAGATGTAAAACTACAGTATGGGTTGGGCTTAAATGCTGAGAACACAATGTACGTTCACGAAGCTGATTATTACAACTTAATCTGAAAGTGGCACAGAGTGTGCTAGTGAACCCTTTATGTGATCCTCGCTTTCAAGGCAGCCTTGCCAACTGAATTTTTTTCCCACATTTTAAACAGGTAATTTTTAATTAATTTCATTCCTTCAGTAAGTAAGTACCGTGTAAAATGTATTCACAGCACATGAACGTCACTTGGCAAAAACAAAAAACCTCAAATAATTTTCTCAGATGAATCCATGCAATCTTATTACATTTGATTTGTAATAATAATTACAAATGCTGACAAACACTAAAATTACATTGCAATATAGAATTGAGTCATTTTTACCACATGTGTTGATTGTGGAGCTCAGCGTCGAAGCTCCGGTGGAAAGGCCACCTTTTGATACTTCTGAAGCTACCGACGGTGTCGAAGACGCTGGAGTGGAAGGAGCTGCAGTAGAGGAGACTGATGATGATGTTAACCGCTCTCCAGACTCCATATCTGGAAGAGAGAAGATAAATGTCTGTCTTCTACGGCAGCAACAGAAATCGCAAGGGACCATGGGACTGCCTGTGCTGACTGTGTCTCAGGATCTGCACTAAGTTTTCAAGAGGTTCCTATGAGACCTTCACATGAGAGGTACATCCCATTAACAGCACCCATCCATCAGAGAACTCAGCAGAGTTGTATCACTATGGGAATTTGGTACTGCTGGTCAGTGTTACACCACATTTCAACTTGAACACCTCTACAAAACCCTGTGCTCAGGAGCTCCATTTCAACACAGGCTGAAGCCTTCAGCCCTTGCCAGAGCCAGCCAATCACCCTTGCAGCCCACCTGTGCCTCTGCCTCTTGGCTACATCCCATGTTTTAGCTTCCCTCTAGGACAGCATCAGGTCCCATCTTCTGCTACTTCTGATCAGACAACAGACAGACGCTGAGCCTGATAGATTATGGTATTTTGTCTAACCCTGCGACCAGCACTGTTCAGATTGTGTGGGACTGTGCCGGAGTTGGGAAGAGCCCTGCCTGCATAATCCTCAACTGCCAGCTTATCCCTCCTTGCAGAGCAATCCTGCTCTTAGTTGCTCCCTGACAGACAACTTTAAAGAACCTGTAGTGCATGCCAAAACATCTATATCTAGACTCTTAATTTAGGGAAAGACCCAGCAACTACGGTGAGATAGTATAAACACAAGAACTCCCGGAAATTGTTACAGGTTTTTTGCTGCTGTTGTTGTTGATTCCTGGTGAGCTTTTCATACAAAATAAGACATTTTTATCTGTGCCATGAATTGTCTAAATCAAAAGTCACCAAGACTTAATTCACTGAACAAGCATGTGTATTTTAAGGAAAACAGACAGTAATATTATTATTAAAAATACTAAAAGAAGTGTTTGAACAATACTCTCAGGCACATGGTGTGGCTCTTGGGGACGGTCTTGTGCAGGGCCAGGAGTTAGACTCAATGGTCTCTGTGGCTCCCTTCCAATGCAGTATATTCTGTAATTCTGTGAACAAGTTTCTCAAATACTTAAGAAACGCAACCAAGCCAATGATGTCTTTGCACAGTGGTAGCAGAATCAACAAACTGTCTGACTCAATCTGCCAGAGCAGCAGTTGATAGTGAGTCAGAATCGCAGTATAAATAAGGTGAGGAAAAAGATTTGAAGTCCCTGTACTATTAAAAATGCCAGCAGACTAAGCACATTGAACTCTTAACAGGGAAATTTTGAAGAAACACATTCCTGTCATGGAGTCTCTCTCAAGGACAGAGGTAACAACCCTCCTCAGATTTACCCCTGAAATCTGAGGGGGTAAGTACTGACCCTAAAATCAAACAACTGTTATCTCACTCCCAGTACTTGTAAAGCAGAATGCCAACTACACAAGAAGGACCCACTTTTCCAAATTCTTTTTTAGACAATTTAGAGAACTGATACGTTAAACAGCACTTCTGAACCAAAGTTGTATTACACAGTTACTTTCCAAATGCACACTTGGAAAGACAGCATAAAACCAGTTACCTGCTTCTCCAGAAAGTAGATCTTTAGTTTGTCTCAGCCAGTAAAAACAAAACTTAAAAAGCTACAGCAAATACAAAAACAAAATCAATGGAGAAACAATATTGTGAAGATACATCGTTCCCATTTTAACTAAATTGTTCATTCCTTTTCACTAATAGTTTTTATACACTGCAATTATTATGTACAGGGCAAGTCTCCAGGCTTTGCAAGCTAGCACAATAAAGCATACTACTTTGGGAAAGTGAAAACTGCGAACACAGGAGGTACAGTCTGTCATACAGAACTGCCTACCCTTTGTACCAACTGCAAACAGCCGCTCCACCCTCAACAGCACCTAAAGACTTCACTGATTTTATTCTTTTTTAATTCTTTATTTATTTTTATTCTTTTTTTCTTCTATTTATCACGTACCATTTTCATACATGCAGAAAAAAACCTTTTTTTTTTTCTGCAAACACTGAAAAATCAGCTACTTACACTGATATGGCACCAAAAAAAGTATCTACTACTATACTGAATATTAGGGGTATGACTTTTTCCTTCAGAACAACAGTAGAAATAACAAAACTACTTCCTTCAGAAAATTTATGGAGGAAAAATATTATTCAACATTTTTTCATTCAGGACTCTTAAATACATACTCCAGCTAAACATTTTCTACCCACAGTGAAAGAATACCTCATTCATTTTCAGCAATCTGTGACCATATTCAACCTAATGTGCTAATCAGTGGAGGCAGGTCACTGGAAAATAGTGTACACAGTGTTTATTACACATATATGTCCACTAAATTTTACAACTACTCTGAAGGACGATAATTACTAAAAATCCTGTTCATAAGAGATTATGGTTTCAGTTTTCATCTACAGACTTAAGTCCACAGCATTTTTAAAAACATAGTAGAAAGATTAACTATCTTTAGCATATGGACATCAGTATTATGGACATCAAATTATTATGACAAAGTACTTTTTTTGTCACTATGAATGACTGAACTTACTTGAGGCCAACAAGTATTCCTTGTACAAATAAAAATTCATTGTATTTTGGCATTCATTGTTTTAATTATGGCTACAGTGAAGTCACTGTATTTACAGAGAACGTAAGGGAAATTAGAAACAAATCAGAATGGTATTATTACAGTATTTCCTTGTAAAAGAAAAGGTACTTCTAAACTTAAACACGCTCCATTCGGAACTCAGGATTAAAATTTCGTATTTTACATTCCCTCACAAAAACATCCAGAACTCTCAAATTCCTAAAAAAAAGTAACTCTCTAATGCTGTGTGTAATAATAAAACACTAAAATAAGTCTTTACCACAGAATCACAGAATCCAACCTAAATGTGTGGAAAAGACCTTCCAGATCATTGAGTCCAACCTGTGCCCGATCCCTACCTTGTTATCCAGACCAGAGCACTGAGTGCTGTGTCCAGTCGTTCCTGGAACACCTCCAGGGATGGGGACTCCACCACCTCCCTGGGCAGCCCCTTCCAGTGCCTGACCACCCTTTCCATGAAGAAAATCCTCTGATGTCCAACCTGACGCTCCCCTGGCACAGCTTGAGGCCATTCCCTCTTGTCCTGTCCCTGTTCCCTGGGAGCAGAGCCTGATCCCCCCCGCCCCAGCTGTACCTTCCCATCAGGGAGTTGGAGATAGGGAGAAGGTCCCCAGGAGCCTCCTCTTCTCCAGGCTGAGCCCTCCCTCAGCTGCTCCTGGTGCTCCAGCCCCTTCTCCAGCTCCGTTCCAGTCTCTGGACTTGCTCCAGCCCCTCAGTGTCTTCCTTTTTCTGACGGACCCAGGACTGGGCACAGCACCCAAGTTGCCTCAGCAGTGCCAGCTACACATCATTGCCCTGGTCCTGCTGTCACACTAGGGCTGATACAAGCCAGGTGCCCTTGGCCATCTTGCCCACCTGGGCTCATGTACAGCCACTTTCACCAGCATCCCCAGGGCCTTTTCCAGCTTACCAGCCACTCTGCCCCCAGCCTGGAGCACTGCAGGGGGGTGTTGTGACCCAAGTGCAGGACCCAATACTTCATGTTACTAAACCTCACTAGCTGTCCTTGGCCCATCAATCCAGCCTGTCCAGATCCCTCTGCACAGCCTTCCTAACCTTCCTACCCGCAAGCAGATCAACAATCCCATCCAACTTGGTGTCATCCACTAATTTACCGAGGGTGCACTCAATCCCCTCATCCCAATCACTGATACAGATACTGAACAGGACTGGCCCCAGTACTGAGTCCTGGGGACACCACTGGTGGCCAACCCCAGCTGCAAGTAATTCCATTCACCACCACCCTCTAGGCCTGGCCATGCAGCCAGTTTGAACCCAGCAAAGAGTGCACTTGTCCAAGCCACAGGCTGTGTATTTCTCCAGGAGAATGTTGTGGGAGACAGCATCAAAGGCTCTGCTGAAGTCCAGGCAGACACATCCACAGACATCCACAGCCTTCCCCTCATCTGCTGAGTGGGTTCACCTTGTCATAGCAGGAGATGAGGTTGCTCAAGCAGGACCTGCTCTTTCTAAACCCCTGCTGGCTGGGCCTGATCCCCTGGCTGTCCTGTATGTGCCGTGTGAGCGCACCCAAGATGATCTGTTCCATAACCTTCCTGGGCACTGAGGTCAGGCCGACAGGCCCGGAGTTCCTCAAATGTGAGCATCTAATGTATTTTATAAATAAGCATAGTTAAGAACCACCTACAAGCCATCCATGTTTGAGTCATAAATAGGAAGATACCCTTAGCAAATCAATACTTTTTTAATCCAAAAAAGTAAATTTAGCTATACTTGCAAGCTTTTAACCAACATAAGCCATCTGTTTGAACAAATAAGAACAAATTAGAACAGTAATAAGCTGCCCTTTTAAGGTTCCCACCTCTTTCTCACCCCCAACCTGCTCCTTTTATTTCAGTTTGCAGGGGTCTGGGAAGTGTTTTTGAGAGGGTGCTTTTTCAACCTTTAATTTAGCTGCTTATTTAACGTCTTTGATAGAGAACTGGAATATTGGTATTTCTGAATTATTCTGAATGTAAGAAATTACATTCTTTTTCTAGAGACATACATACTTTTGATTTCAAACTAAGTCAACCCTTAATTATGTTTAGTTAATTACTCTAACCACAACAGATGGCCAACTCTAAAGGAGATAATCCCCAAAACAGTCATTAGACAGGATCAGCAATAATTACACTGTAGACCTAATGCGTTCTGCGACTAAAAAAGTCCATACCAGTTACAGCAGATCCATACTCTTTTTAACCTCAAGTATAAGCGAGACATTTGTTCCATTGGAGTTATTTTGTCAGTCAATACTTATGAACTTTCATGACTGTTTTTTAATCTCTCAAATTTGTGAAAGAGAAAAATCAGTAAGCAAAACTAAGAAAAAAAACTGACTTCTTAAAATTTTCCAGGTGTAGTGATTTATGTCAGTTCCTCTCAATGCTTTGCCCAAAACTCCAGCTATTTTCCAAGAATTTCCCATGGTGAATAATAATCATTAATGCAACTGAACCAAATAAAAACTGAAAGTAACCTCTCAGTAAAAAGGAACAAAGAAGGGAAATATGTGAAGCTTTATGCAAGAAAAATGTTGTCTTTTTGGGGAAAAAAAAAGTACTAATGTTTAATAAAAAAAGAAACACTAAAGAGATAAAAGCTTGCTAAAGGAAACTGCAATCAAATCATTTTCAAATATATCAAGTTGAAATTTCTTTACACTCAATCACCTACCTATTCTATGCTCAAAATCTTCACTGAAATGTACCCTAATGCAGAAGAATATCCTTTTCTTAAACAGGTATAAATGAGTAATTCCCTTCACGGGATAGTATCATGGATACAGTATCCTATCAGTGTTAGCGGGGACATGTGAATATGATTAAGTGTGTTTTGAAGACATCTGAACACTAGATTAACTCATCTCCAACTTCCAGTTTAACTTCTACACTCCGATGTGCTGCTTCATTATTTCAGTTATTACCTCTAACACAGTGAAAAAGAAGTTGGGTAAAAATATGCTTCAGTCTTTCTCAACGACCAAATGAAATTTGTAACAACTTTATGACCACGAACTACAGAAGAGTCCCATAATATTGTGTTCTCTTGCCTTACAGCAATATTTAATTGTATCATATCATAATACTGTCAGTCTGCCGCTAGTTCTTGTGTCAATGAGTGCTCCGATGCCAGAGATCTTGCAGCTGACGAAGGGAAGCACATCAGAGTCTCTAAGAACACACAGTCTAGCACATCACAAATACAAAACGCAGCGTCCAAAGAGGTCATGTTCGGAAGGTAAACAAAGAGCATGGGTGCTAGCTCAGAGGTGACTCAGCAGGCCAAGCAGTACCCGTGGGTTCCACACCTTCCACAAAGGCCACAGAACCAGGGAGGAGTGCGTTTAAAACCAGTGGTGTGACAAAAAAACCCACAAAACAAGCAAGCACACTGACCAAACCTGAGGTGAGAAGGAAGTGAGGTACCCACAGGAATGGGTGCAGTTCCCTATAGACAAACTATGTACACCAGAGGCTCCCAGTAATGCTCCCTGCTCTGGCAACAAGGTCTGCTCACAGGCCTTCCAACACATAGTCTACTACTGCTATGATGTTTTACACATTGAGATTTTTAAACTCAAATAAAAGAGCCGATATAATTAATGAGATCCACTTTACTTGTCTCAAATACTGTACAAACCATGAAAGCTAAGTTAACTGCTACATATTGCAAATTTTGCAGAATGTCACTGTAATTATGCCACTTTCGGTAATTTACTCTAAGTACTTTATGTAAAACTCTCTAGGAAAAAAAGCAACCACAAAAAAACTGCTTTTACTAAATCAACAACCACAATAAAACCTTTTTTTGGTGAAGCAATAGCAAGATTGGCTTGTGGCTTGTGTTTCAAAGATATCAAACAAAGACACTCTATGCACCAATACAGAGAATACATTACTGCCAGATATATTGTGTGAGGCAGACTGTACATTCCTGCATTACATTCTAAATGGGCTTTATAGCCTTCCCCTGACTCATATCAGCCCATATTCAATCAGAGATACAAAAACTCACTGTTTATTGCATCAGAATCCATAGAAGTGAAAACATTCATAAAATCATAAATAAATCTCAATTCCACAAATATTTGTTTTAACAGTCTCTAACCGCATATGGTGACTTACTAAAAGCCACTTCAAAGCAGATCTAACTCTTAAGTTTTGTATAACTGAGTGATGACAGGGCTGGCAAAAACAGAAACAGAGAAGGGAATCAGTTGCCATTCTACTATTTAGTAACACATAGTGGCCATTTTAAATAGACTTAGGATAAAATGACCTTTTAAACAATGCATCTATTTTGACTCTATCCAACAGGATAAACTCATCATTAAACAATACATGCAAAATAAATTGCAACTCAAAAACTTATTTTCTCCTATTTTACAGGCAACTGTGTTGTTTTCCATTAGAAAAAAAGCATCACTTTAAATACTTCTGCATTCACATATTTCATGATCTTCATGATTATGGTAAAGAAAGAATACTTACAAATGACAGAGGGCATTATAATTCACTTACTTAACATGCCATGGAGGGAGGAGGGGCACACAGGTCAGGGTAAACTACAATCTTCCACAGCCTCGCTTCTGGACAAACGTCAGAACGTATTTCTGAAAGCTGCATAATGCTGGTCAAGAAATCTAATCTATCCACTTTGTACCACAAAAAGTGCGTGGCCATACTAAGTACCCATAAGGCAACACAGCACTGCAGAGAGGCACTTAATGTTGAAGTGGCCCAAGTCTGTTTAAATGTTTCAAACCCAGAATAACAACACTAAGAGTGGTTTAAACAAATACATAAACAGAATCATAGAATGGTTTGGGTTGGAAGGGACCTTAAAAGCTCATTTCATTACACACATACACACCACCATGGGCAGGGACACCTTTCACTGGATGAAGCTGTCCACAGACCCATCCAACCCAGCCTTGAACAGTGCCAGGGGTGGCACTGTTCTCTCTGTTCAACCTGTGCCAGTGCCTTACCACCCTTAATTTCTTCCTAACATTTAATCTAAACCTACCCTCTTAAAATCAAATCTATCTGCATTATCTGTTATTCTGTATGAGGTTATCAACTTTATATGTCCATATAAAGTAAAGTGGTAAAATCTGTAACCACTTGTATTAAGAACACATACCCCTTCACCTTTTTTTCACTTCCATGATAGGTTAGGAAAGGAAAAGTTGACACCACCACCCTCAAAATACAGAAGCAGATGGGGGGAATAGCTTGTTACATAGATGTACACACTTTCAGTCAGGAATGCTCACCCTACAAAAGCAGCTGCCCAAGCCACTTCTTGCAGCACAGCAAATTTCAGGTGACAAGAAAGGAACCATCCTGTAAGTCGCTTTTACCAATGGAAAAGCTGTGCAATTCATCCAGCTCAAGAAGAGGAGCAGTCATGATTTAGATATCAGGCTGGCAATGGTACAGTGCAACTCTGTGCAGGCATTAAGGCTTTATGGAGACTTCGCTCATGGAGTAGAGATGACAGCACTACATGTCTATATTCCAATGCTTCTAAGCGGATTCTAAACAGCAAACAAATAGTGGTACCACATAAAATTGATGGAAAGTCTGGACTCTTGTCATAACTGCAAAGGCTGAAATAACAGCCTCTGAAGAACATTCAAATGCAAAGATTCTCTGGCATCAGTTTGGTAAATGCCCGAAAGAGGCACGTTCACCAGATTTTGTCATCAAACCAAAACAAAGGATTTGTCATTTCAGAACAGAGGTTTTACTGACTTTTCTGTTCCCAAAAAAAAAAAAAAAAAACACCCAAACCAATGAACACACGGATCACTGCAATATTTTATACTGTCTTGGGATGAATATCTGTTTTTAATTTCATGCCTAACAGTTCGGCTTAAATACATGTTTCCAGTTTCTATGTAAAAGCCCAATCTTTCATTCCCCACATACATTTTTTTTTTTAATATTCTGGTTTTGAGATTTCAATAACTTGAGGTTCATTTGCACCAGATTCTAGTACTACTACATCTTGTTCTACAGAGGCAAGACTTAGAATTTTATACTATTATTTCAGTTTGTGAGGGTACTGAGCGAACTTTGTACAACTACCTCTATAACTTTAAAATTACGAAGTATTATTTAATCTTTTCATGTTGATAATCAACACATTTTTTAATACATAGCAAAAATTCTTGCTTAGGATGGCTCTGAACCACCCTAGGAACAGGAACCTGCACTAGAAATCCTATGCAACAGTAGTTCAAAAATCAGTAAAAACACTGGGACAGCTGAAGCTAATGCCTTCTTTTTTTTCCTGTGCTTTTCCAAAACCTGAATTTCAATCTGTCAGAGGCAAATTTTCTGCTTTTCTGCTGGTATTCTGCCATTCAGAAACTTAGCTCCTGTTTAGCCATCATATTGTACACCTCCTCCCATGGTTCAAAAGGCAGACTTGATCTCACGCTCAAAATCGAGGCTTAGCTCCAATCACAGGCACCAGCAGAGCTGGAGAAAACACCTACAGAGGAAGTGCCCTGCTGAACCTCTGATGGCAAAAGCTGCCACAGGCTTGTCTAGGAATTGTTAAAATTCAACAGCGCTTGTGCCAAACATGCTTTTTAGTACTGCTATAACTGAATCTTGCCTAACTTTGCCAAATAATATAAGGCATTAAACCAACGGCTAACTTTGTGAAGCCTGAAGTATCTGCTCTAACATATATATACATATATACAAAAAACTCTCAAAACAATGTGGTTTGCCCACTTAGTAATATTTTGCTTCATGCTGGAAAAAAAGACACAAAGAAATGACTGCATAGAGAAAACTTCAGTTAATCTTTAAAAGCGTAAGATAATGTAATTTGGAGAAGAAATAACTACAAATCCAGTATCTTTTTGGGTGTATGAACTCCATATGTATCAAAATAGCGAGCTCAGAACTAGTCCATGGGCACTGCCCTGTAAGAAAAAAGATGCTGAGAAAAGCGTTCTTTTACCCTGAAGTCCTAAACTTACAGACCACATATACTCTAACAAGTACGAAGGGACAAGGATGGTAGCCAAAGCCCTTCTTAACAAATGGTCTAGAGATTTTTTTGGGTTTTTTGTTTGTTTGTTTGGAGTTTTTCATCCTAACAATTTAAGTTATTATTCTAGTCCTTCAAATATTGCTAAAAATTATAACCACCAGCATACTCTGATGAGAAATGAATTATGGGTACCAAGTCAGAGTTCCAGAAAAGCATTCAGGAGAAACAAATCTTTTCAATGTGTTCCTGTACCAGCCTCAGGCTTTGCAAAGGGTCCTCATTTTGTTACCAGAATAGCACCGAACTTCAGCCTCATTATTCTAACATTAATATAATTTTATGTTTAAGCAAAAAGAGAAAAAGCCAAACATCTAAATTGTACATTAGGTTCTCCAATGCTAGCAAAAACTAGTTTTAGCCCACAGGAGAGCAAAGAAGTCTATCAGCCTCTTATGTCACTGACTGAGTTTCGGCACCTTGACTAAAAAACTTGTCACTGAGGAATGCTAATTCCTCAGTTTTGAACTCTTAAGAGCACCATGCATTGTCATCTAGCAGGAATTTGATTGTTCCCACTAATAGGCTGAGACACAGATAAATGGTTTCCACATTTTCATGCAGGTGCACTCTCATGGTTCTTTGGAAACCCAGAACCAGTTCTTGAAGCAAGCATTACGTGCCATAACAGCCATTGTTTTGAGTCAGCTTCAGCATTGGCATCCACCCCCCTTCTCCAAAATATCTTTCTTAGCTTATTTGTTCATTGTTTCTTCCAATTTTAAAGGTATCATGATCTTTCTAAAAACTGAGACATTTAAGCAAAACAAAACCAAACCCCCACAAAACAACAACAGAGTTTACTAAAGTTTAGGTAAACAGAATAACTAGAAGGAAAAATAATGGGGTTCTTAAGATACAAGGAAATAAAATTATGCCTCAACAGAAGCCACAGCAGGTATTACTGTGTCAGAAGACTATTCTGGCTGACTCCATTCACAACATTATTTTTACAAACCACGCAGATGCAAATCTGACATCTTGATGTTATTTACAAACTTGAAAGAAGCGGTTAGACACACAAAAAAACCCCTGCCAGACTGCACTTTTATTTCCACAAACTGGAAAGAAAGATGATAATAAGCCATACATACATCCATCCTCAAAACAAAAGTACTGTATCTAGATTTCAGGCTCTAACAAAGCCACATGCTAAACATTACATTTTCCTACGTGATTTAAGAACACTGGTTAAAACACAGGAGTCCATTTTTGCTGTACCAGGTGTTGTTTTCTTGTAAAGCTTGGAAACCCTTTAAAGCTTAACAGTGATACACATTGCAATAAATCATTCTTTCAAAATTTAAAGGCACTCTGCAAAGCCAAGCAGTCAATGATGGTCATATTTGACAGATAAAACTGTGGCTCTTTTGTGGGGTGTGGAAGCAGGAAGCCTAGGCAGTCCCAACTCCAGCCACCCAGCAATCAATTTCAAGAGGTCCATGAGGGCCTGTGGCTCGGTCCAGGGTTAGGGTCTGCCCTTCCCTGCACAGCAAAAACAGCTGTATCCCTTGGCCACTGCTGCCTCTCACACTTCCCTTCCCCCAGGCAGCCCAGGCAATGCAACTCCTACAGCTCCCATCAGGGCTGTTCTGCCTGTTCTGCAGGAAAATAAGGTTCTGTAAATTAGGCTGAAGGTTGAGCCAACAAGGTCAGCTGTGAGCCAGCAAGCTTTAAGAGTCTCCATAGAGGCAGAATATGCAAAAATATTACAAATAGCAAGGGAAACCTTTTCAAAACACCCGGATTGTAGGGCATTGGAAAGAATGGAGCAGGGGTACAAGAAGACAGCTGGATAGCAAGGAAGTCTGCTGGAAGACAAAACACATGTTTTGCTGGTACCCAAACTAGGACATTTCATAGAGTCAACATTAAGCACTACCGTAACTTATCTGGAATATCAGATTATATAAAGTTTATCTATTAACAGCAGCAATTCAGTATTTTGTTAAAAAAAAAAATCAGTGGAATCTTGTTTTGTAAGAGACATTAGTATAGAATAGTACTCCAGGTCACTGGGCTTCCAAATTAAATACTAGTAATTAAAGGGCTCTTAAGGGAGGCAGCATGTGTATGAAACGTATGGCTATCCTGTGAAACCTTTATCTTTCAGTCAGTGTTCCCAAGATGAAAAGGTCATCATTTCATAGAGAACAGCACTCATTCCTCAGCAATCCTCAGAACACAGCCTAAGTATTTTTGGGAAAGAAGAGTTCAAATCAATCACTTCCAAATACTAGGTCTTCATCACCTCATGAGAAGAGAGCCCTTTAAAAAAGTAATATACATTGACTCCCTCTTCCTTTTTTCCCCCTGGCATTTTTCCTGCCTTGTTCTCCTTAAAATAGACCTGTATCTACATGCTCTAGTCACTCCATTGTCCACACCCTTTTCTTTATAGCTAACGACTCGTGTGAACTAATAGATCAAGCATGTCCAAAAACCTCTTTCTACCCCAAGCAGGAGGAAGACTGTTCCTCATCTATTTATTTTTCTCACAGTGTGAACAAAACAGATTTCTCATATATGCTGTCTCCCTCACAAGTTTTTTAATAATAGCTGTTTAATTCAATTTCTATTTTTTAACCATCTATTATACAAACATCTCTTTCTTTTAACCAAATCATACTTTTTCTCCATGTTTCACTTCTGGTTCCAGTTTCTGCTAACATAGTGGATATGTCCTGTTACTAAATTAAACTGTGTATCATTTTATTTCCATGTAAGATACAGTAATAGAAAAACTGGACCTTTGAAGAGCAATAATGATTTTGGTTAGGAATTCACTACAAGATTTTTCATACTCTAGTTTACAAAGGGAAAAAAAGTCTTTGGTACCAAGAACACAATATTATTTTATTATTCATTTATGTTAGAACTGAAGAATTTAATTTAGTACTTTTCTAAGCTTCCACAAAATAACCATGAACACGCATTGGTATTATATACTATAGAACTCCAGTAAGACTTATCGTGATAAGTACACTACTGCAAATGCTATGCCATTTATACTAGCACAACAGAAGACCAACCTTAAGAAAAATAAAATCATTGTAGACCCATTTAACAAGCCGAGTAAGACCAAAAATGCACTGTAACCATTGTTTCACAATATGAAATCTGTTAGACTGATACTCTTGAGAAAAGTAAAACCACACCTGTGCACTGAGTGATAGCTCACACTCACCTGGTCCTCATCAACAAGAGCACAGAAATGACTTGAAGTAAAAATAACACGTCAACTGTAATACAGATAGAAACAGCACTTACACAATCATATAAGAAAAGGTGACAAAAAAGCTGCTTTATTTGAAGACTACGTTTGTTAGACAGGAAATAGTTCCAGAAGTGATAAAAATACTATGAAAATACCAATACTTCAGAATTCGCATGAAACACACACATTCTATGTCACTGTATTTGTCCAGTGAGTATTCATCAGAATTTTTCATAAAGTTAATACTAGTTGTCTAAAATGTAAATAGACTTCAATGCTCTGAGGTTTTTCAATCTCATGAAAATCAGATTTTTTGCTCACCACTACTGTCAGATAAGCATTACGAGAAGCAATGGTTGTCCTAGAATTTTTTTAAAAATTAAATTTGCTACTCTACATATTCTTTTTATATTGTTTAATCTATAAACATTTGAAATTATTAACCCTGGGAAGGCCGGGTGGGGGGCGGTGGGCAGGGGGAAAAGGCGGGGGAAGGAAGCACAGAAGAAAAGCACTGAACACTTGGCATTACAGCAGAAAAAGACAGAGAACACAAACAGCTTACTGTGGAGAGGGGTTTAATCAGGAAGTAGCCATTATCCTGTCGCTACAGAGCAGTGACAGCACTCCAAAACAAGCCGAGGGTTTGATCTTGGAGGTTTTTGTTGTTTGCTTTCTTTTTCAGTCAAGAAGGAAGAAAGTACACATGCTATCATGTCCGAGTTTGCTGAGCCCAAAGGTCGCCAGATGCCTATTGTCAAAAGCTATCCCGAAAACGAAATCCAAGCAAGCGTTGACAAAGCTGTATTTAAGGAAGCATCTAAAATCTACCACAAGCTCCCTCTGTGTTACACACAAAACATGGCTGTCTTATTCAGAGATTAGCAATTATTGTAATGAGATACTGTCGGAGAGGGTCAAACAGTGCTTCCTGCAGTTTACACATCTTGATTTCCTGGTAAACAAACCGAAAGGCAGGTGGAGCACTTGGATCACCAGTAACACAGCTGCTCACGGACCAAAACCAGCTCAGGTGAAGTATGCAGCTTTATCTGTACTTGAATTACACAAGGGGTAAAGGTAGCAGAAGAACATAAAACCAACTATGAGGAAATTTTTCCCACAATGTTACATACGCATCAGTGCCAGGCTGCATTGTTTTCTTTTTTATGTCAAGCCCAAGAAGAATATCTTTATTTTCTTGTTAATGATGCATATGTACACACACACACACACACACACACTCTCTTTCCAGAACAAACTACGCCCAAAGTTATTCTGGAATGTAAAAGTGCTATGAAACCATAACCTGAACAACCCTGGAAAAATCTGAAACTGAGAAAAACTCTAATCACTGCATGTGAATTTAATCATCAACCTCTTAAAAAAGCACAATTAAAGAAATCTACTCACAATATTCATGAATTGTAAGCATTATTTAATTAACACAATTTTAAAAGAAAAATTTCAAATGCCTTTTTTTGAAACTGCTGAACACTTTTCCTCCACAAAAAAAAAAATAATCGCAGATGGATTAAACACACGACAATGATTCACTGAGAAGAGATTATAGGTTGTTCCCTGCCTATAATCATTCCAAAAATTGATTTCTACAAGCTCCAGTTTAAAAATCATATTTTCATGGTGGAACTGAAGAGGGTCCTCGGTTACTATGAAAATTAAAAGGAAAAAAAAGAAAAAGCAACCCCCAACAAATAAACAAGAACACTCCCCCCAAAATAAAAACCTTGACTAACAGAACAAAAAGCTCACTTCTCCTAAGTAACTAGAATAAAGCATCTGGTCCAAAAACAGAATCCAGAATTTCTGCGAGGGATAAATATAGTTAACTTATTAGACAACCTGTTGATACAAGTGAAACTGTTACAGTGACCTAAAATAACAGCACAAGGGCTTGAACTACAACATACAATCCAAGAAAAATTACTTGTATAGCAGGAGAGAGATGCAAAGGCACTTGATCCAACTTCAAAATTGTTGCAAGAAACATATATTACTTCACAGCAGAAATACTTGCTCAAAATAGCAAACATTTATGAATACAGGCCCAATACCTAAATCCAGCATCATCTGTGAACACAACCTGCATCAATGGTGTTGGAGAGCATAAACTTCCTGCAGTTTATTAAATCAATACATTTATTTATAAAAGTTTCAGATGCAGTGTTAGTCTGTCTTTTGCTAGCAATTTTAGCTGGATTCCTCTGACACTAACTGCATGGACCAATAAGGAGGAGACAAAGGGACAATTCATTACTTAAGGAATAACAGCGATTCTAAACCATCTTTTTATTCAAGAAAAACGAACAAGTTAATAGAAATGACCTCCAACTAAAGTATAAAAGATTGGAAGGAGAGGTGTGTCCACAAAGGATGGACCCAACAACCAACTTTCTTCCCCATATTCAGCCTGTGACAAAAGTCTCAACCACCTTTTACTCCCCAGAGACCTTCATGCAGTGGCACACCAAACCAAGTCATACTTGTGTCCCTATAAATTCAGGCTCTGACAACATTTACAAGCCTCGGTACCATTTTTTCCCTACATATGCTACTGTACAGAGCCCACTCTTGAGTTCCGCGGTTACACTGGGTACCACTGGGTTGGTCTAAAGTGGTCTCCACAAGTGAAAATGAAGATGCACCATAAGAGACAGATTACCTTATTTCAAATAGTTTCTCACCACCAAAAACAACTACATCAACGAATCTTTAAAACCCATCAGCTAACAGTAAGCCACCTGCATCCTTACATTGGTTATAGCCCTACCAAAGCCAAGGGAAAGAGGTCCTTTCCCAAGGGGTAGAGAGGCAACATTCTTCTCTTTGTTCTACCTCCTACATATCCTGGTGACATTTATGGGTCATACTGCTCATGATTTAGCTTTATTTTAAAGGCCCTTTGGTCCTCATTGAATTGCTTACAAAATACATGAACACTGCATCTGTTGATTTGATCCCTGAAACAGTATCTTGGATTTGGAATAAACACAGTAGCTACCAGTGAACCATCACTCATAAAGAGCCATATTCTACTCTTATTAAACACATCTCTACCCAAACCCTAGTAAGTACAGAACTGTTTCAGGGCACATAGAAGTCACACGAAAACCAGCTTATTTTTTTACATTACTTCAGTGCCCAAAATCATTCATGCAGGCTCATTACCTAAAACTAATCACAGAACTACTAAAAATTCCAAACTATCGCTTATTTAGTAACGCTTCAAACATTTCAACCCTACAAAGTATATATACATGGAATAAATACTCAAAGAGCATAGAAAAATAACTGAATTAAATCATTTCAGCACATTTCAATTTTCCTATATCAAAACCTTCTTGTATGTTCCTTTTAATTTTTAGCATTTTGATTATCAAAATGTCTTAGTATTACTGAATGGTTTTAACTAGCAACTTGGAAACAAAACAAACTAAAACATATCAGGATCTCAAGGAACACATTTGGTCCTATGTACCAAAACATGCGATTTCATAATAAAGTTGATACATCTTGAAGTTGACATACTTTAAAAAGCACTAAAGAAACCAATATTCTTAATTTTCTTTACATAGACGTTTGGGGTGGGGGGGATAAATTCAATATTAACTGCTATTTGGTCAAACAAGATTTTGGAGAAAATATTACACAGGTAGCAAGCACGGCGGAGAAATGCACATAGAAGGAGGGTTTAACTTATTCCATAAAAATAACCATTAATTTACCACATTCTTGTAAAGCTGAAATTCAATTATTTTGAAACTATTAAGATATTTCAGAAGTTTTAAAGGCTTGGAACAACAATAAATATATTCTTTATCTATCATCAAAGTACACATACACACACAGACCCTCTGAGAATACAATACTCATTTTGCTGCAGAAGAACAGACATTGCATAACAATGAGATTTGCTAATGAAATCAGCCATCAACCTGGAATACACTTCTATTAAACGAAGACCTCAGTGTCATTTTCTTTTTGCATCATTTGTTCTTTCTCTCATTTTTCGACCTTTCAAGTATCCTGTTCTCCTGGTTTCACTACTTCAAGTACTGCAATACTGCAAAATATTTTAACACTGTATGTACAACACTTTTTATTTTACAAAATTTCTTTCTCTGCTTACTGCTAAATGTCGATTCTAATTGCATAGCTTCTATCAGCATTGTTAATGTAGCCTTGAAGTAAAAATCAGTGGGTACTACTATAGAAACAACAGTTTTATTTCCTCTGTAAAACTGCAGGAACATCTATTAAAAACTGGCTGTTGCTTGGATCAAACTATAGTTTCGTAGCTCAAGCTGCATGCCCCTTAATACAAGAATTTACCAGAACACCACATTTCAGAAAAATACCCTCTCCATTTATCTCATGATTAAACAGGACAGAATTTAGCATCAATACACGAATACAAGTGTATTTTCTTTGCCTGAACATGCAGAAACATCATGAAAAAAGTTAAACAATCCAGCCAGTTCAGTGACAGTATGTTAAAGTATGCACTATACATTAACAGGTACATAAAACACTTTACTGAAGAAGTCATGAATACAGAATGGAATTATTTATTCTACTACTCCAAGCTGACCATAAAAATTTTTAAATTACAAAGGTATTTTAAAAGACATTTTTCTTTCATTATACTAAAACCATATTTTGGTTTCGCGCCTTGTATGTTGTCTTATACTTCACAGATAAAAAGCAACCTGTTTGTACCCCTAGTTCCAAAAGTACCAAACCTATGTTTTGGAATTACCCCAAAACTATTAAAACAAAAATACAGCGCACTATTTTTTTCTACTGTTCTCATTTTACAGATTTTTTTTTTCAATTGAATTAATACAAATAACACATGGTTATTATAAGATACTATCAAGTTAGCATTATTGTTGATAAGCTCCAAAGTCATACCAAAATGTAATACAAAACAATAGAGAATAAATGTTTGCTGACTTGTTTGGTAGGGTTGGCTTTTTTTTGGCAGAAGCCCGGGGAGAGGGGTCACATATGTGACACGGTATTTGCTTGGGTGTGCATGAGTGTTTGCTTGTTTTTCTCCTTTTTTTTCTCCATTAACAGTACAAAACTCTAACTCCATGAAAAGGAAAGGACGAATAGTTACTTACTCTAGTATACAAAAATTGCACACAGAACTCTCACGGAATAAATGGAAGTAATTTGTAATTTATTTTTTCTGGGGGATGTAAGGAAGCCATTCAGTCATTCTATAGTTACAATAGCCATCACAACATCAAAAAAACCGAAAAGGCAGAAAAGACCACAGAAAAAATTGAGGAGAAAAATAATTACATGTCAGAATATGAACTTAAGCATCCCTGAAGCCAGTCGTATCAAATGGTATCTATACAACCCAGGAAGAATACCATCAAGATACTGTACATAATGAACTAGTTAAGTAACTGAAAGCATAAAAATTTCCATAAACTGTCTTCATACGTGCTCCACTGCTAAGTTAACAAGCACGTATGTCACTAAGAGCCTTTGAAAGCTAAAAGCATAAAACGTGGCCTTATTTTTTCTTCCATTTCTCTCACTTTTAAAGTTATGTGGCTACAGGATACAAACATCCAAGTATATGCCATATGAAGATGTCTTACTCTCATTTGTGTATTACCATGTCCTAATGACAAGATGTATGAAGACTATCACACACTATCAAAAATGCTTCTTTCATTTATGAAGCATTTGTCCTTCTGTAACAAAACCGTCCACATTACATCTCAAAATGACTGAAGCTGAAGAGATAGAGGAGGCACAATTAATATAAAAGCAAGAACTCTGGCTCTGGAATAAAGAAGCTCTAATGCAACAACCTTGACCCTTGAAAGTGATAGGTCATTTTCTTCTGTGATAAACAGTGATTGGTTTCTGTAACTCCAACAATTGTCACTGTGGCTGGCAGATGATAGTTGTGAAAAGCTTGCACTTTTAACAATGACTTACTGCCATGTAGTATAGATCGACAGTCCAATTGAGCATCTTCTACAAGATGCTACAGGCTCTTGAAGCCATATACTACAGCAACTGACATCACTGGTTTTACTAGGGATCAATCTAGTGGATATGGAACCTAAGAATATAGAAAACTGTTAAATGATACAGTCTTAATTCAGATGATGAAATGAGAAAGACTAAGACATGCAAATTTGCTGTACATATGAAATATGTGATTCTGGTACATCGCTGTTGACACTAGGCAATCATGCATATCCCTTAAGCACACGACACAAAACTTCACAACTCACACAACCTGGCATAAATTTCATAGGCATGAGAATACAGAAACAAATTAATTATTCTACTAATAAAAGTGAACCCTTTTTTTAAAAATACAGACAAGAATACAGATGAAACCATATCAACACCCCACAGAATAAGATAATACCAGGTGCTAAAACATATTTGAATTTTTATCAATAAGAAAAAGCATGAACTCAGAAATTAGTCTGAATTAATCAACTGTATTTATTCTCTCTGAACTAACCAGAAATAGCTACTTCAGTATATAGTCTAAAATTCTGTATTTTCCTGCAATAAATCAGAGATACAGATGCTCTCAGTATGAATGTATTCCAAAAACTAACACTCCATTCTATAGTGTTTCAAATATTCCAGAGAATATTCATAAACATATACACATGTTCACATACAGAATATACACATACACACATCCAGTTTGCATATACAGATTTCGTATTGTGCTGTACTAGTAGTCATATACTAACACCTTTACTTTCAGTATTACACAATGCTTAGTTAAACACTATTACTGGCACTTCAATGCAGAAATTGTAAGCATCCTTCAAAGCTTACTTTTAATACCTAGCAATAAAGCAAGCTTATGGTTTTTTCACAATGAAATACCACAAATTGTACTGAATTATAATGACTACTATTTATCTACTTTTAGGGAGTAACACTGGAGGACGATTTATTAAAGCACAGGAGGAAATCCTGAACACTGGAAGGTCACAGGCTATGTGCTGAGCTGCTAAGCAAAAGCATCTATGATGTTGCAGAGCTGCCATTTTTCTTCCTTGACAAAGCCTCCATCTGCCACAGAGCCATTTACAGCCTCAGAGTCAGAATATCAATGATTTCCAACCATTCTGCAAGTCTGCTTTCACCTTGACATCACCTCTGTAAAATATCTAAAGCAGATGATACATATGGCCCTCAACTAGCTCTAAGCCTATGCTTTATTCAACTCATATGCATTTCAGCTGTACTCTAATATACCATTTCTTTACTTCTTCTGAATCGTGCTAGAATACTAAAACTCCATATTGTATATACTTTTCATTGTTGTGTTTGCCTTAAAGAAATTACCTTTGGAAAACCTAGAAAGAAAACCTCTGAATAATGACAAAACATGTAAAAAGAGTTAGAAAACATCTGTATTTACATAATGTACATGTACACCACCACAATTTATTTTATTCTTTTCCAAATAAACAAAACACACCTGATAAGATACCTACTACACAGCATAAACTATCACAGCCTCATTGGAACCAGCAAAACTACTTTCAGCTCTTGATGTATATGCAAACTGATTTAAAATAAAAAAAAATCCAGATTACAGACGGGTCAGAAAAGGAAAGAAAATCTTGACTTACTGAAAGAATACCTAAAGAATTAGGTCCTCAGACAAACAAATTATACCTGGACTGATGAAACCAATCACATATACATATACACACATATGTATTGATAAACATTAATATATATACGCACACATGTATATGCACACATCTTCTCTCTCAAGTACGAGAATATACTCTCCATCATCAGGCTCATTACAACATGACATTAATGAAGGCATTCACAGATAGCAACTTTTGGAGTCTCGAAAAGCAGATAAACGTCGGTACTCTAGACTAATTTTAAAACATGCAAAGGTGCAGCTTGATTTTACACTGAAACTGGGCAACAGAAGAAGTAATTTTGTGTTACAAATATGTAAGTAATCGCATATGATTGCATCACCAGAACTTCAACTACTGCCATACAAACCCTCAAGATGTTAAGGATATGGGAGCAAAATATTTGAATACTAGATAAAGCTTGCAAGCACCTTCATGAAAAAATGACTTCATAACACCTGTAAAGTACATATTTTACAATCTCAACTGTACCTCCCATCCTTTCTTTTCATTGCTTATGTCTTTACTTCTTCCTGCTACAGAACTTGCAATATCAGCAACTTGATAAATTGAATCTGTTCTATTTCTACGTGCCCTCTGCCCACTATTCACCTTGTTCAGGCTATTTTTAATATTCCAAAAATAAACAGAATTTATACTTAGAATACTTTTCTAAATCTGTATGGGAAAAAACATCTCTTCATCACGCAAAATACATTGCCCTTAGAATTTCTCTGGCTAATTCACACAAGGGCTTAGGCAGACTGTAGTATAAGGTTGAACTAATTCAGGTGTTACCTTTAAGCCCACCTTAGAAAGGGGTCAGATCAGACATACATGGATACATATCCAACGTGTTTCTTTTATGAGCCACAGGTATTCACCTGACACTGTCATATCCCCTCTCTCAGCCAAGAAAACCCAAAACCAACCAAACAAAAAAACCCCCACCAAACTTGTTCAATTTTCCACCTGCTATGAATATACATTTTGCTCCGTATCTCATTTGCAATGCAACTACCCCTTAACAACATTGCCACTAGCTAACGCTTTGGTTTTTTGATGGTGGTAAAATGGGCTGGCAAACTATAGAACACAAGGGAGCACCTGCATGAAACACACTTGTTCCAAGATTAATAGAGACCAGCACTTCAGTGCTTACTGTATTTTGCACCTAAAGAAGGGCACCATGCTGCATCCAAATTTAAGACAACTGTTCCCAAACTGAGGAAAAACAGGCCCAACACAAAAGCAGAGTAACACATAAATATGTGAGGATATACAGCAAGGCAGTAGAGCTAAGGAGGAGAACAAGATAAGGTATTCAGGCACAGCCAGATCTGGGAGACAGCATTACATTAAGAAAGATCTCACTGAAGACATGGAAGGACAGCAGTAAAAACAAGAGTCCATCACTCTTAGAAATCCAATACCTCTCAGCCTTACACAACGGCAGCTCCCTACCACCACATTCTCCTTGCAATGAAGCACTGGTCAGACTCATCAATTCCTTATATACTGCCTCTTTCATTCTCCCTTCCTCCTTTAAAAATCCTAGGATGAAAGAGACAAAGGGGAGTAAAGGGATCATAGTTAAGAATTTTGTAGTTCTCTATGATAGAATCATAAAGCTGTATAGACTGGAAAGATCTTACAGGGGTCATCTGGTCCCATCTCCTGCTCAAAGCCCAATTAACTTCGAAGTTACATCAACTTGTTCAGAGCCCTGTCAATAAACAAGATGCATCTTTTGCAAGCTCTCTGAGCAATCATTTCAGGGTTTCATAGAACCACAGACTGGTTTGGTTTGAAAGGGACCTTCAGAGACCATCTAGTCCAAGCCCCTGCTATGGGCAGGGACATTTTTTACTAGGCCAGGTTGTTCAAAGCCCCATCCAACCAGACTCTAACCACTTCCCAGGGATTGGGCATTCTGCTACTGCTTCAACCTGTCCTGCTTGGCAAAAATTTCTGGGGGAAAAAAAAATCTTGACTTATTTAGCCAGAATTAAGATAAATTAGTTTACGGACTACCGATGCTACAAAGCAGTGGGAAAATAGAGATAAAACCACAACTCAAGAACAAGTTAAGGCCTTGTACCTTTCACACATGGTTGAAGAGAGGTTCTGATCAGCACAAGGCTGCCACTTACCAACCCGTTCTGTTTCCACATCAGTTTCCTCACAAAACATACATTTAAGCTCTTCCAGTTCTCAAGTTAAAAGAACTGTTTAATCTGTTGCATTCAAAGGTTTGAATTTTTTGATTCCACTATTTAAATTTTTCTTTACTATCACAACATTTGCTACCTACCTTAAAATAAGAAAAGACACAAAGTAATGCTAATTTAGCTTTGTCTAAGGACTTTTGAATAATCAAATGTAAAATTATCAATGGTAGTATTATAAATTCTGGTAAATAGCAAAAAAAATCCCCACATACAGTACACCTCCCTCCTTGAACTCATGGCCCTTACAAAGACCAGACTTTTTGGAGCTTCCCTGTGGTGAACTGGTCAAGTCCTATTAAAAGAGGCTTTCTAGATGAAACAGGGTCACAATACTCAAGATGAGTTACCAGCAGAAAAGTTCCTGAAGACTTAGATTCAAAATATAAGGTGGCAACAATTTACATATGGAAAATTTCCTTTCCAATAGTCAACTAGAAATGTCTTCTTAACCTGAACATCTAAATTTCAGAGCTACTGTATACTAAGACTTTGAAATTTAATTAGAAAATATATTTCTCATTTCCTCTAAGTGGCAAAGCTCTATATTTAAATGCTAAGAACATTTCCTTCTGTAAGAAAGCCAAAGCAAACAAAGTGAAAACTCTAATCTAATCACATGTACTTGGAAAGATTTCTGAACTTTTAAACTTTTGAAGGAACTGTAAACAACAAAAACACTTTATTGTGCAAATATAATGTTGCTATTGCAAAGAGAAATCAGCTGGTTTAAACAACACAGTGATACTACCAAAAACTGAATTTACATCTGAGCTCCTCCAGTTGTCATCTGTACAGTAAAGTTTAACAAACCACTTATTTCTTATAACAGTGGATTTACAATACTAAATCAGAATCTGCCCTTCAACACTCTCAGCAAATAACAATTATTAAATCTGGTTTGCAGCAGAAGCATTGACAGAGTTGGGAGTAAGTCTTACAGAAGTTGTGTCAGTAGAGGGGTTTTGTGTTTTGTTTTCGTTTTTTTAACTGCCTTCCAATTATAATTTACAACACATCAAATGCAGACTATTAGTTTAAAAGGAAACTATAATAAAGAATAGGTATTCCACAGAAAAATATGCAGTTCATTAATTCTTTCCTTGAAACTTTCAGTCCTTTTGTAATTTTACTTTTGTCATTTTAGTTGTTTGATCTAGCACGTTGTCTTCCTCAATAAAGGCATCTAAACACACACAAGCACAGATATACAAGTACATGCACACTAACCATATTTGCAGACAACATACAGCAATAAACTACTTTCAATGTTTTAATAAGATAATTTTCTAAAAATAACTACATAAAAACAAGAAGAAAAAAAGGCACAATTGCCCTCTGTGTTTCATTTACACTCTGTATAATTACTGCAAGCACATCAAACTGTTACAATCATATTATCTTTAGTTTCTTAGTCAATGTTAATTGCTACTATACTAAAGTGAAGATGTAATTAAATCTGCAGGTGTTATAGGTGTATGAAGAAAGTAAATTGTCATGTTCTTTGAGGTATGGCCTGTTTTGAAAGCTTTTAAATTTTTTCTGAGCTTGCTAAGTGTATATCTACCTATACTGTCAAAAAACCCCCAAATTGCTACTTTTCAAACATTATTACCACAAACCATGAACAGCCTCCTTTTACAGTCACAGAATGATTCTGTTTAGAAGGGACCATAAAGTTCATCCCATCCCCCCCCTGCCATGAGCAGGGACACCTTCCACTGTCCCAGGCTGCTCCAAGCCCTGTCCAGCCTGGCCTTGGACACTGCCAGGGATCCAGGGACAGCCCCAGCTGCGCTCGGCACCCTGTGCCAGGGCCTCCCCACCCTCCCAGGGAACAATTCCTTCCAGATATCCCATCTAACCCTGCCCTCTGCCAGTGGGAAGCCATTCCCTGTGTCCGGTCCCTCCATCCCTTGTCCTCAGTCCCTCTCCAGCTTTCCTGGAGCCCCCTCAGGCACTGGAAGAGGCTCTAAGGTTCCCCCTGGAACCTTCTCTCCTCCACGTGAAAACCCCCAGCTTTCCCAGCCTGGCTCTGCAACAGAGGGGCTCCAGCCCTCAGATCATTGTTGTGGCCTCCTCTGGACCTACTTTAGCAGCTCCACATCTTCCTTGTACTGTAGGCACCAGAATTGTTTTGGGGGGAATACAAAAACAGAGATACCTTTTCCATAACCAAATGCATACTTCCAGGAATTCTCTGCATCCTTTTGAGTAGTTACATGATATAAAAAGGCAAATACAGCTATGTATCTAGATGCTTAAGCTAACTTTGATAAATAGGGGAACAACAGTTGTGGAGAGTGAGCTACCGATACACTCAAATTGCCATAAAAGCATAGAACTACTTATGTTAACCCTAGTTCACAAATTTTTCTTTTCTTTCCCCCTTACTTCTCCGCAATGTGTGTTCCAACTTGTTATCAACAGTTTCTCATTAGCTGCCAGTTTCCAGATGTATCAAATTTCATTTCCTGTTCAACAATCCCATTTTTTGTTCATTTTCTTTTGTTCTGAGATATAGAAGCTGCAAGTGATAAAGCAGATGGTTTTATAAAAATAAAAACTGTTTGCCGAACTCACTTGCTTCTGCAAGTTTTCTGAGTTTTTATTTAGCTGCAAACAGGCTATTATTTATCTGCATTTAAATTTCAAGTAAGAAAAGGGTTTTTCTTGGCAATTTGCTTCCATATTTTAGAACCAGTAACTGAAATAACACGAAATCTTTCATGGGTCTGACTCACAGTCATTTTTTGTTGCTGTTTGCTTTCACACTCCTAGCCACCAATTCCAAGTAGGCCCCTGAATACTTTGTTACTGTGAAAAGAAATTGGGTAGTTTTCAAAACCCGTTAAAATCCCTACTTAAACTTTCTGTAGAACGCTTGATTTCTGAATCTTCCAGCATCTTGCTCTTCTTTGTTTTTTTTTTTTCCCCTTCACCCTCCCCTCCAAAAAAAACGGAAAAAAAATCAAAAAGTATAGATCTCACCTGCAAAGATGCTTCTGCTCATTGCCGTACTCACCCAACACTAGTATTCCTGTAATGGCAACATCTCTCACAAATGTGCCTTTCCATCACAGTTTTTGTCAAAGAGGCCTCCTTTCTTAATTTGCTAACTTTACTCCAGAAAATTTTGTTCAGCCTTCTGCTGAGCTGATCTTTTACTTTAAACTCATTTCTTTTATTATAGTCATTAATAACTTGTTTAGTTACAACCATACAGAAAATTTTTAGGAAGTATTATCTGCATAACTTTTAAGTACTGTGTCAACATTCTAAATTAGCTGTTTCCACATATAAATTGGGACTGTTAGAATTCACCACCGCCACCTTTTGTAACAAATAAAAAGAGCCACAACTAGGAATTAAAAGAATTTTGTATTTGGGGAGTAGAAATTAGTACCTGCAAGAACTTCCCATCTAAAATTGCATCACTTTAACGTGAAAAATAAAAAAAAACCCCACCAAACAAACAGGCCAACCACCAACACCACAACTGACAACACAGAAGGCATTATTACTTGCCATTTTTCCTAATCTTTTCAAGCTCTCCCTTCATCAACCTATTTGTTAAACACACTGAAGTGCCATTTCTTTGTTTGGATGCAAGGGTTATTATTACGTCATAGCGAAGAAAGTATGTTCTTTAGGCTAAAAAACTGACTACTCACAAAAATGTTGAGATGATTAAGGATACATTTTTCATTATTATTCCGAGATTTGTTATTTTTCATCTCTCAGAAAAGAATTAAGTATGGTTGGACAAACACACAAAGAACATAAACTGGCACACTGAGTTAGTACTAGCAGCCAGAATTAAAATTAAGTTTGTTGAAAGAAAGAGATCTAGGCCTGGCTATTGTTTCTCTTGTATTTTTCAATGCCTACAAGAAAACTCATCAAAAAGCATACATCTTTCTATAAATTCCTTCTGTTCTTCTCCAATTGCACACTTAAGGGGAGGAAATTCATGCATGTCAACTTGACCATTTATGGACCATTTTTCTCATTTTCCTGAGTAAGGCACTACTTTTCTTCAGTATTCATCCTGATGGTTACACAGAGTAACAGCAGTCAGCTGCTGCCAGCCGCAGTTCTCGTTCCATGCTTGCAGGTCTAGAAAAAACTGCGCCACAGAGGAGGACTTATCCGCAGATAATAACTCCCTAAACATTAAGGACGAAGGAGCCCTTGTAACACTTGAGTGTTCAGAAGTCAGGACAAATTTTTAACTCAAGTAATGCACCTGTATTCTTAGTGGAGCTGTATCTCTTTCCCAAGGTAAAGGACTTTTTTTAAAACAAGATTTCACAAGTCAAAAAGTTAGCAGGTTTAGCTTTTCAAAGTCAAACATACAGGTAATGTTTAATACCAATTATATATTTCATTCCCTTATGCCCTGCAAAACTGGAAGCTTCTTCTAGAAAGTTTCTACATCCTTCTTCAGTCACTGGAGGGTGGGAAAGTAGCAGTCTCAGTACCTCCCAGCAAAAAACATTACCTCGTTACCAAAAAAACAACAGGGTTAAAGCTTTTACGAAATGAAGGCTTTTTCATTAAAACCGGCTCACATTACAGAAGCTGGCAGTACACTACAGAATTACAGGAAGTTTCACAATATCTGATTCTGCAGTAAATATTAAATAGTAGATAAGGCCTTCCTATTTCTGTCTGTTATTGCAAATTACTTAATGACTTAACTAGTTCTGCTTTTTAATTTTTTTAATGGTTCAGAATACTGCTCATGACTTTGAAATAGCAGGATATCATACCTCCCACCTGTACCTGCTTTCCTATCACTGCCTGCTGAGCAATACGTTCACTAGAAAACTGCTCTTTTGAACTTTAATCCACTTGATCCCTCCTGTTTAATACATCTGCTCTCTTCATATTAACCTATTCATTCTATGAATTTAGCAGCTGCTGGTGGTGCTCTTGCCATTCCCATAAACACTGTATTAAGTCACATGTAGTGGCTCTAACAGCTTCTCCTTCCACATTGTACAGAAAGCACTTCTGAAACCTGAGCCTTTTAAGTTTAATCTTTTAAATTATTTTAACCAGCATGCAAAAATGATTGATTCAGGCTTTTCTTTCCTACTGTCAGCACAAATTTCACCTCTACTGACTGTAAAGTTATGTCTGGGATGAGGGCCAGAAGGTCACTATTGAGACGTAAGACTCCACTGTATTGCCCAGCCTAGTAAAACAAGAAAACTCATGTTCATCATCTAGCAAAGTATCACGTAATCTGACTGTGCAGAATGCCTTTCCAATTTTGGAATTAAACTCCCAGCACAAACTCTCAATTAGCTTTACATACCCTGTAAACTTTACAACAGACATCAAAACTACTAAAGGTATACACTAAAATTACATGCTAGCAAATTTATATTTCAAGCTTACATCCAAAGTAAACCAGAAAGAATGGTAACAGTATGATGGATGTTAATTGTTAAAGACCTTCCCAACAGCTAAACCTGAAGTCACAAAAATAACTGCACGCATGGACTAAGAATCCGTAAGTTGTAGCTAAGGCTGTACTTAATGTCTAGCTGAAATCAGGACCTGGATGCAGAATTTAGCACTAAGCCATTCAGTACATAATATTTTCCTTTTCTCTGTATGAGTCATGCTTCTCAGAGAACTATCAGAATGCTTACTGCTACAGCTTACTTACTGTGACCAACGTGGTCAGTTCTGTGACATTGCTGTTCTGCAACCTGAAAACAGAAAACAACTGATGATCAACTGAGTCATCAAATAACTTTTACAAGGACAAAGACACATCAAACAGAACAGTAACATTTATCAAAAAAAAACGTATGTGAGGTATTTCCAGCATACTGAAAGCACTTTGTTTCCCACTGCCAGATACGAAGTCATTACAAGAGGAACAGTTGAAGATAAATGTTACAGAATAACACTTAATTTGTTTGCAGCCGTCTGTTTAAATACACATACCCATTTTACCAAAACTAAATTGTGAATGATAAAGTACAACATGTACCCCTTTGATAAATACAGTAAGCCAAAGGAATCCATCAAAATGCAAAAAAATTCCCAAAAATTAAAGAGTTGAAAATCTCAATTTTTTTTATAATGGAACCAGAGTTTCATTCCATTAGTGATGCTCTCTAGCACAAAGATTTCAAACTCTCTTCATGCTATGAGAATTCAGAAGCATCTGTGCATCAGTACACAGTCCACAATTCCCTAAGAAATTAAAACTCAAAATAATTTTGAACACTTGTTTGAACTGTTTACTTCCCAGATTTTTCTTCCCTGGGTAGACCAAGTTTTTCTAAACACCTAATTCACACACACTGTATAGGACACCAAAAACAGCGCAACAGATGCAGCATTTCCATTTCAGAAAAATGTTGCTTGCTGTAGTAGTAGAAATCCAATACTGCTGGGCTTTTCTAATACATATATTTTCACTGAAGACGTGTAAAGATTCAGTGAAATTTTACAGCTTGGTACTTTAAAAGTATCTTCTATAGCATTAAACATGGACTTGCTTTACAAAGCTTAGAGGTGCTCTCTTCAGCTACACTGACAGACAATTTTAACTAAGCAAATAGGCATAATTGCCTACATATCAAAAATGCTAGAATAAAATGGCATTTCAGGATTTTTCTTTGGGTTTGCCTTCACTGGGGCTTTTATGCTGAATACTTTTTAGAAAACAAATGTGTAGAAAAACTGGTGGTTTTACTCTAGATCCTTTTCTACAGCATCACACTCCTGTGACCATAAAGCTCACCTATCTCACGGTGGCACAGACAAGAAAGCACACTGGTAAGTTTACACGAACAAAACTTCAATCATCTACATGAGCAAGAATTTCTTCTAGAGTTAGGCAAGCTAGACAATTTAAATCTAGGTAGGCAGTTGCATCAACAGCAGCCATAGTTCTTTTTAATTTAATCTTAAATTACAACCTCTAAATGTATGGGAATTAACTTCAACTGCTGGTTTTGTTTGTTATGGTCACCAACGTCAAGCTACACTCCCAGGCTTGCCAGGAAAGCAATAGGTATTTTTCTCCCTTGACAAAGGACAGCCAGGAAGAAAACATTCCTCACAACAGTCAGTGGCAACATCTTCAACCTCTAAAGGAAGGGTATGATGTTTATTCTCCCAAGGGGAAATATAAACATTTATAATCTCCTTCTTTACCCTACTGCCATATTTTGATGCCACCAAAAAACCCCAACCAACTGGAACCAAAACAAGAGAGGAGACAGAAGATACCACACAGAAATTACACTATTTAAACAGTGGAAGCAAAACATTTGAGAGAGGGGAAGCTTCAAAAATTATGTATTTTGCTATACTCCCAATCATCCTGCTGGCTGACTAGAGCACTGAATTTTCTTCCAGAAAGCAGAAAACAAAGTCATATTTCTTTTCTTAAGTTGAAAAGAAGTCGTAAGTTGATTTCCTGCATTAACTGAAGCTCAAAGCTCAAGTACTTGCCTCTCAGCTAAGATTCTGCACATATATTCTACTTCCAACTGCATATATTCCTTTGGCACTGCTAAGTTTGGGGGTTTGGATCAGTCCTGAACAGTCCCCAAAACCTGAACTTTGGGACAAAGGTTAGAGGTTCAAAAGAGCTGCAAAAGAGCTGCAAAAGCTGAGGGCAGTGAAAAGAGCTCTTCAGGTTCTCGCTTGCCACTCGCCAAGAATGATAACCAGCTACTCAAGAACCTGGCAGGCAGGGATACTGCACAGTCACAGCTTCCTCAGCCTTGAATCAAGTGATGGAATATTTGTGAAAACAGGCTTTACTATGGCTCCCTGATTAAACACACACAGACTGGTTTTGGCCCCTGTGTCCAATGTACAAAATGAACAGGTGCCCTGAATGGAAAGCCAAGGTAAAACTCAATAGCAAAGATATGATTTAGCATGAACTGAAAGAAATTACACAACACCAACTTCTCCGTACACTAAAAGAAAAAAATACCTTCAAGGACCAAAGAATATTGCTTCAGACTAAAGATTCTCTTTCTTGACATAACTGCACACACACAAACATGAAAAGCTCAGGATTTACCATTTAACTGTGCAATACTGAAAGTCCTTGAAACTAGCTTCTTCTTCCTTTCGGCAGTCCCAGTTATTCCATTAAAGCCCTACAGAGTAGCATTTTTTTGTGGTTTATTTTTTAGATCTGTTCTTAGAACCAATTATTAGAAAGCGTAAAACAAAGTATCCTCAGACACAAACAAAATCCTAATGCAATTTAAAAATAAAAGGCCAAAAATAGCCAACATTCCACACTCAATGGAAAGAGGTGGAAGTTGACTATTTAAAAAAAAAGAAAGAACAGAAAACCAGAAGTCGTCAATGGAGAATGAGACAGTAAACGTGGACAAAAATTATTTTATTGTTTATTTTCAAATTTCATTATTGACTATGCAACATTAATGTAACCTAATCAGGCTTCCGTGCACTATTTCCTTACTGTGTAAAAAGTAAAGACAAAGGAAGCTTCCTGTGCTTAATATTAGCATATAAATGGAGCTAATTAAGGTCTTCAGTGGGAAGACAGGGTGAAGGGAATTCCCACCTTTGTTACTCTTATCACTTTGCACTCTGGGTTTTTAAGCAAGACTAGAATAACTGGTTTACATTCTGGCAATGGCATCTTCTCAGTTAAAACTTAGTATCTGAAAGCACTGCAGAATGCAGCAAAATGTGTAAGGTTTTCATAAAACTGTGAGGGAAGACATTTTCTATCTTGATGGCAATGTGCTTATTTCTCCAATGCAAACATACTACAAAAGATATGCCTGTCTTTTAAAAACTTTGTGCCCTTTTTAATTATATTGCAAAGACTGAAAGAACACTGTTTTCAGGTTACATTCTTCCTGGTTTTCCTTAGTAGTTCAGGACTTGTCTACTCCAAAAGTTTACTCTGATGGGAAAGCTAACGAAGATGTAGCATTTATAAAAGACTGAGAAAGTGAGATTAGGGAGCTTTATCAATCTGTTTCATACTTCTATTAATATTTTTAACCAGTCGTTCTTGAAAACCCTATAGAAAGTACGTTTGATAAAATGGGGGGCTCTTATTCCTTTACACTTAGCTTAACATTTGAAAAAAAAACTGAAGCAAGTTTCTCTATGCATAAAGACAAGATATGCCATTTTTGCTAGTTTTAAAAGGCTTAGCAGAAAAGTCATCAATACCTATGAAAGACTAGCACATAACAATGCATTTATTGAAAACCCTTTCTACTGGAATAGTCAAAAGGAAAAGAGAAGTCACGGGCCTAAAATACAGTTCTTGAAAAGTACTCTGATTTTAAAAACCACACACACATATTTTTACAAGTTTTTTTAAGATTTATCTCCTGTGATGAACTAAAGCTGGGGAACCAATCATTTTAAAAAAATCGATTTAGAACAAAAGATCAACCAAAAAAGAAAATCTCAGAAAATGTTTAATCTGCCAAAGCAAAATTATCCCTCATGATTTTGAAAACTGATAATTCAACAGGAGTTCAGTATTTCATAGTCATATTTATGTATCAGTCGGTATGAAGAAAATTTAGGTAACAGAAATCAATTGCTTTCTCTAAGAGTTTGGGTTCTGGGTTTTATTTTGTTTATAAGATTTATGTAGTTGGATTTTGCTGCTTGAAATTCTCCCCCTGCCACCTTCTACAAACCAGTGAACTAATATGGAAAGAGCACACAACTGAAAATTACTTCTGGATCAAATTTACTTCCTTCCTATCCCACATCACGTAATTCTTCTCATAATGGATCAAATGCCACCTTCATGTTTGGTTTCCTTCTCCAATCTTTACATTCTTCAGGTTTTCAGCCCGAAATTGTTCTTCACCAGCTTGACCCCGTTTGCTTGAATTCTGTAATTTCTATATTCTTTACACTTTTTCTTGGGAGCTTGTGGACCATGGGACAGGAGTATGCAAAGAGTATGTAAGGTTTTCATTTTGTTAAATAAAGCAGCCTAAACTCTTTCAAATCCTTCTATAAGTCTCCAGATTACCCTCAGAATTCTAGTGTATGTTCCCTTCACCTATTTTAAAAATACACTTCTTGAATATGTATAATCCTTCTGGAAGAAAACTTTAGAAACTGTATTCCAGATGAGGCCTTACCAGGACATTGCCAATGTAACAATCATGTAAGAGAATCACTAAAGTCACTGCACAAAAAGCCTCCCACCAAAAAACACATTTACCTCAGCTTCTCACTCAAGTATTGGCCCATGAAGACTCAGTGGTCACATGCTTCCCAGCTGAGCAGAACCCTTCACTAGATAAGCTCTTTACAGCTCTTGCTGCAACTTCTGAACAGAAACAATGCAACTGAGGGGGCAGGAAGTGGGGATCCACCAAAAAAACCCCCACACTAAACCATCTTCAATATGATCTAGTTATACTAGGTCTCATTTCTTTAAGATCTTCTCGTTTCTTCCAGTCATTTGCAATTGGACATTTCTTAGGTTATTAAGTATTTGAAAGGAGAAGCACAAGCATAACTTCTTCTCCCCCCAAATGCCCTGTTTTCTCACGCTATTATTTTATCAGTCCTCAAAAAATTAACCACTCTTTTCCTACATTAGACAAAATTCCAGAAGTGGCAGGAAAACTAGGGCTTCTACCCACATTTTAACTTTGTACAAATAGAATGAAGAAATGTTACTTCAGTTTCACTGTACTAAGAAATCATCTTTTCAGCAGCAAAAAATGGGAGTTATCCATTTTTATGATGTATGTCCTAAGTGCAAGAAGCCAGATTTTTATGGTGAGTATGGTAGCACTGCTTTATGGAAGTAGAAGCCACACAAACCCTTAGGTAAGTACCTGATTCTGAAGTGGGCAGACTATACCTCTCTGTTGTAGAGGAAATGCAGAAGTTAGCTGCTATAACACTGCACACAAGAACTATGAATTGGCCCCGAAATGCCTGACTGAGGTTCGCACATAGTTCCACTGCATTTTTTTACCCAAGTAATTTGATTTATGCAGCTGGCAACTTCTCTCATATTCAATCCCTGTGTACAGAGATCCACTTAACACGGAATTGCTTAGGTTGGAAAAGCCTTTCAAGACCATTGAGTCCAACTGTTCCCCGATCACTGCCAAGGCCACTGCTAACCCACGTCCCCAGGTGCCACACCCACGCAGCTTTTAAACACCCCCAGGGATAGGGACTCCACTACTACCCTGAGCAGCCTGTGCCAGGGTTTGACAACCCTTTCCAGGGAAGAAATTGTTCCTAATATCCAACCTAAGCCTTCCTTGGCACAAAACTGTACGATCACATCAAAGTAAATATCTTCTAGACCGAGTCCTTATTATCCTCTGAATTGTCATATTTCTTTAAGTCTTCATTAATTTAAACTTGTTTGTTTGACCATTTTCAAATACTTCAAAAATATTACTCATTCTCACACTAAAGCAATTATTATTTGACCTCCAAATGCTGAAAAATCTCTACATACACTGTGTGAATAACAAAGACAATCTTCCTTTGTGCTTATTTCTGTTTCAATGCAACAGACCACAAAAGCATAACAATCGATTGGAGGCTTTTTAGTTCAGTAGTATTAAAAAACAGATTCAACTTCTAAGTCCTTTTTGCATTTTTCAGGTAAAGCATGTCTGCAAAACATGTTGCTTTTTTGCATCATTATCCTTTCCCTAAAACAGATCAAGCTAAAAAGCAATGAAGTTCAGAATGCTGAGCTATGGGGGTTTATTCACATTGTTGATCATTTTGTGCATTTGGACAAGGTGAGATTCCGACACTTGGCTACTCAGAAAAAAATCACTGTAGAAGAAACAAAAAGCTGCATGGACTGTCAAAGCTCTGTCAGCACACTGGACACACTTATGCCATGAACCTTTCCACATCAGGACCTTTCACTGTTATGATGGCTGAAAGCAATGATGTCAGCTAAGACATGATCTACATCATAATTAGGTACTTTGATCAAGATTCAAGACCTGTGAAAAAACAAGCTTTTAGCAAAGCTTGCTCAAATGTGCTGAAAGGCTTTTGCATTGCTTTAATTAGTTTTCATCAACTCCCACATTCTACAGACATGACAGAATTTTTCTCTGACTCAGCACTTACAGGGATCAGCAAGCACACGTAGCACTAAAAAGCATGGCCATTCTGTATAACCTCCCTATGTGTCACTTCCATACATTTGAGAAACAGGAATTGTATCAAGGCTATTCTCTTACAAGTGAGGACATGTTGGTTAACAAGTCTTATGATGCCAGTAGAAACCTAAGAAAGGAACACTGTCGGTAAAAATTCAAAACTGCTCTTCTTCCTGTTGTCACCTTCAGTGGAAGATAAAAAAATGTGAAAATAATTTTTTCTTCTAGCAAAGTGTCATTTCAGCCTTTAACATCCATTTTGAGCTAAAGAACAAGAGAAAGTCTGAGAATTACTGCACCGGGAGGACTTGATCCTCTCCTTGAAGACTGTATATTTGCTCTGCAATGTTGTAAGCTCTTGCAAACAAGAGGGGAGCAGCAAGACATGGCTTCAGTATTCACATAGCTGCTACAGTCTGCCAGAAAGACAAAATAATTGTTTTGCATTGTTTTGCAGTGCCCCAGTCACAAACAAAACTTCACTACATTGTATGCCATTCAGAGAATTGTAGACAGTATTATAAAAGCAATAATCACACAGACACAAACATAGCGGAGGAAAAGACAGAGAATGCAAGAATGAAACAATCAGCCAAAGGAAGAAAATAAGTAAAAAACAAAGCTATTAAGAAGTTTTAAAAGCCTTTTTCTTTTTTATTAATAGTATAGCTTACTTAAGAACAAAAATGCAATGCAACTGTAAAGTCTCACAGGAATTAAGTGAGCCTATTAGGATGAAGATGATGATGAAGAGTACAAATAATTTCAAGTTGTTTGATATTTTGGAAATTCTCACCACTGATACAGGTCGCTCTATTAGGCACATGTTTAGTCACACAGGCAGCCCATAGTTGAGACATATCTAAAATGTCAGTAAGTTACTTTTATTAAGTCTCCCACCACTGAAGTCTGGTAGCACATAGTTAGAAGGGGTGTGAAATACAGGTTATATCAAGTATACAAGTTAATATAAGAGTCCTACTCTGAAAACTCTAACAACAAGATAACTCTTTCCATGTACAGATATTATTTCCAGGTCCTGAAAAAAAAGTTTGGTCTCCAAAACTTTGAGACACTCTGATGTGACAAATAGTAAACAGCTTGTATCTCCTCCAAAAAAAGCAAATACCAGCTGCAAACAGAAGCATTTCAACCAAATGAAATTGGAAATTGATTGGTTATCAAGCACAGCTACATTTAAACATCCTTTGTATCAGGTCTTCTATCTTTATACTTCAACATCAATCACAAACATTGCCCTACCTGTCTACAAAACCAATTAACCCAACTTGTAAAAATCAATTTTAAAAAATGTATGCATATATGTATGTGTGTATATACAGGAACACCTTCCACTAGCCCAGGTTGCTCCAAACCCTATCCAACCTGGCGCCTTGGACACTTCCAGGGAGGGGGCAGCCACAGCTTCTGCAGGCAACCTGTGCCAGGGTCTCAGCATCCTCACGGGAAGAATTCCTTCCCAATATCCTGTCTAAACTTCCCCTACCAATCACCTGGCATTTAGAGCCCAAGATACCATGAGAGAAAAAAAACCCCACGTTGTGTGACACTGAAGAGTTAATTTCAACCTAATGCAGAAGCAGCATTTTTGAGGCAGAAACGCAGGTACTGTTTACAGTTAGTTGTTATTATTCTCTTGATGGGCTATACATACAAAAAATAATTTTTCCAAGTAAGTATACAAGAAACCACATAACCTGAAGCAGGTAGGACATAAAGTATTTTCATAAAGCAGAACTCACAAATTAAAATCGGGGGGAAAATAATCCTAAGTAATGTATTGGAAGGTTTATTTGGCAGAAAAGTACTGAAAGCCAAGAACAAAACCATTTCCAGAAAAAATTACTTTTAGATAATGGATAATGCCAGGATCAAACTATTTACTACCTATATTTACTTGTATTTTATAGGCATATCAGACAAAACAGGAACAGATTTAACAAATAAGAGCATTTTAGCAATGAAAACGGCTTTTACCTATAAATACATATTAAGGAAAAACAATAATCTACTGCAATTCTAATTTGCTCTTGTCCAAGATAGCAGTAGTTTCCTTACGCACAAGTGTAACACTTCTAGGCACTGGAATATTCTCACAGGCACCTACAGTTTCCATCTATCCACAAATCAAATCATCAACATAATACAATATTTAAACACATATGCCACTCCCTTTCAGTAGGGCAAACCCCTACAATTTTAGGCTCTCTCTCTTTCTTCCAAGACAACAATCACAGGCTCCTGCATGGGCAGCTGTCATACAAAACAATCAGAGTAACACTTATTTAAAATATCACATAGTCTTTTGACAGTAATAGAACATCCCCTCTTCTGTATTTCCCAATGCATACTCCTCCATTCTGCTCTTGAGAGCCACAGTGTGCTGATTTTAAGCTCCTACAGAAGAGGCACATATTCAAATCTTACATAGCCTTGTACTGAAAGATGCCAATAACAAATATCTAGCAATATAACTAGCACAATACCTAAGGAAAATATATCAGAAATTCAAAGAAACTGGGATAAAAATACCTCATCTCATTCGAGTATTGTATCTTCATTTTACAGTGTTTAGTAAAATATTTTATTCACATTAGAAATCTTGTAGTCATCTTTATCAGTTTACATTACCATTACATTTCGATCGGAACACTGCTGTTTATTAATCACAACAAAAATTACAAGCTAATGAATCATACACTATGTTTCCTAGTTACATGTCTAGTACTAGGCAGCATTACTTTTCAAAACAACCATTAAAAATGAAAAAATAAGGGGTTTTATTACAAATAAGGGTTTGTTGGGGGGGGTTCTGTTTGTTTTTTAACATTTGTTAAATTTCTGAATTTTATTGCCTTACAAAAAAAAGGCACTGCAGCTGGTAAACTAACTTTAGCACAGCAAAGACCAAAAGGAAACACGATTTTCTTGATTTTAAAAATCACAGTATATTTATATATATATATATACACAAACACACACACTCCTTTTATGTCTTCATATTTGCAGAAATGTTATTAAAAGGTGGGAATTACAACCATTAAAAAAATTAACTAGTGAACAGGTTTTATAAAATTAATACAGTAACTTCAAAGTAATATATTACTCCTCTGGAACAACCAAAGGCTTTAAATTGGTCCACATGCAAATAATCATATCAAAGGCAAAGAAAAAGCCTGTATCACAAAAAAACCCAACAGTACTCTTGCCAGTCCAGTTTACAATTTACAGGATGGCAGTGAATCTACTGGATCACTGAAATCCAGTCCACAATACATGGCGGGGGGGTGGGAGGGAAGGTGAGGGTACAGGAAGGCAGACACTTCACTTGCACTAAAAAATAGGTATATCTTTTAAATCCTTGCATTTTTCACTTACATTTGACTACATAAAATAGCAAGTCCTGCTTTTATTAACTAAAACAGCAATCAGCTGTCTGTAAGCCATCCATGTGACACATGCACACAATCCATTCCACAGGGCACTGGTAAGCACACAGACTTCAGTTCTGAAAAACCCTCGACTAAAATGAAAGCTCGGGAAAACTGTGTATTATTATGTGCATGCATTTCATAAAGGCAAGTCTTCATTTCACACATCAATGCAAATGTTTGTTCTCTCATGTAATACTGGAATAGAAAGACGGCAAGTCAGCATGACTTGTGCTAGACTATCTGTGTGCCCTCAATAAGAAATAATGTGCACATGGAAATTATTTTAAAGTGTTTTCATCAACAGAAATTATTGAACTACTTATTGCTTGTGGTTACAGACATAACCACAATTCTAGTCATGTTACTTAAAAGTGACCAACATTTTCTAATTGAAATCATACTGAATTTATTCTGAAAACAAAATTTTGATCAAAAAAGGTGAAATTTAGTATCCATTATCCACTATCCACATCGTACTGTGCACAAAACCCATTTAGATGGTACCATGCAGAAGCTTTTCACTACAGGTTTCGTCATGGGCTACTTTTGAGGTGACTGAAAAATTCTCCTGTGAGCAGTGTTCCTGTGATGGTCCTCTGCATTTTCCTACTGCCATAAACCACACACCTCATGAGGAAATACAAGTCCACTTCAACAACACTTGACAAGGACAGTGCTGACAGCATATACACTTTTTGAACAGTGGGCACACACTGAGGAATCAGAGAACTGCTTGGGGCAGTGGTGAAGTAACACCACCACTTCCTCGGCTGACGGGCCTGATCTGTCCATCTTCTTCAATACAGTGATTAATTTTCATTAAACGGTAGAACTTTACTGTTGAATGCCTAGCCTACTGTTAGTTATGGCTGAAAAGAAATGACAAACAAAAGTTATGGCATGGGATGGACAGGCATACAGACAAACAGGTGAGCAGAAAGCAGAGTCATAACATTTTACATGTTGACAACAAATGCGTAAAGGGAAAAAGGCACAAAGGAACGTCCTGCATAATGAGGAGTATTCAGAAGCATTATGGTACCAGTTGTGTTTTATCAGAAATTGCTTGTTCCATTCCATAAACAGCATTTGAGTTCAATCTCTATTCATAATAAAGTCACAAATGACAGTTAATCTGCAGCTCCATGGCTAACAAGCTCTGGATCCATGACAATAACTACTTTAGGATTATCAAAAATCTACATTATATAGAATCTGTATTCAAAAGTGCTTCATTTTTTAACTAATGTCATTCTATGCACCATAGGCAACTTCTTCATTGGGGTGGTATGTCACCTAACTAAAAACCACTATGTTAATAGTGTACATGCATCAAAGCCAAACTTTCAAGTACAAAACAGTATTATATTCACCAGATTAGCAGCCACATATACTAGTTCCCTTCTTTCTCTGATGACTGTGTCTAGACAAGGTATTTACCTTTACAAAACAAAACCAAAAATGCCCGAATTTGCAATCTGCCTAGAGAAAACCACCCTGAATTTTTACAGCCTACATTCTTCTGACTACTGTGATTCAGTACAAGAGGGGTAAACATTTTTCATAGTAGAAAAGGTATCAGTTAATGAAACGAGAAGGTTGTTGAAACATGGTAAATAATTTTGACGAGAAGAAGTCTCTATTATTACATTTTAAAGAAAAAATTATTAAAGTTACTAAAATATCATTAAGGTTGCTACTGAAATAATGAAAAGAGACCAGTCACTAATTTAAGGTTAAGATTCTGCAAAACACTTTTACATGCTTAGCTCCTCTAAGTGTCAGTAGGTCAATGCCTGTTCATGAAGGCACACACCTAAAACTATTCAGGATTAAGATGTGTTGACCTAATCTAACTGCATCTGAGTTACGACACATGCCCTATATGTAGTGGCAAACTTGTGCACTGGCAAACCCTGAGATCTACTTCAGTCTCCTTCTGAGCAGATGCAGGCAGATGCAGGCTCAGACTCAACTAAACAACTACAACTTTATGACATGATGACATGAGATGACAACTAAACAAGCACATTTATAGAATCATCTAGATTGGAAAAGTCCTTTGAGATCATAGACTTCAACCACTAACTTAACGCTGCCAAGTCCACAACTAAACCATGTCCCCAGATATCATATACACACTTCTTTAAAATTCCTCCACCACTGTGAACACTCCCATTGTCCTGCGCAGCCTGTGCAAGGGCTTGACAACTCCCTCAGGTAGGAAATTTTCCTTAACATCCAACCTAAACCTGCACTGGCATAGCTTGAGGCCACTTCCTCCGGTTCCCTGGGAACAGAGCTTGACTCCCACTGGGCTGCACCCTCCCATCAGGGAGCTGGAGATAGGGAGAAGGTCCCCAGGAGCCTCCTCTTCTCCAGGCTGAGCCCTCCCTCAGCTGCTCCTGGTGCTCCAGCCCCTTCTCCAGCTCCGTTCCAGTCTCTGGACTTGCTCCAGCCCCTCAGTGTCTTCCTTTTTCTGACGGACCCAGGACTGGGCACAGCACCCAAGTTGCCTCAGCAGTGCCAGCTACACATCATTGCCCTGGTCCTGCTGTCACACTAGGGCTGATACAAGCCAGGTGCCCTTGGCCATCTTGCCCACCTGGGCTCATGTACAGCCACTTTCACCAGCATCCCCAGGGCCTTTTCCAGCTTACCAGCCACTCTGCCCCCAGCCTGGAGCACTGCAGGGGGGTGTTGTGACCCAAGTGCAGGACCCAATACTTCATGTTACTAAACCTCACTAGCTGTCCTTGGCCCATCAATCCAGCCTGTCCAGATCCCTCTGCACAGCCTTCCTAACCTTCCTACCCGCAAGCAGATCAACAATCCCATCCAACTTGGTGTCATCCACTAATTTACCGAGGGTGCACTCAATCCCCTCATCCCAATCACTGATACAGATACTGAACAGGACTGGCCCCAGTACTGAGTCCTGGGGACACCACTGGTGGCCAACCCCAGCTGCAAATAATTCCATTCACCACCACCCTCTAGGCCTGGCCATGCAGCCAGTTTGAACCCAGCAAAGAGTGCACTTGTCCAAGCCACAGGCTGTGTATTTCTCCAGGAGAATGTTGTGGGAGACAGCATCAAAGGCTCTGCTGAAGTCCAGGCAGACACATCCACAGACATCCACAGCCTTCCCCTCATCTGCTGAGTGGGTTCACCTTGTCATAGCAGGAGATGAGGTTGCTCAAGCAGGGCCTGCTCTTCCTAAGCCCCTGCTGGCTGGGCCTGATCCCCTGGCTGTCCTATATGTGCTGTGTGACGATACTCAGAATGATCTGCTCTATGACCTACCTTGGCATCAAAGTCAGATTGACAGGCCTGTAGTTTCCTGGATCTTCCTTCTGGCTGTTCACCAGATAGCATAACATTTGCAAACTTTCAATCCACCCTAACCGTAACCCTCCCTAGTTAGTCAGAACTACTGTTAAATGATTAAAGGGGCTCAATGAGCACTTCTGCCAGCTCTCTCATTGCCTTTGGTTGAATCCAAGACCCACAGACTTGTGCATCTTTAAATGGCATAGCAGATTACTGACCATTTTTCTTGGACTATGGGGACTTCATTCTGCTCCCTGCCTCTGTCTTCCAGCTCAGGAACCCTGAGAAGAACAGATCTTACTATTAACAACCTATGCAAAGAAGTCATTAAGTAACTGAGCCTTTTCCTCATCCTTTGTCACTATGTTTCTTCCCCCTCCCACCCCCATCGAATAAAAGATGGACATTCTCCCTGGTCCTGCTTTTGTTGCTCATGTATTTATTGTCCTTTATGGCAGTAGCTGGGTTATGCTCTAGCTGGGTTTTGGCCCTAATTTTCTCCCTGCATAACCTCATCATAACCTGGTAACATCCTGAAGTCCTCCTGAGTTGCCTGCCCCTTCTTCAAAAAGGTCGTAAACGTTCCTTTTTTCCTTGAGCTCCAGACAAAGCTCTTGGTTCAGCCAGACCAGTGCTCTTCCCTGCCAGCTCATCTTTGGGCACACGTGAACAGCCTGCTTCTGTTCCTGTGTGTTGGAGACCGACTCTGTCATTCAGTCTCCTAAACAGTCCAGTATGCCCTTCAGCAGACCAGCACAGTCATTCTGCTGATCCCCCTCCTTACTTCTCCAAGAATCAAAAACTATCATTCATTTAATGATTGCTATGCCCAAGCCAGCCTCTATTACATCACCCAAAAGTCGTTCTCTGCTTGCAAACAGTAAGTCCAGGGGAGCACTTTCCCTTGTTTATCTTCTCTACTGACACAGACTTTGGGAATAAATGCATACCTTCTTGTTGAACCAAGATTCACAACTGATGTTAACCCAGTGCAGTAGTCTTAATGAGCACACTGGATCAGGCCACTTTCACTTCACAGCCTTCTGCATTAGACCAGTTTTGTTTCAATTGTATGAATTCCACTCAGAAAATAAGCATATCTGACCAAATGAAGGCCCTAATTTTCGCAATAACAGATAAACTCATTTAATTCAGCCTCACAAAATCCTTTAAAATATCACCATGATACTAAAGCCACCAACCAGTCTTTAAAAAAGCAATTTAAAAAAAACCAAACCCATAACTAAAAGCTTTGCTGCAATAGAATGAAATGTATTCTAGTATTTTAGAATTAGCTAGCCATCTATAACATACAGTCTTTTCAGTCTTAGTACTACTATTTCTCTTATTCTTGTAATGAAAAATCAAACTCAATATATCCATGTACAGAATGGCCAACCTAAGAGTCACACCTGTTTGTGACAATTAATACAGTCAGGCTTCTACATTTAAAAGCAATGTTGTTTGTTATTAGGAGCAATACCATAAAAAGTATAATTACAAGATGTTCTTAATTTAAAAGCTGTATTTCAGAGAACTGATGCTCTGCTTATTAGTATTATGCTGTTCACATTGACAGCACTGATCAGTTACCTGCTGCACTCAAAAAAGACCAAACCAACAAAAAGAGCAACTTATTTACACTAGTTTATGATATGGTCCTAATCTTCTCTTTTCACAGGTGATCCTGAGGAAAACAGTCCAAGAACTGTATGGAGCAGGTTGCCTTTTTTACCCTTTTTTAGTGTGTAAGTTACAAGTAAACCAAATGTGAACTCTATGCCTCAGAGTACTACCATAAGCCCCATGGGACAGACGAAGTTTCAACTTTTTTATTTACTATTCCAACGAAACACATTAGCCCAAATTTAACTCCAACTTACTTGCAATGTTGAATAAAGCCTTTAGGAAGGGTCACTTTAACTTCCATTCAATATAATGCCAATAACACCTATAGTGACTGAATTTATGAATATCCCACGTTACACACCCGAAGACTGAAATTCCCACACAGAAACAGGGAAAGAAAGGAATATGGGAAAAATCTGTAAGGTTGAAGTTAGAGTACACAGAACTATTCTCTATTACATTATGTTAATAGAATAATGCACATTAACAAACTCAGTGCAAAAGGAGTCCACTAAGGAACCAAGAACAAAGGACAGGATAATCAGTGAAGACTGAAAAAACTGGTGAACAAACACAAACCAAAGATGATTACTTTCCAATCCTGCATAAAAACCACCAAGAAACCACTATATTCATTGAAATCTTACCCAAAAAAAATTATTTTTGCATCCTTTCTTATTCCATCTACACAAATTACCAAAGACAGAAAACATCAAATATTAACAAAACTCAAATTAACAAAACCATAATTAACAGGAACTCATTCAGAACAAAGGTCTATTTACACAAGCAATAAACATTTCAAGAATGAAAAAAGGCATCCAAGGATGATTCCACAACCTAACGCAGCATCACTGGGTTTTGTTTCACCGAGTTATTTTAGTTCCACTACTACGTGACCCGAAAACGTTTTCCATTTGCTTTACTATTTCAGGCATGACTTTCTAGCTGAAGACTTCTATATACTCTCATCTTATACGGAAAGTGTTCCAAATTCTTGATCCCTTTCATTTTTATTTGCTGTTCATTCTACTTGACAGGGTGACCTGAATTAATATTCTGTTCGAGACGTTTTCTGGTTTGTCCTGTTTTCTTCTCCCAGTAAGATGTCAAAGCGATGTTTTTGACAGAACTATGCGTTATTACTCCAGTATCTCTACCTGACAGCAGCTAATTAATCTAGAACCTATCACTGTTTAGTTCATGTTATATTCCCTGGTTCCCTCTGCTCGATGTGCATTATTCCAATTCACAGAATCAAGGCTGGAAGTCCAACCATCAACCCATCACCACCATAATCACCCCTAAACCATATGCCCAAGTGCCACAGCCAGACAACTCATAAACACTTCCAGAGACAGTGACTCCATCATTTCCCTGGGCAACTCATTCCAATGCCTGACCACTCTTTCAGTGAAAAGGTTTTTTTCTAGTAACTATCCTGAAACTCCCCGGTGCAACTCTTGGTTTGTTCTGCCTAGAGAAGAGGCGACTGAGGGGAGACCTCACTGCAGTCTTGAACATCCTCATGAAGGGAAGTGGTGGGGCAGGTACCCATCTCTTCACTCTTGCCACCAGCGACAAGACCTGAGGGAATGGCTGGAGCTGAGTCAGGAGAGGTTTAGCTTGGATATTGGGAAAAGGTTCTTCCCCCAGAGAGTGGTGTGACTCTGGACAGGCTCCCCAGGGAATGGGCATGGCCCCAGGGCTGCCAGGGCTCCAGGAGTGTTTGGACAATGTTCTCACGGACAGGGTGGGATTGTTGGGGTGTCCTGGCCAGGGCCAAGGCTTGAATTCCATGATCCTTTTGGGTCTCTTCCAACTCAGCATATTCCATGATTCTATGAACTGAAGACTATTTCCTCTTGTTCTTTCACTAGAGACACGGCAGAAGAGACTGACACCCATCTCACAGCGCCCACCTTTCAGGTAGTTGTAGAGAGCACTGAGGTCCCCCCCGAGCCTCTTTTTCTCCAGACCAAACACCCCCAGCTCCCTCAGCCACTCTTTCCTGCAAACAATAGGACTCTTCCAATTCAGTCTGACCTTGTCATAAGCATGGCAGTTTTTCACCATGGTAAAATAGTGGGTTTTTGCTATCAGATAAACTCAGCCTGTACCCTATAAGATCCTCTCAAATCACATCCTATTAAAAAAATAAAATCCTGCAACATAACCAAGCCATCAAAAATCTGACATCACTCATTACAAAGACAAGCTACCCAAGAACAGAAATCAATATGGGAACTTGAGAATTTGAAGCACATTGTTTGTAAACATTGTTTGAAAGGGCTTAGTTATTGTGAGGTCTTAACTTACTCTTAGTGTGCACGTGCCTGCTGTTTTTTCAGGATAAAACTTAATAAGTAAGTCTGAATTTCAGCAAACAAAAATCTATAAAGTATCCGGTGAATTCATCCTGAAAGTGAAATTTTCTTACAAAATTGGGTACATACATGAAGTACATCTGCTGCCCTTGTGCCTACATAGCACAACATTTTAGACTCAGTTTTGCATTTTTTCTTTCTGTAAACACTAACATGGACGTCCAATAAACAAGTAGTATCTTCACTTATTATATATTGCAATGGGATAAGCAACAGCCGATGGGCTTGGGGGTACATAGACTCAAATCACCACACCAATGGAAAAAGAAGCAACTGCCTTTTTAAGAATTGAAGACACTAAAATGAAAGGCCAATTATATCCTTTTTCAGGGCAACAGTTTAGGTTTGAATAGTTTTGACGTGAAGAATGTGCATTAACTGATTCAGTGAATGTCTATGGCTAGTAGGCCAGGCAAACAGCTCCCAAGTACCAGTCATTTACTTGTCATCCTACTTTTTTCTCCAAGCAAACCATCACAGACTTTAGACTTAAAATATATGAATGAAAAAAATTAGTCATACCAGCACCTATCACTTCTTGCCAAGCCAGAGAAACCTTTCAACACAGTATTGGATCACTGTATATCCCAAACCAGTACATGAATCTTCATTTCCACCCTTGACATTCTGAGATTGTAAGCAATGTAAGTAACTCAGGTAACTTCTCTAAACTCTTCCTGTATATCTGTTAGTTCTCATCAGCCTATCTACCAATCTAATGCTACACTTAAAATGGGGTCACTGTACATTTTCTGTAGGCTGACTAAATCCTAACATAAAAAATACAATTTTTCCTTCCAAAAATCACATACTACATACCTAAAACATTATTCCGAAATATCTCTGGGGGAAAAAAAAAAAAAAAAAGAGTATTTAAGTGTTTGTCACTGCATTCCACCTCCAGCAGTTCTCTCTTAACATATTACAACTTGCAGTGCTACTTTTGGCCAATAATTCCAATTTAGTGTTTCTGGATTGCCTTCTCTGTCATGGGTCTCTCCCAGAAGTTAGCATATGATATTTCTCTAAAAAATCTGAAATTACTATTATAAGGAATCAGACTGAAAATCTGACACTCAAGTAGGTCATTAAAATGCAAGCTAACTTTTGCAGAAAACTCAAAATTATTTATTGATTTATAAATAGCTCAAATTATATATATTGAAATGGACATTTGTAATGGGCTAAGTAAAGAATAAGATTCTATGTTTACATGAAATAGAATGTAATTAACATGAAGAATTATATACACCACCTACCTATCTCCTAGCACTCAAACCATCCATACTATTGTCTATGCTGCTAGAAGCAACAGAGACAACAAATATTGAAGAAAGAACCCTTCCCTCAGTCCAAGTTTTCTCAAAATTAACAGAATGCAGGCCAGTTCTCTTGAGGTCAAGGTATGAGGCAAAATAAAAGTAACTCAGCTTTACCAAGAGATCCCACTTACCTGCATTTCAAATGCCTCCTAGAACATACAACACAAATCATTCCTTAAGATGATTGTTTGGCTATTTATTCTAAACACATTGCAAGGTATAAAAATGGCCACAATTATAAAAATTAAGCATTTAGATGCCAAAAAATCTTTAAAAAGTGACTGCCCCTGCTACATGCCTGTTTTAACATAAAGTCTTTACACTATTTACGGATATCTCAGAACACGTAATTCATTTCCATGACCGCAAAAAGACTGCAGGCTACATTTAAACACTGCTCTGTATAAACCACTTACATCAACACAATAAACTTCGCAATATGCTGTTTATCTATAACATCTTAACTGCTAACACTGAAAATTTACTGGCATTTACTTTGACTCCGTAAGAGTCAAAAGGTTACAAATTTACCTGAATGATAAGCAGAAACAGGTTGACATGGAAAAAGATCTCCCAAAAAACAGGCAAGTGTTTCAAGCTGCTCTGTATCTTTCTCACATATGAATAAAAGGAAAATGACCTAGCACAATCTGTTCCTTTCAGTTCCTAATACCAGGTGAGAAAGGGCATTTACAACTGACTGCACTTACTGGTGCATTTAACATTAGTTTTAACCTGAAGTAAGTGAGAGCGAGTTCCTTCCTTCCCCGCATGCCCTTTGACTGTTTCCTTGTATGATGAACACACTTCTTCTTGCAAACCATAAAAAAGTAGTTCAAAACTAACCCTCTGGATAAGGCTCAACCATGGAATCAATACCTGCCATTCTTGTTCAAAAATACATTTGGTTCCATGAAGACAACTTGCTATACCTCTTAAGCCTTAAAGGGGAAAAATCAGGCCTGAAAAACACTTCTAAAAAAGAAGAAAAGAGAACTGCAGAAAAATACAGTGCTAATATCACAGTTAAATGCCAAACAATAAAGGACCCCTACTAAGTTTGTTGTCATTTTAGTAATACATTCTTTCCATATGCCTTTTGTCTCTTTTCTGAAACGTATTTCTCCAAACACTCTAACATGCAAACTATACAAACTCTTTAATATATTTTTTACTTAACAAGTTGTTGGCAAATTAAAACAAACAAAAAAGACATGAAAAACACCAAACAGGACTCCAGTATGCCATCAAAATGGGGCATACCTGTTTTGCATTCAAATATACACCCGTTCTAAAACCCTATTCTCCAAACCCTTCTCCGCTACATTTATTGTGTGACTAAATCCAAGTGCACTCTCTACTAAGCAGCCAGAAAGATAAACATTGTTGGAATGTATTGCTGTGATTTTCTTCAATAATCCACAGTATTTCACTGCCTTTAGTCAAGACTTGGGATCTCAACTTTCTTCTTATTTCTCACACTTTCTTTGGGACAGTAGCTTTTTAACATGGTCTCTGTTGACAATGCAGTGAAAAAAATTCGATCACTGTCTGCTGTTAACCAAGTGTCAACGATTACTAAGAGGAGGGTAGGTGTATAATCACCTAAAATAAGAATATCCTGCATTGAAAGAGACCCAAAAGGATCATGGAATTCAAGCCTTGGCCCTGGCCAGGACACCCCAACAATCCCACCCTGTCTGTGAGAACATTGTCCAAACACTCCTGGAGCCCTGGCAGCCTTGGGGCCATGCCCATTCCCTGGGGAGCCTGTCCAGTGTCGCATCACCCTCTGGGGGAAGAACCTTTTCCCAATATCCAAGCTCCCCTGATTCAGCTCCAGCCATTCCCTCAGGTCTTGTCGCTGGTCGCAAGAGTGAAGAGATGGGTACCTGCCCCGCCACTTCCCTTCATGAGGATGTTCAAGACTGCAGTGAGGTCTCCCCTCAGTCTCCTCTTCTCTAGGCAGAACAAACCAAGTGACCTCAGCCATTCTTCACATGGCTTCCTCTCCAGACCCTTAACAATTTACTTCTCTAGCCTCCTGTGTAAGGTAATTTCACCGAAAGAGCCAAAAATGGGAGTGCCTATTGTTTCTAGTATTAGACTTGGTAACTAAAAAAACCCAAACAAGAATTCTCCTTGTTGCTTCAAAAGCTCCTACAATTGTGCTAGAAAGAAATTGTTTCTGCCACTACAACTGTTGTAGAGGTTGGGCCCCCCAGCAACCTATTGAGAACTCTTTCACCTCACTTTTCTCCTAAACCACACAGTCATAGTCTCAAAAGTTATCTCTGATCTAGCTCTTTTTTCAACACTGAAAAGAAGCAGTGAGGTGCTAAGGGTAACTCCAAGGAAGAAAAATGATCAGAGATGCAATGGAAAAATACTGGTTTCCATTTCTCACAGTTTATCCTTTTTTCAGTTGCTGTAACTCCTCAGACAAGACCAGAGTTGTAAGGAGTGATAACATCTTTTATTAAACCAACTGATACAGCTTGAAAAACTAGACTCTTTCAGGCATGTATGTTTGATACTTTTATCTCACTAACATATTAAGAAAACTCCCTTAACAGCTTGCCATTTTCCTGGATCCATACATATGAAGTATGAATTTATTTACAACTTTCCTCAGCAATACTTTCTCTTTACATGCCAGGTTATAAGTTAGTAACTTACAACATAGTGGCTCAAAAGATGTATGGAGACCAGGAATTTCAGGCTCCCTTTTATTCCCACAAGAACTTAGGATGCTAGGAAAACTGACTTTTATAGTGAAAAATATATTGCTCCTTATAAGAGTTCCAGTCACTAGGGCAAACAAAACTACAGTAAAGTTATCAAACTTTTCTGTATAAGCTTGATTTCTAACTGAAAGCAAAACTGAATGGGGACAGATCAACTTTACATCACCGCTTATATATATTAACAAGTAATATTTCTAAGTACGTACTTTTCACATTATAATGATAGATAAACACACCTTTATAACAGTACAGTCATTCCTAATACATCCATTATTTTCTCCATGGGATACTCAACAAGACTACTTACTTCTATTTTACTATACTTTCATTTTGTTTAATACAATCACATTTTATACTTCTTGGTTTTTCTCCAAAAGCATTGGCTATATAATGCATGAAAACCACAAACTTCAGCAACTACAGTGTTAGCAAGGTAACACTGGGTAAATCTAACAAGGTTTTTTCTTCAGAATAACAAATAATACAAAAGGACTACAAAGCTTGGCTGATCTCGCTTTTTTAGTCTTTACATAAAAAGATTTCATATTTAAGATGTATGTCACTACTCACCCTTACACCTTGTTTCCTAAAAGCTCAGAGTTTAACATTTTATTCAGGATTTAGTTAAAAATAAGTATTTAATACTGAGGTTGTTCTATGATGCAGGCACAGCTAAAATGAAGGGCCTCTGTGGCTGCAGCGACCAGATTTCAAATGCAGGTAAATCAATTTAAAAAAAGCTCAAGCATAGTCTTTACGTGTGAGTAAAATGGTTTAAAATACCTTGCAAACGACAATGCACTTGCTGTAACCAGCTGTTCTTAAATTATGAATATGCAGCCAATTCATGTTAAAGCCAAATCCCAGCATCTTTTTTACAGGGAAATCCTAGTATTTTTTTGCTTGTTCCCCGTGTTAGTTCTGTTAAGGATACAAACAGCAGTAACTTTGGAACAAATAGGACCAAACTACTGGCATTTCATCACTAAGTCCATTAGCACAGCAAGGGTTGCCAGTCTTCAGAACTCTCCTACAACAGCTCAGGCAATACAACCATGACCTCCAAGCCAAAAAAAAAAACCTCCACAGCATACACGCAAGCCCTTCTGCCAAGATTTTGTTTCAGCCAATCAGCCAGTCTGCTCTGACCTGCTTGAAGGCTTGCATCAAGCTTCAAACACTTAAAAACATCAATCATAAAAACAAAGACAGGACACTGAATTATACAGTATTAACCTCCAGGGTTTGCATACAAAGACCTAAGATTTATTTATGTCCTACCACGTCAAGAGCTTCAGCACGCTGTTCTTTACACCAAACTAGCTGCCAATTTGATGAACCTCTCTGCCCTCAGCAGTACAGTGTCTTTGATTAATGAGTGCATGCTTGTGGAAGAGTCCAAGAACAAAAAACGGGGCAAAATCCACACAATTATGTCCCTGTGTACTGACGGACCACTGCAATAATTTTTGTCCAACTGGCTTCCTGTTGCAGAAAGACTGAGGGCAGAGCAGGGTGTACTACACACCACTCTTCTAAAATAGTTATGTGGTAAAATGCACTGAATTGTTTATTAAATAATCTTTCAGCATTACAAAAACATTAACACAAATCAATTAATAAATAGGGTCACAATCAAAAAACATTATCTATGTACTCAGTGAAGAAAAAAATACTCTCTAGAAGATTTCAAGGTTTTAGCTTCACATCCAACAGACTCAGGACTGAGGTTCAAGCTCAAGAACAGCTAGGCAAATTATTTTGTGCCTTTAAATCACTCTATTAAATACTTTAAAGAAAATCTACCTCATACTTCCTGTAATTTACAGGAATAAGAATACACTGGTAGGGTTCACCATTATGCAAAAAATGAAAATTCATTATCCTTTCCAACAATTCCAGAGCAGAACTAAGTTCTATGTGAGGCTCCAAAAAGACAACAGCATTTTCTGACAGTCACTGTATTATTTTTAAGTCTACCTTCTTTCCCAGGGCTTTATATTGCAAACATTACCTGCGACAAATACTTAACCTTAGCAGTCCCACTGATTTCAATGGGACCATTACTAATGTAAAGAGTCCATCAGGCAGAATAATTTTTCAGGTAGTTTTTCTGTACATTTTTAGTAGTTTGAATTGTAAGGTTTTGGGTGATTCCTCCCTCAGCAGCTAGAAAAATCTTTGCAATCTTTTTTTGCAAACTACCAAGGCTTAACTCATTCAGCTCTTTACAATGCCTGACCTATATCAAGTGACAGGGGTCTTATGTCCTTTACACACAGAAATCAAGACATTCAGGAGGCCCTAAAGGGTGTGAGTAGCAAGGTAAAGGGAGAGAATTCACATTAAAGGCAGCAGGCATCATACAGACACTGACAAGCCCAGCACACCTTTTCCTAAGCCCATACTTTCAGAGACTATGTTTGAAAGATCATCTGTCACTAAGCAAGGTTTTAAAATGTATACTTGCTTTGATAGAGCAGTCTTTTTTCCAATGATCTGAAAGATATTCACATAAAAAGAGAAGGAACTGGTATTAGGAATTCTGTCGAATTCATAAATTAATTCTGTTAAACTAAGCCGGGAAAACCCTTGTATCCTTTGTTGCTTACTGCTACATTAAACAAAACTGAAACAAGCGTTAAGATTTCCTCACACTCCAAGAGTTTCTTTCACCTGGTGTCTCATGAAATGCTAATATCATAATAAAATAAATCACAATTTCTCCTGCCCCAAAAAAAGAAACAAAAATCTAATTGATACCATAAAATTACTACTTTGATTTTTACTACTTATTTCCATTTAAATCTCAAAGGAAGTTCTGTATCGGACTTTACCAAAGTATATTTGTTTTTTACTTTTAAAGGAATGGCTCTAGACCATGGCACTATATAACGGTAAATTTAGGACAGTAAAGAGCTTAAGCCCTAAAGAACTTGGATAAGAACTTGACACAGCTAGTAGGTGAAACTGTGTGCTAACTGGATTATATGTTCTACATAGCTTTTTTCCACTTAAAATTGTATGATTCAGAAACAAAATAACAGCAAAATACTGCATCTTGCCTGGCCCTTCTGCAGAGGCTGAATAAATACACGGTCCTAGTTTTGTTTAATGACTACGTGCATTCTGCTTACCCACCCGAGGCAATTACTCCGAGGAATAAGAAACCACGCATTTCCGTTTTTAAGGAAACAACTACCCAGCACACCACAGATTAAAGTCAGTGAAGACAGCTCTTTTTTCATCCTCTACCACCAACTACTTGTGATGTTGGTAAAAGAAAACACCCTTCCAGAGTCCTTATCTCTGTAGCAGCAAAACTAATACTGTCTCACCTTTACATAAGGTCCTAAGAAAGACACACTAAAAAATTAATGTGAACCTACTATTTTCCTCACACAAATCTTCTGGTGGTTTCTTGTTGATTTGTTTGTTGCTATTTACAATAAAAATGGTTTTACAGTAAAAATGTAGTAGTATAACAACAAAATTTTTACAAGCATAGATGTCAGTTAAAAAAAGCATGTTTCATTTCCTTCTGTGATGCAGGGGGAAGATCATCTGTACCTAAATTCTGAATACTGCATAACGTTCTTCAACACAAACTTCCCGTTTATATAAAATATATATGAATATACCAACATACACTTACTGCATTTTGTCTACATGTAAACTATCAAACAATCATTAAAAATCACTGCTAACCTTGACAATTCTTTCAGTGTTTCTTGTGGTGGCAATTAACAATCACAAACTAATTTATAATCTCGTATGACATAATTTACTGAATATACTGTAGTACAACTAAATTAACTCAGAAGTTGAACCATACTTGGGAGAAAACTGGTAGACTGTGGGAATCTTCCTTGGACCAAATTATCTAAGTGATGAAAACACTAAGTACCACTCTTATGTACTCTATCAGAATAGCCTGTTTATTAAAAAAAAAAAATCCACCATTATTTACACTATTTAGTTTTATTTAAAGACACCTTAGAGTCTGGGACACGGATCACAGTGAAGGATTTGAACACGGAGTGTTCATACAGTGAAACTTAATGTGTCGGAGGGAGAGGGGGGAGGAAGGAGGAAGGGTGTAGGAAACTGCATTGTTGGTTGTACCTCCCAACAGTCAAGATCACCTATTCCCAAATACGCCATTATAAGAAAATTATAGAACTAACGGCAGTGAGGTATTCCATTCCCTCATTCTAGGACATGAGGCCGGGTGCACAAGCTTCTTTTTATTTGCAACTCTGGTATTCCACATCTTGCATAGGAACAGAAAAATAGCAACAAAGACCTTAACAACTGCAGTTCAAGCTGGGCAGGAGTATTCTATTTGAATTCAATGACACCACTAATGGCTTCTGAGCAGTTTCATTAAATCAACCAGCTGTCAAATCGATGCATCAGAAGGAACAGTTATGCACTCCCATAAGAAAAAGCAACACATCAGATGTTTTGCAAAACATCTGCTCTTTTACACTGCAGTTCTACAATAAACATGCACACAAAGAAAACACGAAAAAGGGCAACAGGACCTATAAGGAAAGGCTGCTATTACCTTCTTAATTTGTATTTTAAGTGTCTCCCAAAAAAGACAAAGTCAGTCTTGTAGAACTTTCTTCTTAACATAAGGCCAATATAAAGATTAAACAAACATACAAAAGCGGTCAAGCAATGCTTTCTCAGTCCATGATATAAAGATATTGCTAGTTTATCTTTTGAAAATGCAAAACAGTTTATTACATTTTCAAGAAAATCAAGTATTTTTCACCAAAAGGTATGAAGTATGTACTTAATTACCTTTCCTCTCACACTACTCAAAAAATTTTACAATGGTATTGACAACCTACAGTAATCTTAAAAAAAAATTACCTTTTTGTGGGAACACAAACCTGTAGGGAACCGAGCACATAGGGAATTTGGTTTAAGAAAATAATTTGTATGAGAAATACCAGTATGTCATGGTTTAGGACATTTATTCCCCAATTCAGTGCTCCCACTGAAACCATGTGCTGCTCATTCACTCCCTCCCCTTCTTCAGGATGGAGAGGAGAATTGGAGGCACAAAAGGTAAAGGTCACGGGGCTGAGATAAGAACAATTTACCGGAAACAGCAATGAGATAAGAAAACGACTAATAGTAACAACAGTATCAATGACAGAGTACAAAAAAGAGTCCAAAGATTCACACGGAAACAACAATACCCTAGGTTCACTTAGAAGGGAGCCCTTCTCTCCCCAAAAGGAAGAGAGTGCCTTGCCTGCCTTTCCCACCCCCAACTGACGGAGGTAAGGTGGTCAGAACTACTGGGTTCTGGCCATGCCCCTCCTGGCTACTGCAAAAATTAACCCTGTCCTGGCTGGAACTAGAACACGGTATCACAATTCCAGTTTATTTTCAATACACAATAGTCACAAAACCTTACACTGTGCCATCCAGAACAGACTTTGGATCAGGAACGAAAAGGAAACAACACCTGGCCCTCCGAATAAATATTTTTTACTCTCCAAAGAGTTCTGTATATGAACAACTTCATCACAACCTGACATGAATACTCCCCTTGCTTACAGGAATTGGTACGACCTATGATTAGACAAGTATCGCCTGTTTGAAGCGAATATAGAATTTCCTGAATACTGAAGACTCCTTAACAATTCCTAGTGCTTTCTCTAGATATACTTTACAAAAATTACCTCGGCTACCATTTTCTTAACATTATGCAGTTTATTGATTTCGCAGCATTTTGACAAAAACATGTATGTAGTTTATTATGAGATGTCAAAGCTATACTGTCATTTTCAGAAACTACTTATCTTCTGTTGCTCACCACTTACAACCCCCCCAATCTTCTAGACCTTGGTTGCATTTATAATTTAGAATCACCTGTTGTACATGCTTTCAACTATTTAAATGTTTTCATTTACTCAGCATTCACATAGATACCAAACAGCGAATCCAACCACACTTTCTGATGCGTTTAGGAAAGAAAAATAAACATCTGACTTTTGTTCTAACATATCCTTAAGGCTGCTTTAAGTACAGCATTCAATACTGACTTGGACAGAAAGAAAGTCTTGATGCACAAACAGCTATTCCTATTACTTTCTATGTTAACTGTTGTCAATATTTTTCCCAATCCTGGAGAAAAAGAAAATGCAAATTAAATACAAGTAGCTTCATGTTCTCCATAGTGCAACTTTAAATATGCAGCAAGTCAAACAAGCATAGAAAGAAGAACAGAAAAACAGAGCTTCACCTACAACAATTACTCCTTATCAAGTACACCATGTTTCATTAAGTTATGTGACCACAAAAACTTTCATGAGATTAAAAAAAAAAAGCAATTGAGAACCAAATTAACAGAACAGTACCTTTTATTGTTCTCCCTTTCACAACAGCTGATACAAAACTTGTAGTCAAAGGAAAAGAAATTTCTTGTTGGGTTTTGGGTAAGGGGTTGTTGTGGGGTTGGTTCTTTCAACGAGTTTAGTATAGTTACTACGTTTAGCCACACACATTATACAGTACCTGGAACACAACCCAAACTAAATGTAATATTTATAGGCACTTTCCAGAAGGAGCCTTTTAATACTACAGCTTAATAAGTTTGTTGCCTCCAAACATACCTCCAAGTTTGTCATTTAAAAATGGTCTGTATTGCCATGTTCCCATGCCATGTTTATTTCTCAGGGAAGATCCTGTACCAAGTGTTTCATGTAAACTTCACATCAGATTACTACTTGCCATAAACAAAAACAGTGAAGATCTCCAGATAATTTGTTATTTAATATCGTAACTTCAGAACGTTTTCTAAGTAACAGAGCAGTTAAGCACTACACATTAAATACTAAGGCCAGCGCAGAAAAAAAAAAGGCGGGGGGGGAAGGAAGGAATAACCCAAAAGCACGATTGTTTTCCTGTTATGAAACCAGACACCAGATAAAGAAGCATATTCACAATGTCTGCTGTACGTGCACGCTCAACTACGAATCTCTCTTTAAAGTGCGATTTACAACACGTTAGACCAGGAATTCTGGGGGAAAGCACACTCTTGGAGAAAAATCCCCTTAAACTTTACATGACGTCACTATCTGTCCCTGTAACATCTCCTAAACTTTGATGCTTATCCAGACGCGCTTCAGGTTTTCTACTCATTCCCTCCTAAAAGAGACGGTCAGACTTCGGAATAAAAATTTGCCCAAGATGGCGAAAGGCTTGTTGTTTAAAGGGCAGAAAAATGGAGGATATTGTAATATACACAAAGGGATAAATTTCAACAACTCGGCCCAGCGCTGCAGCTGCTTGTTTCTCTTTATAAGGACGGGACACGCACAAAGCCGCGGCCAGAGGAGCCCGCAGCGAGTCGGGTGTGCGGCGCGGCGCCCGCTCCCGGCCCGCGCCCCGCCCCGCGCGGAAGCGAAGGAGGGAGAGGGGGAGCGCCTACTCACCCGCGCGCGGGAGCGGGGACTACGCGGGGCCGGAGACCGCCCGCAGAGGGGCAGCGCGTGCTGTAGCCGCTGCCCCGCGGTCGCTCCGCGCGGCCCCGCCTCGCGCCCGCCTTGACAGCCCCGACCGAGGGGAGTGGGGCAGCGCCCGCCACCAAGAGGGGAACGAGGCGGGAGGGCCGCCGGGACCGGAGCGTACCGCACAGCGCCACACAAAAGAGCCGCCCGGTGGCCGCTAGCAGCCGCCGCGCCGCGCCGCCCCGGAGGCTGCGGGCGTCCGTCGGCAGAGACGTGACCGGCGCCACCCGGCCAAGGCACAGGCGTGCGGCCATAAGTAAAGTTTAAAATCGCTCGGAACACGGCCGTCCCGTCTGCAGGCACCCCGGCCCCGGCCCTTCCCCGGGACTCACCTCCACGCAGCCACTCCGCCTCCCAGCCGCAGCCCTACCCGGTCAGGGCCCGGCAGCGGGACTCGCGCTCGGCCCACACAACAAAGGGGCGATACGCACCGACGGGGACGCGGCCGGCAGAGCAGGAGCTACCCGGGCTCGGGAGCCCCGGAGCGGCAGAACGCCATCCCACCCCAGTCACTCACCTGAGAGAAGCTCCGCCGCTCGGTGCGCGGCTCTCACTCTCCCGCTCTCTCCCCTCCGCGGTACGGTGCGGGCGGCGCGCGCCGGGCCGGCCCTTCCCGGCGCTCCCCGGAGCCGCGCNCCCCCAGCCGGCGGGACCCTGGAGGGGGTCGTGGACCCCGCGCCCCCGGTGACGTCACCGCCGGCGCTCCCCACAATGCTGGCGGCGGGATTGTAGATCTCGCTCCAGGACCGGCGCCCGCGCCCCACGGCCACCCTCGGGTTAGGAAAAGTTCTGAACAGCCCACGTTCTTGCAACAGCGAGAGAAAGTTCTAGTCGGCGTTGGGTCATTTTGTAATGATGACTTTATCGGTCGGGGGAGAAACAAAGTTGCCTACTTTAAGAACATACAGATTAGGTTAAAAAATCTATTAAAGCAACAATAGAATCTGTGGTATAAACAACTGCCGTTTACGAAAAAAAAAAAAGGCGATCCACGCCCAAAAGAGGAGACATTTTAAAGAAGCAGCGTTCAACTTTTACGTTCTTGAAGTACTAGATAAATTCAAGTAAAGCAGGCAACAAGGGTGGCGGAATTAAATAAAAATCAAGGGGAAGTATTAACATTCACCAGCTATTGACACAAGAATTAAACTAAAAAATACACCTTTTAAATACCAATGTTCTCACCTTGCCTGAAACAACCCATAGAGATTATTTGTAGAAAACTAAAGGCTGTGCTTCCCTACACCCACCCTTCACACTACACACATTATAGCCTCCTTTTTTTTTCTTCTTCTTTCTTTGGCATAGTCTCAAACTCAAGCAGGGTTAAAGTACACTGCAAGAGCCAAAAGACTGCTCCCTACAAACTAGAACACTATGAAGTTACACCACAGTGCAATGAAGAAAATGTGATTTCAGTATGAGTTGGTAAAAACATACTTGCAGAATTCAAGAATATGTACGGCTTGTCAACCTTGTTAAATACTACATATAAGCATTTTAAAAATCAACAGTATCTCTAAATAAAGTCGATCTATGCATAAAGAAATATGCACATGTAGAAAGATGCCATTGTCTTCTGTTTCCTCTTCAGCCACTGGTTGAGATTTTAATTGTGCTGGAGGATCTTCATTAGTATTAACACATGGGGAGATTTCACAAAGCTGCTTCATTAGGGAAAAAAAAAAAAAAAAAAGAGGCCTGGCAGACTAGCTCTTTTTGCATGCAACGAGAATGTCAGCCTTACCTCGGTCATTTGTAACATAATAAGTGCAAGCACAATGATTGCAATGCAGGAGCATTGGGGGAAGGGCAAAAACACTGCCTAATACGGATATGAAAAAAGAAAGCTTCTCATTACACAGTAAAATTTATGCTAAAAATTAGTGAAGATGATGTCTCGTGAGACTCATGCTAAATACATTAATGTGCTGATATGTTTTTAAGTATTATTTTTGTACCAGGCTATTTCATTCCAAGGATTCACATCCTGCAGCAAAGGTTTCCTAGCATTTATTGATTTTTTTTTTTTGTCCACCACATTCCCGGAATACAGATTTTAATCATTTCACTACACCACACTCAGTAATTTCATTAAAAAATGGAAACTTCCATCCCCAGAAAGGCATTTAATTTCAATGACACACAATTTCTTTTAGCAGCAAACTGCCTCAACAGTAAAAGCTGGCCTAAGGTTCAAATGCATAATTTAGTCCAAAATTCTCCATGCTCTGCATTCCTTTGAAGCTATAATTTAACTAACTACCTAATCACTGTAGTAAGGACAATGATTTCCTTATAATATGTTATTAACACACATTTAATAAACTCAGAGGCTGAGCTCTGTACGTGTTTGATTGGGTCAGTACCTCTCTAACCTTAAAATTTACTAATAATGGTCTTAAAAAAAGAGTGTGGGGTAAGAACGAGTACAGATACAATAAACAGCTGCTTTGCTCAGAATGTTATCCATCAAAAGCTCACACATTTTGCAATACAACAGCACTGTCACTCATGAGATAACAGAATTTTGTAAGGGGAAACAAAAAATGGATGTAGATAATTCACTATCAAATTTACTGGCAGTTGGGTGCATATTTAATATTGCTGCTTGTACCATTTAAAATAAATTCTAGTATGCATTATTATTATAACCTCTCTAAATAACCATTCTAATTTTCTTTTTGTTGTTTGTAAGAGGAATTACAGTATCTTGTGACAAATAAAAATGTGTGTTTGGACAATGTTATGTAATCTTTGTTTTCTGTAATGCTCAACAGGACAGAATTTAATCAATGTGAGCACAGAACCACAGGTCCCAACACATATTTCTCTTCACAAAGTTCAGTCAACCATCCAAATTTACACCACTGGTTTATATTTGTCATCAAAATATGAACAATATCTTTCTCATTGTACTGAATATTAATTCGGCTTTCAGTCACTATTTAATATAGTTTTAGGTAGCTATATAGTATGTTATAGTCTACACCAAAATATGTTTTAAAAGTTACAGTTTTTCCACTAGTCACAAACCAGTTTTACTACTGCAAAACTTACTAAGGTTTTAAAAACGTATTAACAATTCCTTTGTATTAATATGCTGATTCAACAGAAGCTGTTGTTAGTGGATCCTACCGATGCATTTAAAGTGATTAACTATTACATCAGAAAGGTCCCTAGCTTTCAAATTTGGGTGTTCTCCCTCAGGCAATATGAAAGCCGTAATTCTCAATTTTAAAAAATGCAAATTCAAACTGCAGCACATATACTACAAAAACAGGATTCTTTTTTCTTTTGCTTCCTTTTCATGATGAATTGATTACAAATACAGTTAGCCTTTGCATTCTTTTCAGGCTTCCAGCATAAATACCATTAAAAAAAATACCATGCCAGAGTTTTGTAGTTCCCTTAGTATTTTCTGCTATGCTTTTTGACCCTATCATTATATTTTTTTTAACTAGCTGCACGCACCAATGCATTCATAATCTTAACTGCTAAATTGGGAGAAAATGGAATAAAATAAGCACCATATTTACAGACTCGTAACCTAACATTTGAATAATTACTCTGATGTTACTAGGGCCATTTACATCCATACATAAATGTCTGGAAGGTCAAATCCAAAACTCCTGTGGGACTACAGAAGTACAGTTCACTGTAATGATCTCTCCAAAGGCACAGCCAGTTTAAGAGGTTTCTCTCTTCTGTACTTCTACTCACAGGCTATCAGCACAGGTTTACAGCCCTTCATTTGTAGCAATCCGGCTGTTTGGGGGGCTACACTGAAGTTAAAACTCACACATTTCCAAACTGCTCTTGTAACATGATCTGTTCTAGACAGACCTTATACACCTAAACAAACAAAAAGTCTTTGAAAGTATTTCAAAAGGCTATGTGGTATTCACTAGGGACTAGAAACTATATTACATACTTCTGTTAACAGCTGTCCCGTGCACTGTTTGCAAAGCATGCATTTTATTATCATAAAATATATTTAAACAGATTGGTCACAGTGTAAGGACCAGCATAAAGTTATCATCAATCAAAAATAACAAAATTTTTACAAGGCTAGTAGGGCTAGTCCTTCCCCTGAGGAAGGGTAGAAATAGTTAGCATTTAATGAACGCTACTAATAAAAAAAAATAAAAGGTTCTTTTTCATAAAAACCTGAATATATCACTCAATTGTGATGTGCAATATTTTTTTAAGACATTATATTCAAAAATATTGCAAAGCCTTTTGCTCTGTGTTTAGGCGGTTTATTGTCATCACAGATACTTGTCAGCATTTGCAGAGGTTATGCTACCACTCTCTGACAGCTATTTACACAATTTAACATGTCTAAGTACTCCTGGCTTTATGCTCTTATACACGTGATTTTATTATGCCACCCTGGAGTGGTCAAATGAGTATCTACTTCTCTTCACTACAATGAATGAGGGTCGAGGTACAAAAGGCCAAGGAATGTTTAAAAGCATAACTAAGTTTATAAGAAGTATTAAATGAATATAATAGTTTCGCAGCTGGATCAATGTGTTCACCAAGTTGCTTTCATTAAGAAATGCTGTGTAATTGTTGAAAATCAGTATGCAGGTAAATTTTCTTTTAAAGTCTTGCAAAGGTGCTGAACTAAATTAATCCCCAGAGCAGCCATAACTGGTTTGCAGAAAACACAGATTTGAAGAACCAAAATAAGAACTTCTGAACAATGGGAAATAATCTAGACTGCAAGAATCTAGACTTCACACATTCTATAAAAGCCTAGAAATCTTCCCTAAGGAGTTTCTGCATCAGCCTATGTATGTTACAGACAACTTACCAAATACACTTCATAGAAAGCACACTCTTCTTACAACAGATCTCACTGTGAAAGAGGTGAAAGCAGCTATGCATTATTTCCCTTCACTCCTAAATTGTTAAAGGATACTTCTGCTCATCTTAAAAGATAGAGAAATCTATGACTTGTTTTGCCAATCCCATTTTAGCAGTATCTCATACCCCAGCCTTGCCTTCCATAGCTCCTCCAGCATCTCTTTCATGTCTATGATCAAAAATAGTCTTTTTATTAACCAATTAAATCTCTAAAAGTGAGAAATGCCAGTTCAATCTAAACAATTAAAATATTAACACTTTGAAAGTAGAGAGATAAAATAATGTGGTCACTAGTTCCCTTCTGTACTGGTATTCCTGTTAAATTTTACAGTTAAAATATCTGGCTGTCTTGTACTCAGAACCAATGTTGGATTTTAAGTACGAGGGTGCTTTCAACTGCAAGTTGTTTGGGACATATATCCAGGATGTTATATTTACACTTGAAATTAATGAAAAACAAGATCATTTTAAATGCTAGAGTCAGGCAATAAATTACCTCTACATGAGAAAATACTTAGATTACATTTTTCTATTTGACTGGAAAAACACCAACCTCACTAATAGCAGTATTAGTAGATAAGGTACTGAAAATCTTTGATTACCATGACAGCTCACATTGTTCTATGAAAATCTTTGCAAATTAAAGTGGCCAAAAGACATACATAAAAACAAAAGAATCAGGGATTACTTTTGTATAATTTTTTCCCTAAGTGTTTTAGAAGAAATAAATACTAACTTGCAAATTCAGTTAATTGTAATCTTCTTCCAAAAATTGGATGCTTATTGCTATTTAGGCATATTTGGCATTTTCCCTTCCCTATATAAGTCTACAAAATACCTTACATAATAACATGGTTAATTTTCTTATGTGTACAAAGCTCTCTTTTCTTCTGGATCAAAACTAAAGTTAGTTTTCTCTGATCAAAGGACGTAGTGTGGGGATATTTTTCCTGTTGCTTCTTTAACCACAAGGATGCAAAAAGGCCTACCTCAAAATTTAGTGTAGATCTGTAGTAACTTGTAGTAATCACACTTACAAGTGAAAAGAAGCTCTTTCAGGGTGGAACACAATAGCTGTTACATAGCAGACAAGACTACACAATAGTTTAGGACAGGAAGTGATGGCATCTCTTATTAAACTATATTTAAGCAAGAAATAATCTTATGTAATTAGCCAACTTGGAACCTGGCCAGGTCACAAGGATTAAGAACTCTTGCAAAAATTTCAGCACAGTCTTAGTTAATTGTCCATGAACTTAATTTAAAAGCACAGCATATTACTACTGCATATATAGAGCTGTATGCACCAAAAAGAGCTGTGGCAAATTATTTTGTCAGTATATACATTTTCAAGTTGCACTTAGGCTATTAATGATGTTGCCTTTAGTGTACTTTTAATATTTTTATCCATAAAACACCATCCAGTTGACTACATTTAAAGCTACATCAAATTTATACATATTTTCTAGTTGATTTTTATGTATTAAAACAGAATAATGCAGACCACCAATACTGTGACACAACAAAGATTTTTTGGTTGGTTGGATGGTTGGGTTTCTGGCCTTTTCTTTTTTTCTTTTTTTTGAAGAGACACATGCTGTTCAAGTTTTATTTGATTAAGATCTCTCATGCCTGCAAAACCTGTAGTTTCAAGGCAGAAACTGGCCTTACTTACACAGTTCAGATTCTTCAGCTTCTAGCTCTTCTCTTAGTCTATCGTTATTGTGTTTGCAATGTTGCTAAAGACGTTATAAACCCATTTCTATATTTTAAGAGCTTGGTGATGCATCCATAAACCAGAAAATATGTAAAACAGAGTAAGGATTACTGCAGAAAAGCTAAGCTGGAGGATAAATGCACTGACACTTTTCTTCAGCCATCGAGATAATGACTTTAACAACAATACCACTAATTAAAGGAAATACAGAGGACATGGGTCTAATGTCCAAGTATGTCCTTAGCATAACAGAACTAACCCATTAGTATATTTAACTTCCCCTGTAACATCATAAATGCTATTCTAGATGAGAGCTATATTGAAAGGTAAAATATACAAAGGCCCTTAGAAGTTACATCCACTTGCTCTTTCTTCACTGTCTTCCAAACAGTAACTCTTCAATTTAAAAACTACTAATGATTATGTCCTTTTTATAGACAAGAGGTAGATAGAACTAAGAGCTGAAATCATAAGCTTGTGATTCTAAATCCTATGAATTTCCACCTTCCAAACGTTAGAAAAAGGCTTTTTAGGAATAGTCTTGTACTAAGATTAGTTGTATTTGTTGGTAAAGAAATACATATTCCATAAACTGATCGTTTTCTAGGAATTAATAATAATACAATTTGACACAGAGTTCAGAAGTAATATTCCTGAATGCAATACTATTGCCATGTAAAAGAAAAAAAATGTTTATCCTATCTCCATGTCTTAAGAAACTCTTGTTAATCCATTATTTCTGAATCTGAGCACATTTTCTGCATCATCTGTTTGATGTCACATCTATTCGCACTATCTTAGAACCCTCAGTACATTATCACCATGTATGTCACAACATAACCCATATAAAGATCAGGCTTCTTTCAGGACTACAGAGTGCTGAACTACGGATCTAGAGATTATTATTGCAACTATCAGAACCTGAATATTTTTTAAAAGGGTTTCTGAAAAGACTGCAACACGTAGCATGGAAATTTTATACCATTTTGTACATAAGTAACTAACATTTCTTTGCAGGAAAGCAAGCATGAAAAGGACCTTTTCCATACTACTGAAAATTCTAAACATGCTACACTTATTGTTATATATTTGGGGATATCTTAGGTAAAAAAAAACATGTAAGAAAAAGCTACTTAATGTAACTAGAATAGTAGAAAGCTGGCATACGTGTACTGCTAACTCAAAACTTCCAGAATCTTGGCCTTTCTTGTACATTTTCCCTTCTTCTCTCCCTCCAGATTATGTTAACTTCCTTTGTTGAAAGTTAAAAATGCATAAATTCATTACTATCCACTACAGAGATCTCTATGACAAAGCCTTACCTAAATCACTTGCTGTCACAGTAAAACGACTAGTTAGTGCTTCTGTGAAAGCTCATAAGAACCATCCTAAGTGGGAAAGGTATATCATGTCTGAACTTTTTATGACTATAGTAGATAGTATTCTCAAATTAAGCATGTCATTCCAAATTTTATCGTCTAAAAATCAAGTTTTCTGATCACATCTTGATCATAGAAAACAATAAAGATTGCTGTGATGCTTCTTGTGTCATTATGTTTTAACATAAACAGAGAAATACGAAAAAAAAGAGCCCAAAACATTCCAAGTGTCTAGTCTTGAATATCTACATTAACTCATACTCAGCAGATATAAATACAGCTGCATGTATGCATCTCATCAAAGATTGCATATGTTCATGAAGTGCAAGAGTTAAAAATAACCTCGATGCTCTCCCCAGTATTTTTAGCAGGCTATAAATACTTAATTCAATCTCATTTTCGGTAGTACTTTACCAGTTTAGGAAAAATTTTAAACAGCTATTAAAAAAAAAAAGAAAAAAAGAGCAAGCAGTGGAATACCTCTAAAGTTAATGACAAGACCCTGCATCTTTTCTCTGGCTTTACCGTATTAATGGCCCTTGGCCGACATTCAGCTGTGGCTATGGCTTCCATCTGTTGAAGACAGTGCACACGTTGGAGCCGACCTGGGTGTTCACAGTGTTACACCGTCAGAGGTGAAGCAGCACGCCAGACAGCGCCTGAGAGCCTTCCTCACCGCGAGCCCAAAGCTGGCTCCCCGTTGCGCACTCTCTCCTTGCACTCACGCCTGAGGACGAGGCCCGCTGACAGCTCGGACAGCACGGCGGGAGAGTCACCGCCCGGCGCCATGAGGGGACTGAAAGCCAGCCCAGCCCTCACCGCGCCTTGGGTCCCCGGCGCCGTTCCGCGCGCCCTCGGGCCGCCCTGGCCCGCCTAGGCGGCTATGGCCGGCACCGGGCCCGTGAGGGAAGTGACGATGACTTGCATCGATGGCCTGCACTGGGGGCCTGCCGGGAGGGGAGCAGCGATGGCCTGTAGTGGTGACCTGCACTGGGCCCCGGCCTCTGCAGGTGAGCAGAAATGGCCTGCAGTGGGGTACGGCTATGAGGACAGCTGTGGCCTCACAGCCCAGTTGCCCAGCAAGGCAGCGTGGAAAGGTAGCCCCAGACTGAGCAGACGCTGCCTTTTGGAGTTTGTGCTCCCACTCCCAGACTAGTTGCAGAGTGACTGAAGCACTTGGGTCCAAGTCCCATCTTGGTTATTAAACTATATCTCTGCTTGAAGTTGGGTTTTGCTCATACAAGTTTGAGTGGAGGTGACCTCATGCTCAACTGGAGTGGTTTATTGCACAATCAAATTTTCTCACCTACTCCACTGGCAAGGATTCTTCTTCTTCTTCAAAGGTGAGACATACAGGCAAATTGGTGTGCTTGCTTCTTAAAAGGCTGTGTTTTGTGAAAGCACTATGAAAAAGCTGGAGTAATGGCAAAGAATTATTTAAAAGGCTTGATCTCTACTAGATATACTATCTGCTGTCAAAAATCAGTGTTGGTAGAGGCAGTTCAACAAGATTGTCCAGAGCTGAACATTGTTTAAGAGTAAGAACAAACTGCCAACAATAGGCAATTCTCCATTGCAGACTAACCTGAAATTATCTCATTCTGTATACTTCAGTGCACATAGAAGGCAGAGAGGAAATCTATAGATGCTGATGACTGCAAGAAGGAAGATAAAGGTAAGTCTCAGACAATTTTAAGGGGTAACTAAATAGTGTTGTTATAGTTCTTCAGTCAAGAGATCTAGAGAATGTCAAGGAAACTGCTAGCAAAGAATTCCCATAGTTATATTTGAAACTTATCATTAAGCAAGTGCTCAATAGTCTGTCTTTTCCTTCATGGGCATTTATTAAGAAAAGGTGTTTACTAAGGGTAAACAAGTTCACTGAACTTGTGAACCCATTCTTTCCAAGCATTAATTTTCTGTCGTAGAAGGTGCAAAAGTGTATGCTTCTGCTGTTAGACCTTAAGCTATGCATTATTTTTTACTAAGATTTTTCCATTTACTCTACCAAAGAGTTTAGTTAAAAATATGGGGTTTTGTTTTCCCCAGCATCAAATATATTAGTTCCATTCTCTGAGCCATCCTAACTTCCACCAATTTGTCTCAAGTCAAATGAATTAACAAAAGTCATCTGAGTTTTGATTTCTTTGCCCTACTTCTGCTGAATAGTATTAATTTCATTGACTGATACGAGATCCTTTCATAAAAATGTGAGTTCCATAAGCACACCAGAGGTATTTACTATTAGCTATTAAGTTACTTCTTACAGTTGTCTGGGACGTACCTTGATCTCCTCTCTTGCGGTCACAAGCACCTATTTATTTCTTGGCTGTCTCCTATGTGCACTGAAGTATATGGAACCAAAATAAATTGGTGGGGGTGGGGATGGGGTGTGCAGGTTCCTTGGCCTAGCCAGCCTAAGCTTCATACACAATTTGAGGAAGTTGAGAAATAAGGCTTTTTTGTTCTTAAGTCCAAATATTAGTTGTATTTCAACTAGGACTAAGTTAAAAGCCCAGCGTAACTGGTGCACTAACAGCTTAGGTCTTGAAAGTCTGGCTTGGTGCAGTAAGCCCTGGAAATTAAAACTTCCACACCTGCCCATATGTTCTTAATTTGAGTGGACATGAATTGGTGTTCATGAGATCCCTTTAAACTGATCTGTTTGAACTACCATCACATTCTGTAGTTTCATTTATATGAAATCACAGAATGGTTTGAGTGAAAGATCATCTCATTCCTATGAATATTAAGATGTATGCAGAAGAGTGAGTGCAGCCACTCGAAATTCCAAATATCCCTCTTTCGTGAATGTCTGAAAATCCACACCGGAGGACAATTCTGAGATTGCTTATACATACAAGACCTTCATCACAAAAGACAACTGCATATTGATGTGTATGTCTAATAACACTCCAGGGCAGTAGAGATTTGGATGGCCAAGAAAGAGGTATCTGGCTTCCTAAATTCTGGGTGGCAGCTATAAAACAGAAAGAAAGAACAGACTTTTGGAGGGGAGCAGTGAAAATTAACAACTTTGATTCGTATTCTATCAGTTTAAATTTTTCAGAAAACTAAATAGACAAAAATTCATCTTTCTGAAAGGGACTACAAAGTTGACAGCTAATTAAATGTCAGCCATCCATCGAGCTAAGCAGGTCTAATGACTGAAAATCAACATATGTTATAGAAATAATCCTGTACTACTTTATGGGCCTTACATTTTACTATTATAACAATAAATATTTTCAAAACTTCACAGACAACCTCTCTGAACTAAAACTAAACAGGACTAAAGCTGCATGTGTGACATCAGTTTGGCCTCTTTGTTCTCATGAGCTTATTATTCTAATGTATTAGGGTATTAGGGCAGTAGACAAAGGAGGCAGTTGTCTATTCAATTCCTGAGCCAGTTGCTGCAGAAGTTGGACCACAGAATGAATGAAATATTGAGTTGCTGGTCTTTAAGTTAAGGAAAATGAAAACCACACAGGAGAGCAGGCTTTTTGTCTCAACCTCTGACATGAAATGTTTCTTATTAAACTGAATGGTCAGTAATTAATCTTTATTACCTAAATATGCAGTTTGACCACCTGTTTTCTAAAAGCAAAGGGTATTCACCAATGTCAATTCAGAGAAATTTTGAGCTGTTTTTTGAGCAAAGATCTTCACCAAACACAGGTGCTTGACCTGAGCATCCAAACTAGTCAAGCAAAGTTAGCAAATGCATACTTTAATATGCCACATATGAAAAGTGATAAAATCATTCATAATACATGTAAACTAGTATGCCAAATCAGGACTACTTTATTCCAGAACCAACTGTCACATAAATGTGGTCTCATACATGGCCTAATGACCATATTATAAATAACTGGTTTAAATTCATGTCTGCTCTTGTTCCAGATTAATTTTCACCTGTAAAAAAAATCATTACTTATAGCCTGCTTCTTGTCTCTAAATGGACAAATTCCTTATGTGTCTTAATAGTGTGTATGTTACTACCACACAAGAAGTAGAAGCTTTGATGTCCTGCTTCATTTTGCACAGACAAGCAACTATGATAATCTGGCTTTGTATTTTGACTTCAGTTGCTTTCCAACAGAGCAATTTACAGTCAATGCAATAACAAACACATGAAGATTTATTTAAAATACCTCCTTGTAATCTGATCTGTATTGCCATTGCTACAATTACACAGCAGCAATTTGAGACCCATGACTGGAGAGGTGTTTCATTAAAAATTCCTGTTCTCAGAGTGCTGGCATTTTTGACAGAATGATTTTACTTATGCATCTCAATCCAAAGGTGATTTTCATTACTGGTGCTTTGTAAGCGTGGCAAATTAAATAAAAAATATTTTCTCTAAGTCCTCATTCTGTGAAAAGGTAGTGAATTTATTTTATTTTGTCACTAATTTCAGGAGTATTTTTGTCTCCATAAATTGAACACTTGGTCTTAGCTTAGTTCTTATTTAAAAATCCAACTTGTTCAAGGAAATTGAATTTAAAAAATAGATATTTTAGTCTAAAAACTATGTAGTGGCCCATGCATTGTTTCTGTGTCCTACCTCCTATTAAGCTTCTGTTAACTATAGAAAAAGCCGTAATGTGGCCTTCTGGAGAGGGAAAAGAAATTAGGCTTTGCTAGTTCCACTAGCCATAGAGCTATTTTAATTTGTGTTTATTGATGTCATTAAAAGAAATTTTAATAATTATGCTTGCACAAAATGCAAATTTTCAGTGAAAAGAACCATCAGGAAAGCATCATTTCCATGGGGTTTTGTCCTTTGACTCCTCTCTTATCACAGTAGTCCTGTTTATCCCACGATCCCTTTGGTATTCTTTCCAGAATTGGAGACAACATATGTCATGCTAGTGTAAATCCATGAGAGTTGGCTGGCCAGGAGGTTTGTTTCGACCAGAATATACAGCATATGCATCCTGCATTCTTTTCTTCTCTCAAAGTATTAATTCTTGTTAGTCTCCTTCATGGCTGGAAAGATCCAGCCACCGAATGTGACCTCCAATAAGTTTTCTTGCTGTCTGCTTTTATTGCTCACTCAGAATCTCCAGTTAGCATCTCTGTTGCAACAAGCAACTTCTCTCTCTGTCTGTTTAGGCTCAGATCTAGTAATCTCCACTCCTACACACCCCGGGTTTATCACTCAAATGGCTGCAATCATTTTGGCATTCGCCTTTGCGCAGTCACTGATTTACAGAAAACTTGCAGGGACACAGATTTCTATCTATCTTTCGAAACAGGTTGAAATTGGTCAAGACAGTAAACAATGGGACTGGCAAAGCATTTGTATGAGCCTCATTTCCTTGTGAAAGCAAGATAGAATTATGTCTCTCAACCATGCTGGTGCAAGTACTGTCACCTCTGCAGGGGTCAGTGGCTCCAGATACAGGGTAAGCAGAGATAAACAGTTGCCCCCTTTCAGAACATGCTTCCATCATAGTCTGTCTGTCCATCAGACCTGTGCACATCCACTGCTGAGATTTTTCAAGAAGTCTGTAACAAAACACATACATAAATTTATGCTAAATATTAATATTAGACATCTAAGTGTGAAAGAAAAAGTAATTGGTGAATGGCTTACATGGTCATTCCTGTCTTTTTCAAGTAAAAAAAAAAAGGTGACAACCAGAAATGGCAGAGATTGAAAGTAAACCTTACTAGAAAGGCAGCAGGATGCAGATGTGTGCAAGGAGAAAGGAAGAAAGCAGGCAAAAACATGCAGGTATTTTTGAGAGCTATGAGTTTTTGATATCTGCAAAAGATCGTTCCCAATATGAACAGAGGCATGTTGCTGAGGAAAAAATTACCTAGGGCTATGAAAAGAAATATCTTACCAGAATTTGTTTCAAATAATTTTTTCAAGATTTACTGTGACCTTCACTTGAAGTTAATTTCCTTGGCAGGAGCAGAAGTTTGTCAAGGTGTACTTTAACACAGTGTACTTAAACTAACAGACTGGCTTACTACTTAAAACTAAGCAGGTAAATTGACTTTATACAAGACTAAGGTGTCAAACTCTTTTGGCAATCATCTAAACAAAGGAAACAATTGCCACACATGGTAAATAGTTTCAAAAAGGTTTTATTCTAAGTAGGTAATTGGTAAGAAGACGGGCTGCTGACTCCTGGCGTTTGCATGTTTCCCAGCAGCATGGTACTACCTGCTTTGCTGGGTCCTTAGTGGATGCATACAGACAACTGCATGCTCATCCAAGTATGTGTATATATTGCTATTTTTTTATTTCAGGTCATTGGATAAGATGCTGAGATAGATATAATTTTTAATACAATAGTTTTAGTACAAAATGGAGGCAATTTCCTCAAAATAATGGGACTCTTTTTTCCAATTTTTTGCATTATTCCTATGCTTTCTTTAATTAGCTTTGTTTCCATGTGATAAAGACAGAAGTTTCTCATGTTTATTCTTTTTACTTTGACAATTCTGGTGGTCTGTCTTGAGTCTTGATTTGTTAGCTCTAACAGGATACTTCTTTTCCTCATGGTAAGTACCAGTGGAAAGAAGCATTTATTTGGCAAAAGTAGGCAAAAAGTAAAATAAATAGGTGGTCTAGTATAGTGTTAAACAAGCTACCCTACTTCGTATTTGGATGACTCCCAAATCAATCAATATGTATATACAACATAGAGGAAGCAAAGAACACAGAAAACAATTTTACTAACTTCAGAAAGAGATGTGCAACAGAAGTTGGATGGAATAAGCAGACTGTGATTAAGTGAATTATGGTATTAGTGGTTATTTTTTTCCCCTTGTCATAATGTCACTTTTCCTACAGGCAATGGACTTAGCTTACAGTGCAGGACTTTTTTCCAAATGCTCGATGAACGATACTGCCATGTCTTAGCATGTGGGTGAAGGTGAGCACAGAAAGCCCCACCAATGGTTTTAGGGATCATTGTCACCAATATCTCAGTCCAGGACAATAACTACCCATCTGATGAAAAGTCACTGCAAAAAGCACCAAACTTATTAGTAAACAAATCTTTGGAGAGACATAATTTAACCTTTATTTTAGTCTGAGGCCAAATCCAGCAATTTGGATCCTTATAAATCACTTAATATTATGCCAGTTAAATAGGCACCACTGAGCCCAAGGCTTTGAACATCAATTTTATTCAGACTTTAAAAATCCTGTGTAAATCTTCAGATGGCTCCGGGCTTTTAAAAGTCTAGAACTGTTGTCTAAATGAGGTCTGACAGAAATTCTGAAAAGGTGTAATGTACAGATTCCATTCTAATCTGGTCATATGTGGCCTTCCTTCCTTCCTTCCTTCCTTCCTTCCTTCCTTCCTTCCTTCCTTCCTTCCTTCCTTCCTTCCTTCTGAGTCACTATTTGGATTCAGGAACATAATCAATGTTAATTGCATATATTTGTTTTGGATAAGTGCTTGAATGACTCTTTATCATAAAATAAGCATTACCTGTAACCAGTTATGTTAGAACTGGCCATGAGGAATGCAGACTGATGGTTTTAAAGGAGTACACTGTATTTGTTTTCACCTCTCACTTGCAACTCATAGAGCTTGGTGATGGAATTGAAATTATGTGTTTGCTTTTTTCTTCATTATTTCCTCATATGAAACTGGCAGTCATGCTTATTTACTAAAGCAAACAAAAGAACCTATAGTTTTGATATCTAAGATACTAAGTTATTTAACTAATTCCATGAATGTGCCTTAAATTATGAGAAACTATGAGTATTTCTTTCTATATTTGTTCTTTGTCCTATTAAGTGACAATAATGGAGAGGCTATATGTATGACACCTTCCACACAAAACACATTCTAAATTTAATTGCGTGAAGTGTAATCACAGGAATCTAAATATATTAGCATAAGAATATTTTAATTCTGCACAATAAATAGAAGCAGGCTGAGTTACGTTATAAAAAATGTAAGATATATACTTTTTTTTTGTGAGACCTATATTTTGCTCTCCAGAGCTAGATTCAAGTTCTGGGATTTTAACTCTACAGATAAACAGTAATCCATAATTCAATCCACTTTTCCTCAAATGTAAATATTTTTCTTACTGAATCTACATTATTTAAATTTCAGACAATATTACTTGTTCAGCAATATGTGAAATTCTTGTTATAGTCTGAGTTTAGAAGACAGCTATCTTGAAGAAGAAGCAGGAGACAGATAAAAAATCCATGACTGATTTCAAAGCTGACCAATTCTTAATTGATTGAGACTCAGAAGGCATAAAGTGACATCAACCTTTATGACTGTAACTGAATTGAAAGTCTCTAATATTTTATTAAAAGAATCTTTAACATTGATAATGACATAAACAAGGCCAATCTGGTGGTTTTGCATGCATTTGCATGGACGCAAGCCTTATTAGCAAGGGATACAAAGAAAAGTAGTAAATTTATTAGAAGACGCAGATGCAGTATACTTTCAAAAATTAAAGAAGTTAACTTATCCACAGTATATACACTCAGCTGTTTCAGTGAGGTAAGAAGTTACCTTGTCCTTCTCATATAAGTACCAAAAAGTATACATAAATTACATAATAAAACAGCATAATGGCTTGCAACAAAGCAATTTCTCAAAGGGTATTTAAAAGGAGTTTGAGAGTATTAGGATTGGGGAGATACAGTTTGTCTTGCAGTGTGGTCTTTCCTCTCTTTGTACGTCACTGGGAATCAGTTAATCGATAATAATTCAATTATAGAATTGCTTCAGTGTGTAGCTTTCCAGAGCAAGACCTACTCACGTGAACAGTTTTCCTCACAAGAGAATGGAGAAATAGTGTCGTGGGATACATCAAAAGCAGTTGTTACTGCAGCAAAGATTCCTGATTCTGATTTCACCAGTCAGTGTTACTGTGTTAACTGGTGCTAATAAAAAGTTACAACAAAGGGAAAAGAAATTGTGCTGCATCAGTGAGGAAAATGGGTACTGAGATAGAAAAAGGGGAGAAAACTCATATGATGTTATGCGATTACACCACAGAGGAATTGAGCCTGGAGTATGTTTCAGAAATTTATTTCTACCTACATATGTTTAATGTAAATAAAATACTGTGAAAGCCTTTTTTCTGTTTTGTTAGTGTACTATTGCTCTCTTTAGTTTTTGTACATGATATCTTGGCAGTGTATAGGTTCAGTGGTTAGCTGATAAATGCCAGCCCCACAGGATTGTTTCCAGCCCCACCTGCCGGTCTGAAACTCACCATTTCCATCGAGTTCTAGAGTTGGTTCTGTATTTGGTTCTGGCTAAATTCTTCTTATTTTTGTGCTTGAAAATTCAGTTAAAGACTGAATGCATTTTATTTACCCAGGCTTTTCAGTGTTTCTATTAAAGCAGTATATATTTTACAGATATTTAGCAATTTTCATCCTAAAGAGTCGAAGTATTTTATAACTGCGACATGCGGGCCTGGACCCTCGGGGCGGGGGGGCGGGCGCCACCGGGTGGATTGCCGAGGTACAGCCGCTATTTGCCTCCCGCCGTGACTTGAGTCGTGCACTGAATCAGAATCATGGAATATTCTGAGTTGGAAACGACCCGAAAGGATCATCGAGTCCTTAGCACTTTTGTCTTAACAATCTTTACATTGGTCCCCTGTACATAAGGATTAGAATTTAGCCTTTAAATACATTATGACCTTTTGCTGAGACCACTGTCCATCCAGTGGAGAAATATGCTCTCATTGTCTCCTGTGCTGTTTCCTCACTGCTTTGCCTGATATTGGGATTAAGACCATTTTTGATTTTCCTTCTATATTAGAACAGCAGTTATCTCAAAAATATCCAAGGGGTCATTATAGTTTATGTGTGCTTCATGCTACAGATAATATGAAAGAAATTATCGTGAAGGCAGTGGCTAAAACATGATGGATCACGTAGGAAGCGTCAATAAGGCAAGAGAAATATGTTCAATGTAAAACTGTAAGTCTTAGGGAAGAAAATATAATAGATCAGCAAAAGAAAAGTGTGATTTCAAACAGTTTTTCTCTCTGGATATTGGATGAGGCCTTCATTTACGCTCATTAACATTCCAAATAGACCTTTAATTTTTAAATAATGTCTTGGATGTGAAAATCTGTATGTAAAAGTTATCTTTTCATTCAGGAGAATAATTTGTTTCTGTGAAAACAAACTAATTTTTCATATGTGAGTATGTCTGATAATTAATAGTAAAGGCAATAATGTTTTAAAAGAAATAATCTTACTTCCTGGTTTCATGAATATTGAATTACTTTTAACCTTTTTCTGCATAACAGCTTGCAATGACAGGACCCATCCTCCTTATTTTCTCATATACACAGCCTAGCCAGTGGTGTAATGTAAAGACATTTCTTAAAAGATAGGGAGGATTTTCCTAGAAGGAGACTGAACTTGATTTTTACCTCGCCTAGGCAAGGGTCAGTTGACCACAAAGAGATGCAGTTCACGTATTATGTAGTAATAACTCCTCTTACAGATCCAATTATTTAAGAATTATCTGGCAGCCCTGTGTGTAGCCTAAATTATCTGTTTCCTGAGTTTCTGTCTCTGAGTATTTGCATTTATTTTCTTCATTTCCTTCTTGTATTGCAATATCAATGGCTATTATACTTTCAGTTCCCAATCCAGGGGTGCTGGTTGGCAGCAGCTCAGCAGGAGCCAGATGATCATGAAGGGAGATGGTCCCACTGAGCTCAGCATCGGTGTGGTCTCACCATGAGCCCCGTGTGAGACTCACGGTACTGGGCCCCAGCATTGGAGAATGACACGAAGGTCCTCAGATGGCGCTGGAGGAGGCAGCCCAGCTGGTGAGGGCCTGGAAGGCACATCCTGGGAAGAGCAGCTGAGGGCTCTGGGCCTGTCTGGTTAGGAAAGAAGGCAGCTGAGGGGTGACCTCTGGGCTTCTTACCAGTTCCTGTGTAGTGGACATGGTGAGGCAGGTGCTGCAGGACATATGGGAACAGCTCAAAGCTGCACCAGGAGAGGTTCAGACTACACATGAAGGAACATTTCTTTACTAGGAGGGTGGTCAAATATTGGAACAGGTCTCCTGGAGAGTGAGTTGATGTCCCAAGTATTGAAGAGACATTTGGGCAGTGACCTTAATAACAAACTTAAGACTTTTGGTGAGCCCTTGAGAAGTCAGGCACTTGTACTAAGATGATTGTTGTAGGTTTCTTCCAACTGAAATAGTCCATTCTATTTGAAACCTTTTGGCTGACTACAATATCCTTGTTTTAAAATGTCCATCCTTTATTTTTGTTTTTCATAAGTAAATTAGATGGCTATTAATTAGAACTAAGATTTGGTGCATTTATACAAAAGCATTAGGACTATGTACACTTAAATAAAGGAAATTAAATAGCTTTCTAGTTTTGCACAGGTCTCATTGGAAATGAGAAATGCAGTATATATTATACAAGCAACGTGACTGTAGGCTTCTCAGTATTTGCAAAATAAAAAAATTACGGTAGTTAGTCCAGAAAAGTGGCACATCTCAAGGTAATTAGCGAGTAAAAACTAAGCTACATTTCCAAACCAGTGAAAACAGATATCCCCAAATTGTTTCCAGAGAAAACAGTATGTTTTCAATAAATTATAAAACATACATTTTAATATGTGTCAGTGGTGTCCAAGCCCAAGTTCCTATTGCAAACTTGGGAACACAGTGCTGGTGCAGCCAATATGTTCATATCCATTTTAATTTTTGCTTCTTTTAACACCTTATATTACAAAAATTTATGAGTATGCTAACCATTATGATTTGTGAGAAGATCCATAAGCCCTGTGGCAAAAGGGCTGTTGCTTGATAATCACTCTAGAGATCTAAGAAAGAATGTCACAGACTGTTTTATAGCGGATGTCAGTAATATTTGTAAGTAAAAGTTTAATATTAGTCAGTTACATATACAAAGATTATTTACTTAAGTGAAGTCTGCAGAACCACTTCCAAGATATCAGTAATCACAGCACTAGCAGATACTAGATGCAATATTAGTTTTCACTAGAATCTGAAGACATGTCAGTGTTTGCAGAGGTGTCCTGGTTTAACCTGGACAGAGTTCATTTTCTTCTCAGTAGCTGGTCCAGAGAGTGCTGTGTTTTGGATTCAGTATGCGAATAATGTTGATGTTGTGATGCTTTTGGTTGTTGCTCAGCAGTGCTCATCCTAAATCAAGGACTTGTCGATTTCTCATGCTTTGTCAGCAAGGAGGTGCACAAGAAGATGGGGAGAAGCACGTCCAGGGCAGCTGATCTGAACTGGCCAAAGGGATACTCCATACTATAGAGCATCACAGGACATGACATGCCATGTTGGTATGTATGAACTACAGGTTCTGTAAATGCTTATAACTAAAAATCAGATTTACAGATTCTGAGTGTGAACTCATATGAATGTACTCCAGTGATAAAGGGGCAACTTCCTAGAAAAAATGACATTAAATCCCTTCCCTATTGGCCAGCTGATGGAAGACAAATGCTAATCTTCAGTTCTTTTCCAACAGTTGTCTGTGTCTGAATTTCAAACCCATTTGTATGCTGGTCTTTGTTAGGAGCAGTAAATTCTTCTCTGTTGCCAAGAAAACCTTATTTTGCAGTGATTTGTCTACTTTCTTGCATTGCACATGCCTCCTGTACATAAAAGAAGTTGGAAATACTGCAAACAATTGTGTCTGGAGATCATGATCTCTGACCTTTATCTGCATTTAACAACAGCTTAAATTCCACATTTTGTTAAGCATAAGATTCACACAAAAGTCTTCTAAATAGGCTCTACCAGCTGCTATTCAGGGCTGTTCCCATTGTAAAAGCCTTTTCTCCCACATTTCATTGTTTTAGAAGTAAAATGTTACTGTTTGTATTTTTAGAATTTTTTTATTCTTTACTTCTTTAATGAGAAGTGAACATGCTAAAAGTCTACCATGCATTTTCTTTCTTTGACCTTTTGCCAAACACAGCTAAATCATCAGTCAAAACACTAAAGGCTTTTATGTTAATAATAGTTTGAATAGTGGTTTGAAAAATGCAGTTGTTTCACTAACGTTTTAGTTCCCATCTACTCAACAAACATATACAAAGAAAGCAGATACTTCTAGCTGTGATAATTTCTTGTTTTGACAGCTTGTGGTCAAATTCTGCTTTGGCTACTTTTGGAAGCAATAGATTTGTTAGCAGTCTCAAGCTCTAATATTGAAAAGGTTAAGAAGTGCTACTTTACTAAGAATCTGATTTAAAACGTTAGATCTAAGTTTTCTCATTCTATCTTATGAATGTGATGTTATATATCTGTTATTTAGGCTGTACAGTTTGGATAAAACCATTTTATTATTTACAGAAGTCAAAAATTGTACAAAGCATCTAAATGAAAGCCTTTTATATTGTATTTGATACTTAAAATGAAGAGAAAGAGAAAAAACCAAACCAGAAATAAACTACTTGAAGCTCTGGAAGACAAAGCCATTCTTGTTTCCCTAAAACAACCCACTCAAAATTATAAAGTTAAGATGCATGTGAAACAGGAGAAGCCTGCATTTAATTATTCCTGAATCTTAGATCATGATTTCCACAATGAAGAATAGAGCCCTCTGAGTCACTGGGGTATGACCTCTAAATGGAATACAAAAAATCAATAGGCCCTGTATTCTATAAGGACTGTGTATTTCTCCTAAGGCTCGGACCAAAAAACCCCAAGCAAATGGTATCTGCAGGGTAGGAACATGCTACCTCACTTGCAACACTCACAACTCACAATCCCATCCTGGGAAACCCTCCCATCCTTTTCCCCTGTGCACAACTTCTCAGGCACTGGGTCAAAGCTTTTAGAACCTTTCTGGATCACACACCCATTCTGGCATGCAGGAGAGGACAGAAAATGATCTTCGAGACTGCAGATAAAAAGAAAGAAGTGCAGGTTATTAACAGCTGTCATTTCCTTTATGCATCTCAAAAAGGGCTAGATGTACTTCAGTAGCAGGAACACAAAGTAACACATAAAAATTCCCTCTTTTCCAGATCAAGGTGATATGATCAAAAACTAATCCCTTTTTATGTAAGGCACTGCATATCAGACACCCAATGGGTTTGGGCACAATATTAGAAAGGAAACAATCTAATTAATTTGTTTCAGACTTGCCAAATTTCACACAACCTTGCCTCGAATGGAAAAGCCTTATGTCACTAACCATAGATTCAGATTTCAGATTCAGTCTTTCCAGGCAGGAAGATTCAGATTTATTTAGGGGTATATGTGCATAGCAGTAATAAATGGGAGCCATCTTCCCAGCAGAGCTATCAAACTCACGCTTGTGAGAAAGGAACAAGTCAGTAGTTGACAGAGATTTAGTTCGACACATTTCCTACTTACGGAACATTTAAGGAATGTGAATAAACAAGGAGTCTGCCTATACAAGATCAGAAAATGCACATCCCAGATAGTATCTTGTTTCCAACAGTGTCTGTATGGTGGGTTACCCTTGGCTGGCTGCCGGATGCCCACTAAGCCACTCTCCCACTCCACCTCTTCAGAGCTCAGGGGGAGAAAATAAGATGAAAAATTATGTGGCTTGAGATGAAGACAGAGAGATCACGTATTAATTACAATCAGGGGCAAAACAGAATTGTCTGGGGGAAGATTAATTTACTTTATTGCCAATTTTAAACTGGAACAGGATGGTGAGAAACAAAGCCAAAATGAAAATGGATCTCCCTCCCCTTCCCCTTTTTCCCAGACTGAAGTGTACTGCTTTGTTCTGACTCTTCTACCTCCTCTCCCCTGAGCAGCACAGTGGAGATGGGGAATGGGGATTGCACTATTCAGCAATAAGGCATTCCTGTTATCAACACTGTTTTCATCACAAATCCAAAACAGGACTGTACAAGCTACTATGTAGAAAATTATCTCAGTGAACACCAGCACGCACTTCTCTACCACATCTTCCTCTTCATGCTGTTTCCCTTCTCTAGCATGGGATCCCTTCCACAGGGTACAGTCCTTCACAAACTGTTCCAGCATAGGTCCTTCCCGTGGGCTGCCATTATTTAAGAACTGCTCCATCATGGGCCCTTTCCATGGGGTACAGTCCTCCAGGAAGAGACTGTTCCAGTGTGGGTCCCCTGCCCCGGGCCACAGATCCTGCTAGAAAACCAGTTCCTGTCCCCTCTCCCTGGACCACAGTTTCTGCCGGTAGACCTGGTGTGGAGTCCTCCATAGGCCACAGGGCTTCAACACACGGTGTTGTGCCATGGACATGTTGTGCCATGACCATGGACTGTGCCGTTGTTTTCCTCACGGGCTGCAGGGGAATCTCTGCTCAGGTGCCTGGAGCACCTCCTCTCCCTCCTTCACTGACCTTGGTTGTCTGCAGGATTATTTCACATTTTTCTCACTCCACTTTCACCCAGCTGCTCCACAGTGTTGTTACACTTTCTTACATGTTATCACAGAGGCACCACCAACATCGCTGATAGGCTCAGCTTTGGTCAGCAGTGGGTCTGTCTTGGAGATGGCTGGCTCTGTCGGACAAGGAGGAAACTCGCATGTTTTTTCACAGAAGCCACCCCTGCAGCCTTCCCACTACCAAATCCTTGCCACATAAACCCAATACAAGCTAATTGCAGATGTCTAGGAAGAGTATGGGAATAACACAAGGTACAATGAAGGCTTGCGTTAGAATCCGGCATACAGAGGAGGAGGCACTGTTCAACTCTCCTTCTGGGAAGCAGCATGAATTTCATCCCAGACTGAATCCTTAGGCACCTGTATTTCTTCATGGCCTGTAGTGATCAAAACCCCAAGTACAGTGTTACAAGTGCTTAGAAAGGGAATACAGTACAAAAGTGAAGTCACCACTAAACCACTATTAATCTGTAGCATGCCTACACCCTGAATAATCAGTTCAGTTACAGCTACTTCTGACAGAAATTATCTAGTAGGACCAAAAAACTAAAACAAAGGATGTTCAAAGTTACAGTAGAACTCATGGACTGAAGAATGGACTAGAATCCTGTAACTCAGAAAAGGCAAAACTCAAAATCAAGATGATAGGTACCTATAAAGTCAGAACTTGAAAAGGAAACAATTAGTTGCTCTTTCTCTTATTTCAGAAATTAGGAAGCATCAAAATAAATTATCAGATGGTGAGTTCTAAGCAAACAACAAGATAATCCTTTTTTTGTACATCACAAAGCTAAATTAGCCAAAACCTAAAATTTCAAAAGAAGATAGAGGTACAATAGGTCCATCTACCTGAGGTATAGTAGTACTTACAAAATTAATCTGTTAATGTGGTTTAATTGACTTCTACTTTGCACTGTATGAAAACAAGAACAGATGTAATTCAGGAGGTACATAGAAGCTCCTCGATTAAAATAAATTGGTAACAGGATACAGTAAATACATTTATGCCTAGAAAAATAATTCTCAGGAACACTGGACATTGATTTTTGCTAGATATTGAAAAGGAGGTATAGATTTATAAGGTAAAACAACACGAGGGAAACCGTTTCTAAGATGGGTGTGCAGCACAGTGTTTATCTCCTAAACTGGGATCCATATGGGCCAAAATTATTTCAGTTTGATTTTGATAAAGTTAAAGTCTTCTAGTTTCAAAGCTTCCCGTATCAAAATTAGGTTTTAAGTTGATTTCCTGTATCAAAAACTTTAAATGAGATTATTTTAACCTTGCCTTAAAAAAACTACAATGTTCAAAGTGCCTGCATTGTAAAGCCTATATATATGTATTGATAAATTATTTCCGTAAGAGTTATGCAGTGTTTCTCACTGTCAGTATTACAGTAGTTCCTTTGGGGCTTAATCTGTTCTAAATTCTCTTGTCACTGCAATGGTTTTTTTTTCTTTTTTTATATCACTGCTGTTTATCTTACAGTTTGGATAGAGACAATGAGCCTTTTACAGACACCACACTTACAAGATTTGTTTAAGCTATGAACTGTGATTTGGATTTATTTTCTGAGGACATCTTTCTAGTTCACTGTTCACTTTCAGAAACCTTTCTTATATTTTGGTGTAATGTTTGCCACAGACAGTTGAACATGAACTCTGCTTTTCTTCACATCCCAGTTTTCCCTCCTCTATAAAACCTATATGGTGCGGACCTACTGTTTAGCAAGTCAGCCAGGAGCAACCCCACAACCTCTCCTGGCAGGTTGGAAAACAGGGAACCTCTAATACATTTAGTGTCATGCTCAGTAGCTCTAGTGCACACAGAATCACAGAATCTTCTGAGTTGGGAGGGACTCACCAGGATCATCAAGTCCAACTCCTGGCCCTGCATAGGACACCCCAGCAATCCCACCCATTGCCTGAGAGTGTTGTCCAAACGGTCCTGGAGCTCTAGCAGCTTTGGGGCCATGACCACTGCTCTGGGGATCCTGGGCAGTGCCCAACACAACAGCCTGCTGGTAATGTATAAAGGAAAGAAGAAAAGGCAAGAGTTAAATGAATTAAAGACAGCGCCAGGAATGTGTATAGTGTCAACCATAGGGACTATCTTCTTAATACTTACTCTAGCTGGTACAGTAAAAAGAACAAGTCCACATTTATCACTTCAGAGCAGAAAAAAACACATTAAAAGGATAATTTGAGATTGCCTTGGGTTTTGTCTTGTTTGCAAGTTCTTCAGCCTATTGCTTTTCTGCTGTCTAAGTCACACACTCACAGCAGGTAGTGTATTTCAAAAACTGTATTTCATAGTGAATGTTGAGTAAATAGACTTTTGTCTCAAGGATGCATTTTCCTTTTTCTAGGACACAATGGCTGCTATCCATGGAGGGCTGCTATCCATGGAGGTCTTCTGGCCTCTGTCCAGCTTCAGAAACATGAATGGTTACTGTAATATTTGGGATCATCTGTGTGATAACATACCATATCAAAAACCATTTTCTAGATTTGGGACCTTTTTGCTGCCATTTCTCTCTGAAAGAAGAGGGTTAAGATTCTTAGGATATTGCCTGAAATCCTTAATAATAAATGAATATTCAAGATGGAGTCTAAATTGCATTTTAAAAAAATGTGCTCTCTAACAAGATTCTCGCAGTTTGGTCAGAAATTTAATAAAAAGTCTTTGTAAACTGTCCATCTCCAGATGGTTATTAAAAGTAAATTTTACTGAGGAATGACTTACTAATAGGGATAAGTAAAAACTATTCAACTAGACAACACTGATTGCTGATAATCTTAAAATTTCAGACTATGACCTATGGAATTTAAGAACAGACACTACAAAAAGTTCAGCCATTTGTGGAAAAACGGCTTTTGTGAACCCCTTTTTGTGAAAGGGTGTAAGAATGGACAGTTGAGGATAACTCTGTTAATAATTATGTGATTTAAATCTGCCTATTTCCATATCATTGATGTAGTTATAGAACATGATAAAGCAGATGTACTCTAAACCTACTGCTTTGCCATTTTCGAGCACACTGTTACACAGGATTGTGACTTCAGCCACTACCACCCAATATTAGACATTTTGCTTGAGACAAAACCAAATCGTATCCAGGTTCATTAGATGGTGCTATTTTAGCAACGATTCAGAATGTAGAGAAGTCTTTGTGCAATGTGGTGGTATTGAACACTATGTCTTAACCTTTCCTGATTTTGTATATGTGTAATTAAACTAGTTGTTACAGAGCAGATCTTTGATCCATTATGCAGATTTAAAAAAAAAAACAACAAGCTCATGAACTCAGGTGATAGTCCAATTTCTTTTTTCTATGAGCCAACAAATGGCTCATAGAGCTCATAGATTGGTAATAAAACGTTATTGCATCAACCCTCAAGTAATACAATTTGTGCATTGCATTGAACAGGGTTGATGTAGAAAGTGGTGTAACATCTTAGCATTCCCAGTGAATCCTCTTTTGATGACAGCAAGAGTGAGTTGAAGACCTCTGAAGTTTTGTATTGGATAGGGCTTTCCTCAATTACCTTCTAACTTGCTTTTAAAAAGACAAGTATAATGCTCTTGATTAGTGGTGGCCGTGATCTATCCTGTCTGCAGGGAAGGCCGTATGCTTCATCCTCCACATTTACACAGGCATTTCACTAGATCTGTGAAAAACACTTGATTTGTGCATGAGTAAAACACAGAATGACTCCTTTAAGGATTGAATTTATTGTAGATCTAACTCTTTCTATAAGTGCTCTTGTTAGGAAAAAGAGCAGCTGCTACTGCTGGAATCATTCACTAATCCATTCTAGCTGTCCTCTTTCCCTGGAGACAGTTATGCTAAATAAATGGTATTGTCTGGGGCAGTAGGCCTGCTTCTGAGTGCTATAGACAAGATTTTCCCAAGTCAAATAAGCATTGCTCTTGGCATGATGGTGAGAGGCAACATTCCCATCAGCAAAAAAACCAACAGCCTTTCTCTCCCTATCAGTTTTTGTTCAATTGTTCCTCTTTCTGTTTACAGCTCTTCCCATCTCTTCATCTTTGTCTCCAATTAAATAGTACTTTGCCCACTATTTCTCTGTGGGAGTAATTGAATAAAATGCAACACAATCCAAACATATGGAAAAACGTATTTAAAAGCGTGAATGGACACAGAATCAAGGGTATTGCTAAACATAGCAATAGGACTGTCTACAATTTAGGTGCCACCTGGCTGGTTTCTAACCAGCCTGGCTGGACTTACATGTGTCCCAGATCTGTCAGACCTATTAGGCATGGACCTACTGAATTTGTATGTGTTGTAGCACCGTGCTAGGGTAGCTGGTTGTGTTTCTTTCATTTAATTTTTTTTTTCTTTTCTTTTTTTCTTTTTTTTTCTTTTTCGTTTTTTCCTCCCTTAAAGAATAACCAGCCTGCTACTATTGCACACCCCTTTATGTGACTTGCAACAGTGTCATCTATGGCACTCACTGTTATACTGGGATTCAGGAAAGCCTTGCTGCACACTGATGACAAATGGATGTTAGATCAGTAAAATACTGAGGCTCATGACTGCTGTGATACAAATGCAGACTCCTTAGTAATAACATAACCTGTCTTCTTCAGGGCCTGGCTCAGAAACATTGTGTGAAATCTGTGCTGTGTGCTGTAGTGGGCAGGGACACTGGAAATCATCATTTGTTTAGGATTGCCAATCTAAAATCTCTCTGATTATGCGAAGACTTGGCATTTTAAGAATTTGAGAAGATTATCTCCTGATTTCCTACATCGTGCAGCATCTTCCCCTCAAGTAAAAATGCCTGCCAATATCTGGTACTTTCAAGAGGACAAAACTGAGGCCTCAATACAATTAAAACGAGTGGTAATTCTGTTGCTTTGCCGTTGAGGGGGCTGTGTCCGACATCCCCATCCCGNNCGCGCACCCCCCCCCCCCGCCGTATCCTTAACGGACAGCCTGCTGTACCTGGTCACGAGAGACGGGGAAATTCATGGCAAGGAAGAGGATGTGACACAGACAGAAAACTCAAAGACCGTGTTGCAGTTTTCAGGCTGAACGTGTAAGTCGATTCCGATGTCTCTGGGGATGGTGCTCCGCGGACAAAAAGGAATCCTGTCAATACCAGGCTGGTTTTTCAGCTCTCGCCCACCCTCCGCGGGTGCCGCAGCTCTGCCCGCCCACAACCCTCAGATTTCGCTTAGGGCTCCGCCCCTGCGCGCGGCCACGGCTTCGCCCCCGTNCGGGCGGCCCGGCCGCGACGGTGAGTACGGACTGCCTGCGGCGGCCGGTGCGGCTCAGGCCGCTCCTGCAGCGGGGCCCGGCCCGCCCCAGCGGCCTCACGTCAGGGCTGGGTGAACCATTTTGTGCCGTGCTGGGACCGGCCCACCCGCCCTTCTCTCCGCCATCGCCCCCAACGGCCGCTCGGCTCCTCGCCCGCTCTCGGAGCGAGGCCGTGTGACACCTGGTGCTCCCCGTTCCTCTCCGGCCTCTGCCCGGCGGTTGGGGCCGGATGCTGCCTGGGCAGGGGGATCGGGTGCGGCCGCGGGTTCCGGCCGGGCCCGAGCCGTGCGGGCCCCTCCCCGGGGCCTGGCGGAGGAGGTGCGGTCCCCTTGGCGGGTCTGCGGAGCACCCGCTGGCTCCGGGCTGCAGCTTGGCAGTCATCGACCTTTGTAAATATTCTTGCTCCTCATTGGTGTCCTGAGAGGCTCCTGACTTATTTGTCGATTTCACTACATTGAAGGTTGAGAAAATACCCGGAACGAAGAATTGCACGGTCTGAGAGAAAGACTCGTGAGTTCCGTTTTGTCATAAAAACGTGATTGTGAGTAAGCCCCGAGGAAGACATGCGAGCACAAGTTGCTCGGGAGAAAATCTTACGAATAGTTTTATGTCAAAGCACACAAAAACATGTAGACATGAGAGCGCGAGTCTTAGGTAGAAGTGTCAGTGCATAGTTCCAAGCTAGAAGACTTGAATTTAGGAGCAGGCAGTGAAGCTTATGGTTCCCTCTTATGTAGGGTACAAGATTGCTTAGAACTGGTAGAAATCATGGAAGCTGGCAAAGGCTTTACTTACTAGTAGACATGATTACCTGAATTTGCTCCTCTTTTATCAGTAGAGAGGGTCAAGGCAGAAGAGAAATATTTGCTCTCTGTGTTACTTTACTTTTGAGATTGCATTGCTTTCCCGCAAAAACCTCTTGGATCTTTCATCTCTTTGTTATCTCTGTTCATGCTGTGTTAGGTCTAGTTGATCTTTTATAATGCTGTTGGAGGGATGTCAGATCAAGAAAGGCAGGACATTTGATCTGTGTGCTCAAAATAGGCTGTGCAGCTCCACCTCCTGTTTCAAGTTGGTCATGTTTCCCAGGTATGACTTTAAAGTTTTATGTCAGAACTTGGTTTCTGACCAAGTCTTGAGAGGCATTGTATATATATCCCTTATTTCAGGAGTCTCTAGAGTTGTTTCCAGATTTTTTCATTTTGATGAGGTTTTTGATTGCTAAGTAGTGTAACATGGCATAAGCTGATGAAATATGTTGCTTTGATAAGAGTGCTGCTCATCCTGATGTACACATTCTCATTTCTCTATTGTTGGATACAAGCCTGAGTAGTGTCAAAATAATAGAGAAGCCAGAAGTGTGTTTTGCCAGGTACTGAGGGCTCTCAATGAAGGACATGTCAGGTGTGATATTTGAGTAAGGTGTTCCTTTTCTTTCTGGCAACAACAGGCTTTTTAATCAGTTCAGACTACAACCCAATTTCTGTTACTGTGATTATTGTTATTCTTTCCTTAGAGAAGTAATTTAAGTATTTTGTGGTCTCACCACCTTCCATGTAAATTGAGGTGTCTGCTTTGTCATTATAGAACTCACTACGTCATGTTAATTACCACTTGGGGTTTGTTGAATTCCTGTGTGCGTAAACAAAATGCTTGAGGTTTTGAGTGTCTTTCTTCAGGAAAGATGCTGATACTGTGAAAGGGAACCATTCTTATTCTGAAATATTGTATATGAGCACAATATTCCCCTTGCAGACAAGTAGTATTGTGGCTTTAATAATGTGATTGTTTTGTTAGCATGAGACCGTTGTGTGGCTCTGTCCTGTGTTCTGTGATAGCTTAGCATGTTCACTTTATTTTTGACCACCTCATTGTGTTACCAGGATCAGCGTAAGCCTTGCATGTGTTTTGCTTGTATTCAAGCCACCTATGAAGACAGTTGCGCCTCAGGCTTTCAAGGTACAGTGCTTAAAATGGTTTTCAGAGAACTCTGGGGTAAAAAAACCTAAAACCCAAAAGACTTCTTACTAGCGTTGATCACCAGACTTGAAATGCCTAGGTCTAGTTTTGTCTATCTAGTAAATGGACATCATGGCTCCATTGACTTCAACTGCATCTCTGTCCATCTGGGTAAGACTGTGAGGAAAGGCTGAAATAATTGGGGTTGTTTGGCCTGGAGAAGAGAACCCTCTGGGGAAACCTCATTGCAGCCTTTCAGTACTTAAAAAGGGTCCATAAGAAAGATGGGGACAGACATTTAGTAGAGCTCGTTGTGATAGGACAAGGAGTAAATTTAAAGAAGGCATTTTTTATGATGAGCATGGTGCAACTTTGGCACAGATTGCCCAGAGAGGTGGTAGATGCCTGGAAACATGCAAGGTCAGGTGGGATGGGACTCGAAGCCATCTGATCTGGTTGAAGATGTCCCTGCTCATTGCAGGGCGGTTGGACTAGATGGCCTTTAAAGATCCCTTACAGTTCAAACTATTCTATGATTTCTGCTAGTTGGATTGCAAGTACAGTTTATAATGGATGCCCAGAAATTGAAGAGCTCTTGGGCGGCAGATTTTAAAAAATTATTCATCTTAATGACATGCTTTATGTCACTGAATCTTTGTTGAAAGATAAAGGTAAAATCCAGTTTCCTTGATCAGAAGTTCTTTGCCTAGACTGTAAGGGCTTTCACTCAGCATCTTTTCACCTCTGCATCAGACATGGCAGATGTCAGATACCTATTCTTACTTGACTCTGGTTGGTCTTTATAGTAGATCCTTCTCATTTGCTGCCTGAAGCCAAGACTGCAGAAAAAAATGTAAGGTTATATGCAAGAAATTAGTCATAGTGTGTATAAGTAAACTGACACATGAAATTTTGCCTTTTGTATTGTGCTGCCTTAACTGGTTTTAACACCTTTTTTAGGGTATAGTTTCTGCAAGATTTATTCACTTGGAGAAAGAAAATATTTTATGGATGGTATTATCCTGACATAATTGGGTTGAAATCACAACCTGTGCTAATTTACAAGATTAGGCTGATGGATAACATTGTCCTCTTGGGGCTACCACTGAAGGAGAAAATTAGTCTTGTGCCTATTTACGTGTATCTGTAGAAGCAATTTGCTAATTTTGGACTCCATTTCAGCTGCTGCAGGTAGTTGGCTTTGGTGTCCAGTCTTGCACCCTGTCCTGTTCTATCTGCATGCTCTTATTTTTTTCTGTTCTGTGGATGGTGCATAAGCAATTTTATTAGTATTAGATGATTTCTAATTCAGTCTTTGAAGTTGTCTTACACTTCTGTGTCCTCTGCTGATGCATCTGGACATTAATCCCTACTAGGAGGACCTTCCATCCATTCTTGAACCTTTCCATTTTCTATGTACGTCCGTGTCTGTCTTCTATCTATGTTATTTAATTCATCTGGTTCCACACTTATCTGAAACAAAGTGATTCAGAAACAGAATGATCCATAATGAAGCAGATAATGCCGGCACTCTTTGTCGAGTACTTAATAGTACAGAATTGGATCCATTATTCTTTGTGTCTGTTCCTTGTATTTTATATCAGGGTAAAACATAGACGAACAGTACTTTGAGTATCAGATCTCATCAAGACATACGGCTGTCCTGTACAGCCTACACTCTAGTCTATATTATTGTGATATTATGTTAGCTTCACAGCTTGCAACTTTGATAGTTACTTTTTTATACTCATTGCAGCTTGATACAAGTACTAAACTTGTAGATCACATTATGGCAGATTACTCTGAAGGTTAAATTAACTATCATTGCAGTTTAGGAATAAATACGATTGTTTTGTTTTATTAAACCAATGATCCACTTGAAGTGGTGTAGTTTAGATAATTAGGCTTGTCCTCAATTTCTTTTAAACTTCCACAATTAACTGTTCTTTTGAACTCTGGAATGCTGCTTAGAAGGTTCTTTTTGATACAGATGTGTTTACAACCTGAGAATTGCATAAATTGCTAAGGTTTTAAATGTGATCTGGGAAATTAAATTAATTCATTATTTCAGTATATTAATGCAAAGTTGGGCAAGTGAGCATTTCAGATTCCTGACAAGATCCTGTTTAACTGTTGATGGCTCTGGCAAACACGAATGGGTTACTAGTGTTGGAAATGTGGTCTAGAAGCAGATGTGCTCTGTAATACAAGACAGTAGCTCTTTTGTACACAAAGTTAAACAGTCACTTAAACTTGGTAAACTTTAGAGTCCTCCTTGCAAGATTAAGCATTTTGGCTACTTGGTAGCATTTGGCTACATTTTGGCTGCTGTTGTAAAGCTAGCTAACAACTCAACATGCATGTGAACAGTGGATAAGGAAACTAACCTTAGCTGTCCTAACTGTTTGGTCAGTGGAGTTTTGTACTAACTAACTGGCTTTTACCAGGTAGAATATTTAATTCAGCATGACTTGAGCAAAGATTAAAAGTCCTGAGTATGTGGACTCACCTTGAAACTGCAGCCAGACATGAGGTGTGTCAGGATTGATGTAGCAGCATTTTGCAGAATGTGAACATGGCTTAATTGTGAAAAAAATGTGCTTTATCAATGGATAGGGTTTCTTTTTATAAATATAGCTCACTCCTATTCCAGAAAGTTAGGCCAAAATTAAAAGTGGTTAAATAGACTGTACCGCCTCTGCAAATCACCTTGTATCAGTGGGATTCTCGGCCATCTGTTTGAGTTGGTAGATGTCATGCTACTCTTCATGTACCGCACCATTGAGGATGCTGCAGTTTCCTTGAATATTTTTTATTTAAGAGCTACTGTTTGTGGTCTGCTTCTGTCTGTATTATCCTGAGGAGGAAGAATCTAACTGTCTGGAGTTTTAGATAAGCGTTAAGTCAGATACCATTTCAAGGACAGGGATGAGTATAGGAACACCTCTCATGTGGAAAAGGCACCAGCATTTCTTTTAAAATGCCTAGAAATAGCGAAAGGCAAATAAACACTCAGCAAGTGAGAAGTAAATTTATAAATACGCTTGTGAGATAGCCTGTGCTGCTTTGCATATGTTAGCTTCCATGGGAGTTGTCATTGGAGAAGTTGAAGGCAGGGAGACTGCAGATGTGTTTTTTCTGTTGAGATGCAGTTCATTAGCAAAAATGTAATATAGGAATGTAAGAAATCTGAATACTCTGTTTCTGCCTCATTTTGCATTAATACGAGTGATGTGTGGTTCTTGAGGGACCACCCTCTTATATTTATAATCTCAAGAATATATTGTAACAAAATGATTAAAGGGACTGTAGTTTTCTAATGAGGGATGGGAGGAGATGTAAAGAAGAGGTTACAAAAACTAGGATGAGAACTTGTTTCCCCATTTTACTGATGCACAGTCAGACCAAAGCACTGTGTAAATATTTGTATGTGTGAATCATATTTATATTACACCCAGAATGACCTGGGCCTGTTTTGCATGAGTTCCCTGCTTCTATGAGAAGAAATGATCAGTATGTCCTTGTACAGGATACAAAGAATGGAGTCAAAACCCTCAAGAATTCCTCGCAGGCTATCTGTTCAGGCCTCCAGCTCTCCTCTAGGATCTAGAACTGGAAACAGTTTATCTGGTGCATACAGCAGGAGAGAATCTTCATGGAGATTAGAATCTGGATACCAGGTAATGTATTTTTTTTTCTTTTTATAAATAATTTTTAAAGTGTGTTTTTTACCAAGAAAAGCCCCAAAACTCAGACAAACAAAATTTCTAAAATGCAAGAATTTACTACCCAGGCCAATGTCAGTATTTAGTGATCTGGTAGTTCTAGATCTTCTGGTTTTACCTACTCTTGTTTGTAGTTGCAACTTTAGAAATCAGCTGTTTGATGAGTGAGGGGGCATCCTGATAATATGGATCTATTTTCTTATGAGTCACTGCCATCTTAAACCTGGGTAAATGGAGTTTTCTGTTGAGGGAGAGGTGAGGGTTTTGTTTGAACTTTGGTGTGTGTAGGGCATTACACTTGATTTGTTGGTGATACAAAAAGTACAGGACTTTGTTGTCATTTAACAAGGCTGTACCATGCTGCAGCACCTTCTGTGTTTATATTTTGAAAAGGTAAGAAAAGGAGCTGTAGACTCTGTTGTGGTTTGGCTCTGGCCAAATGCCAGGCACCCACGAGAGCCACTCACTCGTCCTCCCCTGCTACAGCTGGGCAGAGGGAAAAACCTAACAAAGGGTTCATGAGTTGAGATAAGGACTGGGAGAAAACACTTCAAGGGCAAAACAGGCTCAACTTTAAGGTACAAAGTGAATTTATTACTAATAGAGTCAGAGGAGGATAATGAGAAGTAAAATAAGCCTTTAAAAATCCCTTTTCTTCTCCCAACCCCTCCCTCCTTCCCACTGACAGCGCGGGGAGACAGGGCATGGGGGTTTGGTCAGTTCATCACCCGACGTTTTCTTCTGCTGCTCAGGGAGAGGAATCCTTCCCCTGTGAGACCGTAGGGTCCCTTCCCACAGGAGACAGTTCTCCATGAACTTCTCCAGTGTGGCTCCAGTCTCATAAGCAGCAGTTGTCCTGAAATGGCTGCAGCGTTAGTCCCTGTCACAGGCAAACAGTCTTCCCAAAACTGCTGCAGTGTCGGTCACTCTTCAACGGGATGCAGTCCTCCAAGGACAGGCTGCTCCAGCCTGGAAGCGGGCCCCTCTCCACTGGGTTTCCCACTGGATCACTGCCTCCTCTATCCACCCGCTCCAGTGTGAGCACTTCCGTCATGGGCTGTGGGTGGATTTCTGCGTCCCCCGTGGATCCCCGTGGGCTGCAAGGGCACAGCTGCTTCACCATGGTCTTCACCACAGCCTCCAGAGCAATCTCGGCTCTGGCACTTGGAGCACTTCCTCCCCCTCCTTCTTCCACTGACCTTGGGGTCTCCATGTTGTTTCCCTCCCATGTTCTCACCTGCTACTCTGCTATGGCTGGAATTAAAACTGCATGCCTACTTTTGTTTTGATTTCTTCTTAAATCTGATATCACAGAGGTGTTACCACCATCTGTAATTGGCCCAGCCTTCGGCCAATTACGTCCATCTTCAGAGCCATCAGGGATTGGCTCTGCCAAACATGGTGGAAGCTTTTGTTCTCACAGAAGCCACCTCTGTAGCCCCCCTGCTACCAAAAACCAGGCCGTGCAAAACCAACACAGACTAATATCAGCCTGTCATGTCAGTATGTTAGTACAGCTGGGCTTTGTGTGCAATACATGGGACTGAAGAAAAGGCCTTTTGCTGTTTCACAAGCAGCATTTTACACTAACCAATCTACTTTTCTGGGGAGGGGGAGCTGTGCTTAAAGAGGAAGTATTCACACTGTGCAGGTACTTGCAGTTTTGGAGAATATTATGGGAAGCAGAGATTAAACTCCTTTAGAAACTATTTTGGACACTCAGAAGCAACAGATAGCAGTTTGCCTCAGTTATCTTAGTACTTTTTTTCTGCTCCTATCAGAAAGTCTCACCTCGATTTTGGGCCCAGAAATGTAAGCCCATTTTGGTCTTTGAAATTGCAGAAACTTAACTCTGATTAAATGTTCATATTTTTAAAAAAACTCATTAGGAGTTTGGTCCCTGCTGACAAGCTATCTGGAACATTGTATTATATAATGCCTTTTTGTGAAAGAGTTTTACAAGTAATAGAACATTATTTTTAGCAATTAAATGTATGCATGTTACATTTCTGTTATCTCTAGCATGCATGTGGTTGTTATTATATAGGCTGTAGGGAATGTACAAGGGGAAGCAGTTGTCAGTCGTTTTTGCATTTTGGAGTCCTACATGTTTTTCAGTGTCTGGCTGCTCAGCAAAAGCAAATCAAACAGTCTTACTCTTTTGTAGAGATTTATGGGCACAGTCCACAGACAGTGTGCGTATACTGAAAGCCATTGATCAGAAGAGGAGTCTTCAGCTGAACTGGTTCTGTGAAGTTCGATGTGTTAGCGCTGTTAAAAGATTTTGACACAATATTCCTTACATTATTTAATTTATTACATGAACTGCAGTGTGTTCAATTCACTGTGTGTTCTTTTGACTATTTCCCGTTGAGCAAAGTGATTCTGAGCTGAGGAATGATCTTTTAATACTTGCCAGTTAAAACAGAAGGGAAAATATTTGTAAAGAAGATTATGTTGTATCCCTTTTTTCCACTCCCAGTTTGTATAAGGTAGTCTGAGAGCTCGTTACACAAGTCTGGTGCTTAGTGATAAAACCATATGGAAACTCCCTCTCTTGACTAACCTTTGGTACTTACAGAGCTGGTCGGAACAAACTGCATTATTGCTTGCAGGTTAAGATTACAGAGACTGGAGCAAGAAGGTTTAAGTCCAGTCAGATAGGAATGCAAAGGACAGGCGTTTTCACTTAGTTAATCCATTCAGAAACCTACTTTAAAGTATTTAAGATCTAGTTCAGTTATAAGTAATTTAAAATACATCATTTAGAAGAAAAAATTTATGACTGTCAGTAATGCTTTAGGTATAAAGAGAACTTGGATTTTTAATACAGAATTTTCATAGAACACTTGATTACAGGTTAACTCAAAAATTTCTGGGACAGAGCAGTCAAATTTCTTTTCTATTTGGTTTTGATTAGGGCTGATGAATAAGAAAGGTTTCTGTTGGGCGGGTTTGTTGTCCTTACCTTTATATTTTTTTAATATAGGTATGAAATCCTTGTGTGTCATGCACTTTTGAGATCGATCTGGGAACTAACACCTGCTTATCTGAGGAGGAATAACAAAGAGGTTAATTGTAAACTAATCAGATGTGTGTGATAGAGTGTTATTTCTAGGTGACTTTAAAATACAAAAATCGAACTGGTGTCATGGTATGAGAAAAAAATCCCTATCCATTATGATACAACATAGTAAACATTTTATGATAAATGAATTATAAGTTGGGTTTTTTTTCAGTGGAGGGATAGGGTCAAGTGGAGTTTATAAAATTGTTTTGAATGTTTTCCTGATCACATTTTTCAGCTACTGAAAACAGACACCAAAACCAGAATACCTTATGTTATGTAGGGCTTTAATTGTTACATTCTGACAAGGAATGTTGAATAGTGTTGAGCTGAACTGAAGGAAGAAAACAAGCTGAGATTTTTGTATTGTTTTGGTTTGGTTTTGAGTGCTTTGTTGTTGCTTTTAAGAAATGGTGACAGCAACTACTGTGTTAGTGGTACTAATAGTTCATAGAAAGAGAATGGACAAATAATCACTTAAAAATGCTGCTTAGTGTTAATAAAATGGTTGCATTTCTGTTATTTCTATTAATTTTACTAATCACAATGATTATTCTATGGAGTAAATTAAATTGCAGTCTCTTTCCTCGATTGTAATCTCTTCATTGAAATTCAGCTTGTTTAAGTGACTAAAGAGGTGAAAGCGAGGTCCTTAATTCTGTGCTGTTGCTGCAATGTCTAAGTCTATTATCTAAGTCTATATCTAATATCTAAAAGCCTTACACTTCAACTTTTTTTTGTTCTAGGTCAAATGAGAGGACAGATGAAGGAGCTATTATAAAGTACTTAAAAAAAACCCAAAACAACAAAACTTGCCTTTTTTACCAGTGGTTCTTTCTAGGCCTGTTTCATTTCTTGGCTATCCTTCGAGGTTTCTTATTAAAGGTTTCCAGATTTGTTACTACCTCCACTTCCCTATATTTTCAGCATTCAGATCAGGTACTGAGTTTGTTTGAGTTACAAGATGCATATGATACGCTTGTTGTTCTTCAGGAATCCAGTGTATTGAATAGTTCCAGTAGAGACTGGAGAATTGGAGAAAGAGACACATGTGAAACTCCTTGGAAGCTTACACCGTCGTCTCCAACTCGCTACTCAGGAACACTTGATCATCCACATTCTGGAAGATTTTTGGGAAGCAGAAGCAGATTGGTGAGAACTGTTAATGTGTGATACTTGGAAAAAAATATTGAAAACCCCAGGGTTTTACTTTAGCTTTCCCAATCTGCAAAGTTGCCAGCAGGGGCTCACTGTAAAGTTTCTAGATAAGTAGATCTTACTAATTCAAGATGGACCAAAAGCTAGAAGATAGCAGTGTTAAAAAACATTCAGAGGATGAAAATAGTGATGTATATTAGTTTTACTAAGAGTTAAGAAATACCTTTGAAGTCAGTAGCCCTGTAAAAGTTTATTTAAAAGAAAAAAGGAGGGGGTGATTAGAATCTCATACATGTTACAGTTCTGTGGATGGCAAAGTTGATACTATTTATACTTGTTCCATCAGGTATTTCCAGAGGGGATGTTTTTGGGATGGCACTACCTTTGTGAGTTAACACAAAGTTCATGGGTTTGGAGACCTGCTTTAGGAAATTTAATTGTGAGATGTAATTCATAGCCTGATTGTTCTTGCTGTGAAAGAATGGTTACCTGAGATTCAAGACTCAGGACCTAATAGCTTGTCTTAACTGGGTTCTAGAATGTGCCTTTGTAACTCCAAGAATGAAGTAGTTTGCTTGTGACATGCTTATGCATTGTAGAGTGACAGTAAAACACTTCGAAGCGCAGTAGGGATATTAAGCTAGGAAAAGCAGAAAACTGTGAACAAGTTTGGTGGGACAACAGAGAGGTAAAAATTCTACTCACTTTCAAAATGGAAGATGTTTGGGTTCGTAAGAGTGCTCATGTTGTTAAAGGGGTGTTGGTTTTCTTCAGTGACTTGAAAGTGAAGACACAGAGATACTGGGGGTAGAAGAGGAAGGAACTAGTGTGTACATGTTGGCCTTCAGGGGAAGTTATGGTAGATGTCTACATTTAGTTGAAATGCAAATGGAACCTGTGGTTCTAAGTGGTCTACAGACCTAGTTAAATTGGTGCTATAGAATTTTCAATATGAAAACCCTTTTTTTCCCCATTAAGGTTAATTATTCTCTTAAAGTAAATTCTAATGCAAGTGAACCTTGCAGAAGACACACTGAAAATTCCACATGTCAAATAGTAAATGATTAAAAGATAAGTGACATGTTAAATAGAAGATTAATGAGGGAAAGTAACCTGGCTTTGTACTTGGTTTCTGATGTTAGTTTCTGCCTCCCTATCTGCTTTTTTTATGATGGGATGAGGGAAATACTTAGAGACTTGTAGAAATAAAATACAGATGTACTCTAATTTGGTTTATCTTTAAAGGATCTTGGTTGTAGATAGTTTCTGGGAAGGCAAATGGCTCAATTCCACTTTTTGATTGAGCTCAACTTTTTCTTTTTTATATGGAAAAATAACCCCAAACCATTTCAAATGAAAAATGAATGCCTTGACTGAAGTAACCAGATGAACAGCTTTGTAGGCTGTTTCAAACCGTTTTTCTAAGTCCTATATTACTAGTTTCTGAAAACTGATTTGTTTCAGTGCTGTACGCTCCAAAAATTTTGTACCTGTTCTGTACTCTGAACTCCTTCAGTTGTGTTTGAGCTTATTGTAATCAAAATGTACTTGTTTCAAAGAGTTTTTCTGAAGCTCACTCCTTAGCTAATTATATTTTAGGTTGATGAAAAATAAATAAAGTAATATAGCTCTTCAGTTTTGGCCATTTCTGGACAGCAAAATATGTTCCCTTGGGGTTCTGTAAAGCTGTATTTGATTGTGTTTATAGCATCTTACAGGCCAGGAATATAATTTTTTCCCCCTTTTTATAACAATTTTTTGTTGTAAGCCACAGCTATCTGTAAAGGAAATAGAATGTTGAATGTTTACAGAAACTGACTTTTGTTGGTAGAACTGTATTGAGTAAACCTGGAAATACTAATCAAGAGCACAAGCATAATTCCTACATTACTTTTAAAGAAAAGGTTTGTATCTAAAGTTATTCTTTGCAATTTTTGTGAGTTTTACATTATGTACACTTTTGTACAGTATAAGTGCATCTGATATACTGTGTAATTTATTTTTTAATGTTATTTCAGTCTACATCTTCTTCCTCTCATTTTACATCTGGGTGTTATGGTGAGTCTGAGAGAACTCAGGGAGCATATTCAAGACTGCATAGCCAGCAGCAAGATAGTGAATCCAAGAGACCTAAGCTATCTTGTACATCTACCTCTTCTGTGAGAAGTAATGGCTTGACTGCCTTTTCAGGTGAGAGGTTGATTACTTGAGCTGAATTACATCAAAATTGTCTGAGTAGTAAGATCAGGTTTTATCAAGTTTTAAAAGACTTGCTTCAAATATTATTCTTATATCTTTCTTAAATAATAAAAACGTATACCTATCTGAAGAGTATGTTCACAATGATAGCAGTATCCAAAGTTCTGAGTGTGCTGTTAACATGGTCTTTTGAAAAATCCAATTGTACTCATTCATTTCAGAATTAATACCTGTACCTATTCCATTTGTGGTCAAGCTGGACTTCATGGCCCAAACATACATTAATTGGTTAAGATTTCCAGAAAAGAATGAGTGCAGCTGCTCCTATTTCATGAGTCAAATTGTGTTGATACATCAATGTGTGCCAGGGACAGCAGAAAGGAAATCTTTACCATACTTAGCAATATGTTCAAGCACAGTGTCATGGCTGGTTAGAACGCTGTTGTTAGGGGCTGGGGAATAAAGCGTTCCTTTTTTAGCGAGTCCTGAACTCATTCTCTAGGTCCCAGCTAAAGAAACATTCCACACTAAGAGCTCTTTCAGGAAAACCTGAGGTTTTCATTAAAGCTGTGAGTAAGTTCATGAAACTTAGACAGAATTTATGCAATATGCCAACAAAACTCTAAAGCTCAGGAAGTAACTGTCAAAACCTTACACTGAAAATATTTCTTAACCATTTTGATACAGATCATTAGATTAATTCGGATTACCCTTACGAGTGTGGGTTAATGGGCTTTTTTATATCCCCTTACGGAATTGCACAGCCGTCCAAATAAAAATAAGTTCTTGCTCAAACCTCAGTACTATTGATACTTTCTTACTCTGTTAATAAAATTCCAACCATTAACATTTCTCTCTATGGTGTAGGACTGTTTATCTTTCCATTTCTACATTGGTTGGTCGTCACACTGCCGACCAATGAGTGCTTAAATTTGGTTTTGTAAGTTAGCAACGAAACAATATCAAGGTGAATTTTTCAGAGCTGAAAAAGAAGATTCTTTTGGAACAAGAGTTTTGTCCACAGCTGATGTTCATACAGTTTGCTATGCAGTTGTTGGAGCTGTTAACAAAAAAAAAGGTCCCTTTTTACACCGAAGTGTTTTTCTCTGTAATATGAACAAGAACAGGATTAGTCATTGTTCTTAAATTTGTGTCTAAACTGCATTTAAGCTTCATCAGCTGTTTTTATGAGAAGTGAAATTTCATTTAAGTAGTGTCAAGTAGAATGGCAGCATTTACTAAGTCTCAAGCTGCTGTTTTGCTATAATGTGAAACCTTTCTAAAAACTAGCTACCATTAGGAAGCAAGATGCTGCTTCTCTTCCTCTTCAGTCCTGTAAGAGTGTTAATGGGTCTGACGCTTCACAAAAGTATTTTTACTTTTCGTTTGATTTAGCTTTCAGAACTAATTTGCTTCAAGATGAAGTAAGTGCCAGCATCAGCAGAGTGCGCTTAGCTCTGTGTTAGCAGCTGGGTCCTTGGTCAGCATAGTGGTAATGTTAAACTTGCCTTTGATACAAATAACAAAAATGCCTGCATAAGTACCAGCTTTAATGGATTTTTAGATGATTACTAAAATTGGGGATTTATTTACTTTTTCTTTCTAGATTCCTCATGGAGATGCAGTAGGATTCCTAGATCTTCATCAGTAATGCTTGGCTCCCTTGGAACTGATCTGGTGAGAGAGCGAACACAGTTAGAAAGAAGAACAGATCGGGCTGTTAATAACCTGGTGGATCCCAGCTACAGAAACAGTGACTTTTTGCCTTCAACATGTATGTTTTTTGTAACCGAAAGCTCGTAAACCTACAGTTTGTATGGCTTTTAGTTTCTTAACATGTTCATAGAATGATTTGGTTGAGAAGGGACCTTTGTTCCACCCCCTGGCATTGGCGGGGACACCTTTCACTATCCCAGGTTGTTCCAAGCCCCATCCAACCTGGCCTTGAACACTTCCAGGGACTGGGTGTCCAAAATTTCTCTGGGCGTGTTCTTTTATTATTTTATTCAAAACACAAACACAAAATGTATTTTAAAGTATCCTCTTAAATAAAGTTGGTTGGCCACTTTCCATGCATTGAACAAACCATCATAGGATATACAAATGGCCTAGCTTGTAGATGCATTCAGTCATGTGAAAATGGTGTCGGTGGTCGCCCCTGTAACTCTGTGATTAGTCAGTAAAGCTCTTTTCTTGTTCGCCTTAAAAATTCTTTGTATTTAGGTATGGGAAAAGAAATAATGTTGATTTGACCCAGGAAAGTTTTTTTCTTAAAGGTGCATATTATCTATTTTTATTTGGGTTCTCAAATGGTTATTAGGGAAAACTGCTAGACCACTGAAAATAAAAATGAATAAACACACACTTTACATGAGGTGAGAGGTTAGTCTCACAGCAACTGCTAGGACTAGTGAGGACTTCTGCACTGTAATTTTCACTTTCTGTTCAGAATGCTGTGGCCTTCTAGAGCTGTCTCGGGGGAAGCTCACCATTAGTCTTGATCTGCAACTTTTTGCAGATGCATTAGTGGTATTTTGTAATGCAGAAGTTAAAAAAAATGCCATGTTAATAAGTATAGAAGATAATCAGAAAATATAAAATCTACTTTTAGAATTTGTCCTGTAGTCTTGCCTTGACAGAAGAGTGTATTTTAATGTCATCACACTCTTAACACTTTTTAATAAGTGGACAGTTCGACTACTCTCCATGGTAGAACCTAAATGGGAGAAAAGGATTGGTGAGCAACCTTGGTTTATACTGTCCATGCTGCATTTCTAGCAGTAGTGCTGCTATTAAGTGCTATAAAAATAACTCCCAACTGTGTTCCCTGATGTTTAATCAAAAGCATATGGTAGATGCTTGGCATCTGTGCAGATGTTTCATTAGCTGGAATCTGCCAGATGAATAAAGCTCATCTTCAGCAGTAAATGGTGATTTCAATGCAGAACCCATTAAAAGAAAGTCACCAAAACTACAAAGATGAACATTTTTAATTCCAGAATTCATAGAGAGCTTCTGTTTCCTACCTTCATCTATCCATGCTTGTTCCTCCTTCCCCCTTTTCCCACCCACAACCCCCCAGTGCAGCCATTTGAGGAAGGAGACTAGCCACGTCAGCCGTTTCATGTGAACTACAGTTCATCTACAGTGGAATTCTTCTCAGTGTGTTGAGATACTCAGACAGCATTTACAGAAAATACACTTGTAAGAATGATAGAACAGATGGGGTTGGAAGGGACCTTTAAAGTCCTCTAGTCCAATCCCCCTGCAATGATCAGGGACATCTTCAGCTAGGACAGGTTAGGTTGCCTAGACCCCTGTTGAAGCTGACCTTGAATGTTTCCCGATGTGTTTGAGCACATCTTGTCATAGTATTTTCCTCTGCTTTTCTGCAACAGATCTTCAAGACAGGCCTGCCTCTTCATATGCAGAGGGAGCAAGACCGAAAGAGAACTCATTAAGCACTTTGAGGCTGAATGCACCCATGAACCGCCAGTTGCCTTCTGATCATCAGCCTTCTTTTTTCAACAGAGACTCTAACATGAGCTCCTTAAGACCCAGCTATTCTTCAAGACAAAGGAGAAATGAATTGGAATCTCCCCAGAGGAGTGTACAACCAGCATTTTCTCTTACTGCCATTAGAGATGAAACCCCTTCTTCAAGTGGTTCCGAAAGGGTTTTATCATCTCAGAGGTCATTACATGAGTCTGCCGGTGACAGTGAAGGGAGGCGCACAACCAGACAGCTGCTGTCTCGTTTAGCATCTAGTATGTCATCTACATTTTTCCCTCGAAGGTCTAGCCAAGACCCATTGCATACAAGATCATTAGGCTCTGAAGAGTCAACAGTGGTCCCAAGAGTTCAAGCTACTACTCTATCAAGTAGTAACGGAGCTGCAACTCCAGAAGTTCCAGGACTTCAGTCATCCGAAGCTTCTCAGGGGTTTAGTTTTCTTGGACGAAGATGGGGTTTATCAGGAGTTTCACAGAATCGCAACTCTGATTCTGAAGGGGAAAGTTACAGACCAGACACTGAAAGTAGGAGCACAGGATCCTGGTTCTCATCCTCTTTGAGGAACAGATGTACACCTCTCTTTTCCAGAAGAAGAAGAGAAGGAAGAGATGAATCTGCAAGGATCTCTACCTCTGATACAACTGCTAGATCACAACATGTCTTTAGAAGGAGAGAGTCAGGTGAGGAGACCTCTCTTGAAGCATCAGATAGCCCTTCTCGGGCTTCTGTTAGCAGACCACCAACACCTGCAGTATCTGTTATTTCTACAGCTGCTGCCTCCCCACCAGATTCAGCCGACAGTGGAAGAAGATTGGGCATTCTGCCTGGTTCTCTCTTTCGCTTTGCAGTGCCTCCAGCATTAGGAAGCAGTCTGTCTGACAATCTTATGATAACTGTAGATATTATTCCCTCTGGCTGGAATCAGTCTGATGGACAAGAAAGTGGGAAGTCTAAAATACCACCATCAAGAGATCCGGAAAGACTCCAGAAAATTAAAGAAAGGTAAGTTAGTATGTTCTTTTGTGATAAGAAAATGTACCTGTTTTAACATGAGAGGGCTTTCTGCAATCATGATTTTAAAAGAAAACTTTCCTCTAGAGGAGGCGACAACTCAGTTCCCTGTCACCTGTATTCTCGCTTTTGTCTTTAAAGAAACTTGTTTTAATTCTCATAGGTTTGAGAGCAGTTTGATAAGTGTGGAATTCTCATTATAAAAAGTCCTACATGAAATGTCATAGCATTTGTTGTTATTCCATCCTATTCAGTCTGCTTTTAGAAGATTCTGAAGATGAAGAGGGTGACTTATGCAGAATCTGTCAGATGTCCTCTGCAAGTTCTGACAACCTTTTAATAGAGCCATGCAAATGCACTGGAAGTCTGCAGTATGTTCACCAGGAGTGCATGAAAAAATGGCTGCAGTCGAAGATAAATTCAGGTAAAGCAGACTCTAGACCAAGGTAGACTTCCAGTTACATAGGGAGGGTTATCAGAAGGATTGCACTTACTGAGGTATTTAGTTGAAAACCGATCAGTGGGGACAAACAGTAGTGTGGCACTTCCCAGGCTTTTTGTGTGTCTGTGCAGCTTCTCATGTGAATAGTTCCAAGAACTGTATTTCTTGTTTACAGAACTACATTTTTTGGGATTGTCTACTAAGATATTAGACAAAATATAACATTACAGAAGTGTTTTAGAATAAGTCTCCCACTTCAGTGGTACCACTTTGAGTGGCATTTGTTCCCCAACCTTCCTCATGGAAATGGTTGTGCTTTGTTTCAAGACTTCTATAGCCGAGCTAACTGTTATTGGTAGTGATAGGAATTTGAAAATCCAAAACTGATTTTGAATTGTAACAAGACTTAAGTACTTTAATTTTTTTTAAAGATACTAACTCCTATTCAAGGCACTTTAAAACTGCTTGTTCAAAAATTACTTCAAAGTGCGTATATAAATGTTTAAGAAACACTTGAGATACTGCATGCTGTAGAAATATTTTTGTAACAAATTGATTGACCAGTTTGTAACTGTTACCTGCAGTACTCTTAAGACTTAAAAGTAGCTTGATAGACGACGTGAAATACTTTGTACCAAAGGAAGGTGCTAGTATCTGTTGACTTTTTTACCCAGCACTAGAGGATATGCATCAGAGTAGGGATGTATTAGAAGCCTCAGCCTGTAGAAGAAATTATTTGAAGTATTTAAGTATATATAAAGACATAACACCACTATCAACTTGCTTTGTTCATCTTGTTGCTTATGGAGGAGCTAGTTTTAAAACTGGTACTTGAGACAAAATGTTACTTAACAATAACTTTATTCTTACTTTTGTGTGTATTTGGATTGCATGGTAAAATTCAGAAAGCCCAAGAAGCGATTTTATGCCAGACTTGCAGGAAGAGGCATATTATGTCCAGAGTGAGTGTGAGGCAAAGTAGGTGCAGCTGGATAGAGAATAAACATTCTACAGCATTTAAATGCAGACAGTAGCAGATGTCACTACATTCCTATTAGAGGCTTTCTTTGCTTGTACCCTTGATCTGCAAGATAAAGCCAGAAATTACATAGAGTTTTTAATGTTTATATGGGTGTGTCGTATGTTACAGATAGTTGAAACTTGACACTGAGTGTTCCCCTTGCCTGTCTCCCAACCAGGTTCTTCTTTGGAAGCGGTGACAACTTGTGAATTGTGCAAGGAGAAGTTGCATCTTAATCTGGAAGACTTTGACATTCATGAACTCTATAGGGCACATGCAAATGAACAAGTTAGTATATTTTACCTAATTTGGTAAGTGTTGGTTTAGTGCTGGGAGGGCAGTCTTCTTTAGAGAAGGCAGATGCATCTCCATTTCAGAAGGACTGTTCTGCATGTAAAGTAATGTTAATGTGGAACAGATTTTTCTCCTCAATATTCCGACTACCACTACCTTCCTGCTATGCTTCCCAGAGCTTTCAGTAAGTGTAATACATCTCTTTTCTTAGTTGCAGATCTGTCATCTGTAATCCAGTGTCTCTGCCACATAGCTTCAGTGTGAATTCTAGCATGATTAGATTGAATTTCACATGAATCAGGAGTTGTCATCACTTTTAGCTGTTTCTGAACAGAGTTTAGCAGTTGTTTTAAACATACAATTACAAACTTCTTTTGTTTCATTAGAGTGGTAGAAACTAACCTCTGTTCTAGCAGTTTCTAACTGCTCCTTCAAATAATTTCCTAAATTAAAAATAATCAAAGGCCTATTGGTATTACTCTTGTTATTTAAAATACATTATCTTAAAACTACTGGATTGTGTAGTATCTAAAAATTAGTAAATAACACAAAGCTGGTGTTTTTAATGAACTTTATTCAGAGTGTCTTTCCCTATTCTCTGGGTTGTATTCTGATGATATACAAAGACTAATGATATGAGCCTACCTCGGATATTTAAAGAAAATACCAAGTGACATCAATTTTTTGGGACAAAACATCAGCCTCTAATTTCTTTGTTCTTTAAACTAAGTTTTTACCCCAGTACTCTAATTCCTATCAGTTGGGGCAGTCTCTGAAAAGTCTTTCTTGAGAGTGCCATCATCTTGTTCTAGTACTAGTGCTTATTGGTTGCTGCCACAGCATTTTATTTGAAACAAGAATTTTGAAATTTTTTCCTAAAGAATTGACTAAATTATCTGTTCAGCACTAGCATTTTTAAAGTTTTTCTTTTATCTTAGCAGGTAAAGAAATTTCTCAAGTATTTATCATAAGATTCTTAAAATATATTCCTTAATTTTGGCTTTCTGTAAAGCCTTGGGACCACAGAGAAGAAACCAGCAATATTGGTTTTATTTCCCCAAGTGATATAATACTCTGATTTGCACATTCTTTCCTCCTAACTAATCATGCTGACTGAGATTTGATTTGTAGAACTCCATTTATCTTCAAGGATAACATGTTAGATTTGGGGTGAATGGGAAGGATCAGAAGTATAAATAGCTTTTCAGTAACTTAAATTTTTTAGTATTACATTTCCCTGCTTCTTTTGGAACAACTAGAGATAAATCTGTAATGATTCCATTAAAATATAATTCTTCGACTTGAATCATATATGCAGATGTATTACTGACATTCTGAATGTTTCTTTTGATCTCCTTTAAGGCAGACTATGAATTTATCAGCTCTGGTCTCTACCTTGTAGTGTTGTTACACTTATGCGAGCAGCGCTTTTCTGATATGTTAGGAACTGCAAATGAGGCCAGCACACGTGTCAGAGTAAGTATGAAGTGATTTTCTGGCAGGAATTGCTCATACAGAGAACTTGAAAGCAGATTGTTACCTGGAGTGACCTAGGAGCTTAGATACCCAAGAAACACACTTTTTAAACAAATTTAGATATAAAATGGGCTGGGCTTGATTGGAAACTGAAGGTTTACATAATTGCAGGTACTGTGCTACAGAATGCTTTTTGTCAAGGTTGTTGGTAATTAATTAGTTAGCACATATGCTGTCATGATTATTGGGAATTTATGCAAAACTGGAAGGTTAACCTGTCTCTGTGCCAAACACGCAGTTAAGAATGCTGCACTTCCTGATTTGTTTAATTTTTCTTGTTATGCAAGTCTATATTGCAAAGGTCTAGAACTTGAAATGCTTGTCTGCAGGAGTACACCTAAATGTGTACTTGAATATTCACATTCTGCAACAGCCTATGGCTGTAGTGATTTCTCTGGCATTAGTCCAAATTCTTATTAACTACATTTGACGGCATTCTCATCACTTGAAAGGCTTGACTTAGAAACGTGGTAAGTACACCTTTAGCTAGTAAGAGGTCAACATACAAACTTCTTTCTGCACAGTGATTCACTCATAAATCCAGTATTCTACATGTTTATTTGATACTAGATTATTAATCAGTGCTCTTAGTCAACTGATCTCCTGAAAACCTGATTATTTTTAGTTTTTTTACTTACATACAGAGAAGTGACAGTATTAAGCTTATCCCATGTGTATTGGAATGGTTGACTGCTAGCAGGTACTAGGTCTTTGGAAGAGGCAGGACTACGCTCTGCCTAATCTCTTAATGTATTAGAACAGTGCTCCTCTTTTCTGTGCACGTCTAATGTAGGGCTTGTATTCCATGGTCCAGTTTCTCTGCTACAAGTGTAGAGATATAAAAGACATATAATCTAATAGTAGCCAGCATCCAGGACAGGTTATTAGCTTGAGTGTATTACAGAAGATGTTTTTACTGGTTTTCCATCAGAGGAGGCATTACATTCTTCTGTGTGTGACGCTGCATTTTAAACCAGTGAGAGCACCAATGCCGGTGTTTGATATTAAGCATGTAAGTAAGGTATGGAAACTCATTTTTTCTGCTGTGTCTCAGTATCTGGACTTTTAACTGAGCCAGTGATGCAGATTGGCAGTGACAAAAGAAAACCACTTGTCTGAGATATTTCATTCCTAGGAATTTTTGGCTTTGGGTTTTGATACCATGAAACTGCCACCGTTGCCTAATAGTAGTCCTTGTTTTAAGATTTTAATTGTTAACAAAAACTTTAGGTGTATTTATGCATTTTTCATGAACCACACTCAGTCAGAGTGTTCTGTTTTGTGATATTAGTTGTAAATTAAATGAAATGGATTTAACTAATGCAAGTCCTTACCATGATTATTTTTTTCTGCATTACAGTTTTTAGGAATGGTTTTCATTAAACTGATACCTGTTTTTGTTTGCTGCTTTCAAAATTGATGTCTTTTACAGACTGTAGAACATGAAGATGATACCACAAGTGGCTACCACAAACATTTTAGAGCTGAAATAACTGTGCAATAGCAATCTGAAGTCTAATGTGTGGGGATTTATATTAAATTTTGCATTGTTTTTTATAAGCTGGGCAAACGGGTTAGGATAACCAAGATCTGGAATGAAGCTTTGGGATGTAAAAAGTGAAGAAAACTTTGCTAACTTGTTGCAAATTTCTGCAGATAACTTTGCAACTTTTAAACTACTTTCTCTCTGCCTTGTTTCTAGTTTATTAACCTTGCAAGAACTCTTCAGGCACATATGGAAGATATTGAAAGTAGGTGCTTCCCCTCTTTCCCTCCCCTCCCATTAGATCAACTCAAAGCTAAATGAGTACAATCCTCCTTGCCAAGATTCATAATACCAAACATAATTACTGAAAACCTTACCCAGCAGTGCTTTTTCCATCATCAGTAGAATTATTCTGAGGGGGAACTGATTTTAATTCTCCATGATTAATTTTCCAACAGCACAGAGTTGTTTAGACCACAGAAGTGTTATCTGCAGTCGATAACAAAATTCCTTACTAGTAACAGTTTGGTTATTGTAGTTCAGGTAATTCATAATTATAGGTTAAATGGTGACCTTCGGGTTGTTGCCTTTTACGAGAGTTTAGTAGGAAAGAAACATTTAGGATTGAATTTTACTACATTTAAATTAGACACTTATATTGTGATTTTTCTTCTCTTTCTTTTTCTTGCCCTCTTCTCCCCTTTGTTTTTTCCATTTGCACACACTTTTTGGTTGTGTGGGTTCCTTAATCAGATTTACCAGACCTCGTAAATGAAGTCTGAAGGTTGCCAATTTTGGCAAAGGATAAGCCTACTTTTCATCTAATGGCTTTTTTTAGTGTGTTTAAATTCAGAACTATATGCTGATACAGTTACATTTCTGGTAAATATACCCTGGATCTATTTCTGGGTATGTTGAATAGGTAGTAGAAGGGTAGTTGATCTACCTTTTGTTTTTCCTAGTGTGCATGTGAGTGTCTGTCAACTGTATATGGATTTTCAGTACACAGGATACATTTGGAGTACTATAAGGAATGGGAGTGTGTGTGTGTGAAAGAGAGAGTTCTGGTTCAAGACGGTTATTTCTGTATTCAGAGCAGTCAAAGATGGACTTCAGTTCTGAATTCATTACTAAGTTATGTGCATCCTTACGAGAGTAAAATAATGAGTGTCATTTTACACCTTAATTCAATCTATATTTGGTTCACCCTTTAACTTACAGGTGAGGAATACTGAGTTCTAGATTTATTATTGATGCACTTCAGTTAAATTTGTCTTCTAAGAACTGAAGAAGCAAAGAGTCAGACTTTTCTTCTTTCTGTGTTCAGGGATGGAACAATTATTCCAGTATCAATACTTCCTTGCTTGCAGACCTTGCTTAAGAGGACGTACTAAATTCCTGTTACAGACAAGCTAACATTTTACAAACCTAATGTAGATGTGTGTAATGACTTTTCTGTCATAGTTGACAAGTGTGTATTTGTCTTTTAACTTGCCTTGCATCAACAAAATCCTGTGCATATGTGGGCTTCATGTTCATCTTGCATATGCTGAAAAGGACAGGAGTGGAGAGAGGAGCTGCTTCCAAGTAGGCCCAGGTTGCATTAAGCAACATGTATGTGTATATATATAGATGTAAATGTAAGAGTCTTTGTTTAGACTGCTGAATCTTAATAGGTATTTTGGATACCAAATTTGGATACCAAATTGTTAACCTAGTGAGTAATTTCTTTCCCTTATGTTGGGTGCTGCTGTCATGGATTGAGTATATCCTCCTCTGACTACTGCTGGAATTAGCCACTCTAAGCACTACATAAAAGTTGAATCTCTGGCGTAATTAAGTTTTCTTCCTCTTATTTTGAGGAAGAAGTGTAGGAGGACACTGCATATTGTATGTTCTGTTGAGTTTTGATTTGAAAATGCTGTGTTTTTCCAACATGAGATGCATTTAAGAATTAAACTATGTGATTACACAAGGTTTGGGTGGGTATTACAGTCTGCTATGTGATATTATAAAATGACCTTTATTTCCTCTACTCATCCTAAAGTGCTTTAATTTCACAGGTTTTTGTCAAGGCTTCTGATTACACTGTGTTGTTCCAACAGCTTCTGAAGATGATTCTGAAGACTGATGCTGGTAGAACTTTCATACTGCAAGAAACAAACGGAACTGCTGCAGAAATGCTGAACTGGCAAGAAAAACGTCAACTTGCATTTGTTTTATTCTTCTCATTAGTAAAAAGTGCATTGAATATTACTGTAGTTTTTGAAGCATTGTTGAATTCAAAATCAAGTGCTGCACAGTGGAGCTCAGTGAGAACTTGAGAACTACTCAGCATGTGTGAGGATTAGATACATAGAAAGCAACTTCTCTTTTTAAATTATGAGGATGTTGTGGTTTGTTTTGGAAGACATCAGATTCTGAATATTTAAGGAAGCTGTATCTCCCTTTGTGTCTCCTTCTTACTGTAGTCAGACTTCTGGTTTTGTCTTACCGAGTTTTGCTCCTGTACTGGCACTAAGTGGTTATAGTGGGTTTCAGGGGGAGGGTGGGGATGCCCGTGTACTTAAATAGGTTTTGTTTGGGTGTTCTTAAATGCCTCTTTTGCCGTATCATATAACCGATTGCTTCCATTGTTAATGAATGAACAGGAGGATAAGCAAGATACTATAGAGATTGTTTGGGTTTTGGCTTATTTGAAGATAATTATTTAACTCAAAAAGCAATAAGAACTTGCAGTGGTCTTTTAACACTTGGTGATGGCTTTTTTATGTACCAGTTTGGAAATTTGAAATTATATTTGATATCATGTGGCTGTTCCATTATGGAATATTGCAGGTGTAAATTCTTGCATTTCAGCATTCCTAGCAGATATGCAACTTGATAAAGACCTAAGGTTGTTTAGTTTAATCAGACTTTTTTTTAGATCCCACCCTCACTGTTCAAAGCACTGGTTATCAATGTGTTTTCTAGTGTTGTCACTTCTTTATAAATAAAGATGAAAGAGGTATGCATCTCTACTGGTATTGTCCATTTTATTTAAATGTGGATATCTACCAGAACTTACACTTGAAAACATAGAAAGCTGTAGTCTGTGGTATATCTTTACTAATGTTTATAAATTCTGATGCAGATACTTAAGATTATTCTGACCATTTTGGATTGAAATGCTTTCTATAAATGGTGGTACAATAAATTCTTATACGTGTATTGGAATTGTATTTCCTACAGGTATGTGTTAGTTTTGTAATTACCACAGTAACAGTTTATCTGCAAAGAGTGAAGTATGTTGAAATGCCACGAGTTTATTTTATTGTTACAGTATGCAAAACTAACTTGAACAGATGAAAGGATGTGCCTTACCAGCTGAAATGAATTTGTAATTTTTAGAGATAACTATGCTAGCATTACATGAGTTGGCCTGTCATCTGTAAGACTTAAAAGAAAATAGAATGCTAAGGAAATGGCATATCCCTATGCCCATTCTGATAACTTTAGGCATTAGGCATTTGGTGCCAACACTTACAAGTATTATTCCAGTAATTAGTTAAAATACAGCTCTGGGACATTCATATGAAAAGTGAAGGTCCAGGCATATGTGAGGATGTTTCTAACTCATTTCTGAAGAAGGTGAATTGAAGTTTATAATAAATGTTCAATCCTTGCTGGGTTAGATGGTATAGCTTAATAAAATGTCATACAGTGAAGCAGTCAGTATTTCATATGCACTCGGTACATCTAGGGTTACAAGCATGGGTTCTAATACCCTAATAAATTGGTGACTTGAAGGATATTTTTAAAATTTTTTTCCAGTCTTTGTTGCAAACACCATTCCACAAAGGTAAATAGCTGCATGTACAAATGTGGGCGAAATGATACGTCCGTTTGGTGTCCTACAGCCTTTTTGAGCTTCAGCGCAAATTCAAGAGTGACATGGGGGAATACTACGGTGCAATTGGTGTAGAGTAGAGGGTCTAAATGCACCAGTTGACAATGCTGCTGCCACACCCAGCTGCCTCCTCAGAGGAGAGCTGCCTTGCAACCCTGATGCCCCACAGCTTTAGAGGGGTAGAGGCTGGGAGCAGCCAGACTAGTTGCCTTCTATATACCTGTGCTGTGAGATCGCCGTCCATGGGAGCACCTGTCTGTGCAAGCTCTTGTGGATTCGTGCAAATGGATTTTTGTTAGCACAATGCACATGTGCGTCCACTCAGGTGTCTCTGCAAATGTGCATCACGACGGCTCCAATGGCACCA
>VZRO01003462.1:0-16652 GCA_013397915.1 Daphoenositta chrysoptera
CCCCCTGCGTCCCAGGCGCCGCCACTGCATCAGAGAGACAGTTCCGGGCTTCCTGCCCGCTTAAATATGCAAAATCGCAGAAGCGTTATTGGATTAAAAAGCTGTCAATTAATTTTCAGCTCCAACCCATGACACCAGGTGGGAATGTTTGGCTCCTCCCTCCTGGGTCGAGCAGCTCACAATAGGATGAGGTAAGTCCATGAGTCATGCAATGGTTTCTTGATGGCCCATTGTCTGTTATCAGGGGTGGGTCATAGCAGGAGATAACAGCTAATGGCCCACAGCTGGTGGTAACAGAATACTATAATACATCTATATTGTAACCTAGGACACCTGCTAAATCCAAAAAAGAGGGTATGTAAACATGTGTCAATATGAAAGGCCCCAGCTGTATAGTGGCTTGTCCAAGCGCATTATTACACACATATAGTTGCTTTAACTGTTTACCACTTTCTCATGTACAGTGATTTTTAATGCACATTAACCTGGTAGTCTTAGCCAATTTCTGTAGTGTTCAAACTTGTTAGGGCGAACAATTTCTCACCAAAGGGATTCCAGCTGATTAGGTCTGACGCCACTGCAATGTGCGTTTTTTCTGTTGTCACTGCTGCTGTCAGGAACACACCTCTGTGGGATGCCCCTAAGTGTCCACAGCCTGCACACCCAATTTTCAAAAGCTGAGGAAGCTTGGCAGATGTTTCCAATCTCTTCTTGCTTTCAAGAAGTTGATTTCTTTGCAGCAGCTTACATATTCCCTCTGACTTGCTTCTTTGCTAAGTAGTAACCTGGAAAACACACAAACAGAATTAGGGAATGACACTGAAAACAGCTGCTCTTCAAGAAATCTCTCAAATCTCGTTTTCATGTCGAAGAAATCATTTTGACTTCTCTACAGCTCCTGAATGAACAAAACTAATACCTTTAGCGTGTCCCACATAAAGTTATGTAAAACAAAGGAAATGTGCTGGCTTTTATCCAGTTCAGATGAAAAGCAATTGGACCCTCTTATGCAAGATGAGCAGTGCGACATTTCACTCCAGCTTTGAGATCCACTGCTGCAGTGCTTTCCGGGCAGAAATAGGGCTGGGGTTCTTTTCCTCCTTAAAAGTAAGAAAAAATATGGTGTAAAACAACATCAGAAGAACTATGTATATGTGGCACTTTATTTCTGCTTATTAGCTCAAACTGCAGATTCAAGGGCTGCATAGAAGCTTGCACTATCACCAAGTTGTAACTAAATCTTTGCTCACAGGGTATGAACTGTGGCTCATGGGGAGAACATCCTCTACATTTTCTTCTGTATGTGCAGCTGAATCTTTGTTTCAGGTGCAAACTTAAATCATCTTTAACTACAGAAATGTGATTATAACACAGGAGTTCCCCTATGATCTCCTTCTCTGCTTCCCAATCTTGCACAAAAAACTCCTAATGCCATAGAGCAGAACTAGCTGAAATGGAAGCTAGGTGAGTATTTATCTTTAGAGTTTATGGGGTTTACCCGGTGTAAATTGTTTATATTCATAGCAATGAATGTGTTTCAATTTCAGTTCAAGATGATATTTAAACCTGAGCTTTCCACACAGTCAAATTGGCAACAGCTATCAGGTCCTCTCAGCATGAATCTCGCATTAATTTCAAAGCAGAACATTACTGGCAGCATGACTGGAATTCTGTAGACTTTAACTGCCAAGTTTGTTCAGAGGGATTCCTGCAGCCAGCTTCCTTAAGGATGTGTCTGCATGGCACTGTTGTACCTGAGCTAGCCCTAAGTCAAATTTCTGGAACAGGATGTGATCCCAAGGAGAATGCACTGTTAACTCTGTTAACTTGGTAGAAAAGCTAATTCTGCTATTACCATAACCCTCTGTAGTCTCTTGGTGGAGCAGTAAGGAACAAATACCTAAATTACCAAATGTGATCCTTACTATTTATTTCTTCCATTTAAAAATCTTCTCTATAGCTAACCTTCATTTTGTTTTGGGGAAGGAAATGCAGTAGGAATTATCCTTATCAGATCAAGTTCAGGAAAGACTGAAATAGTTGGTATTCCCATTTCTGCCTGTGAAGAATTTTAGCAAGAGCCCAGCTGCTCAGGTGCCCACATGATGGAGCCTGATTTCAAAACTAAGCAGCCAGGAGGATGTAGGTTCCGCAGAGCCATGCTCAGAGGGTGTAGCCTCCATCTAAGATGCTACACAGAGTCCGTGGGAATTGGATGGTTTGCCTGAGGAACCCCAAAGAGCACTTGCACTGGCACAAATAAGTGAAGGTCCTGAAGCCTGTCAGTAGAAAAGCCTGGCTAGAGAGACCTGGGAGGGAGAGATTCTGTTGTTCAAATAAACCTGCCCAAACAGCTGCTTTCCTTTCCTCCCCATTTTCTCCCCAACCATCTTGCATGGACCCTCTGCTTCACAAGTAAGACAGCATAAAGAAAACACAGGATTTTTACCAATTTTCTCTTTGACTTTCAGCAGAGGAGGCAAGGATTTATGAATGTTTCTCAGGAGAGCCAAGGTCTAAGTGTAACAGACAGAGGCAAGCCACAAACTTTGGAAGAGAAGAGCTGGCACAGAGCACCAGCATTGCTAGTGGCAGGGGAAATAAAAAAGGAAAACAAGGAAAAAACGTCTGCATTGGACCTGCTTATTGAATTTCAGACTCTCCTAGGAAAAGGAGCAGAACCATCCTAGCTACAAATCAAAAAAGAGAATGGAGATGGAATATGTCTATATAAAAGAGTTGGGAGGTAGAAGGAAAAACCTACTTTTGTACTGGTTGTCTCTCTGCATGACTGAGGAGTCAAAAGCAGCAGTAAAACCTCTATTCCTTCCATTCTGGAGGCTCCAATGCCCACGAAACCCCATGGCTGGGTTCAACTACATTGATATTTATTTATTGCTGCCTTTGGAAGTCTAAATTAAATGCAAATTGTTGGGTCTCAGTGTAATGCATTATAGTGTTCTTGTTGACCAAAGCAGAACACAGGTGACCAGGGTCAAATCCAGCCTCAGATCCTAATCCCAAAGTAACCTTCCCTTATGGAATGGCAGAGGATGAGCAAAGGGGTGGAAGCATAGGGTCAGACCCTGCCTGTAGATGTGACTTTCCCTGGCTCAGTTTTGCCTGAATTACTTCAGTTGTGCCCAGAGCGACAAGGTGACAACAGAGGGAAACACCTAATGCCCCTTCAGCTGGCAGTGAGAAGGATCTGTGTGTGAAAGAGAAGGATTAAGAGGCCTTATCTCCAGGCCTCACCAAAAGAGAAGGCTGCAAATGATTTTCCTGGCCCATCTTGCACCCCTGCAGTCCTTGGGGACAAGAGGACTGGTTGCTAGACTAAAAGGCTTTCTCTTATGAAAACACATGTGGGAAAGTGTTAAACTGTGCAGTGTGGTATTTTGGTTTCTACATCCCCTGACAAAATTTTTCTTGCCTGAGGAAAACAAAATGGAAGAAAAATATCCCCTGGAAATATCTGCATAATTTACTCCCATACACCTAGTGAGAGATTTACAATCGAACAGCAGTTCCCCTGAAACCATCACCATGTTGTGCTCTGAATTACACTTCTGTACTCCTACCTGCAAATTATACTGTTAATTAGTTAATGGCTGTAAAGTGTTTTGGAGAAGAAAAGAGCACTCATTAAATACTATTGTTCTGCTCTCCAGTGTGCAATGTTCCACTCTTCATTAATCTCCAACCTCTTCCCGAACCTCTCACAAGCAATTAAGTTTCATAATCTCAAGTAGTAAATTAGTCTGAGATCAATATCACTGTTTAGAATGTGTTTCCTGAAACTTTAGCTTCAATTATATTCTAGAAAATTTCAAGTTGGTATCTTACATGAAATTCCCAAAACAAAATCCTTGATCTATGTCTTGAAAACCTTCCTTCGGACAATCCAAAACCTGCTTTCCTTTCCTTGTCCTTTCCTATGGACAAGGGAAACCTAATATATGGGATGAGATTTTTCAAAGAAGTTTAAACCCCACTGAGAAGAGCAAACAGGGGGCCAGATGGTCAGAAGAGCGCAGCATGCAGAATACTGAGAACTAAAGCTTTTTTCTGTGTGCTGAAACCCACTCCTGGCAGCACATCCTGGTGAGAGGCATTTGAAAACTTAGCCCCTTCTGCCACCCAGCCAAATTTAAGATCGACTTGCCCTTAAAATTCCTGGATGCCTTCACTGAGTATAATATCCAAGCTGAAGTTAGCAGGAGACCTGGCTACTTTCTCTAGTTTCGGGTTTAGATGGCTGAACTGTGTTCTTTGCTGTTCTTGGGAAAAGATGCCCACAGCCAAACCTTTAAGCAAGGAAAAAGCCAAAAAGGAAGTGAAAAATGTCCTTTGAAGTAGTGCAGCAAAAGACAGACAGCACAGAAGTGCTACCTGGAGCAAACAACCACGACTATCACCTTAAACAAGGGAAAGGACCTGAAAAAAAGGCTTCCATGGCAACGAAGTCTGATGGCAACCAGTAAAGTACAGAAGACATGTTTAATTTACAGCTGAGGAGGTATCTCTGTCCTGACTGCTTTTACCACAATTTGTTTTGCAGTGTCAGCCAAGTTGGGAGTTAAAGATGATTTGGGCAGTCACCTGATTCTTGCCTGGTATTTTCATTCTCTCTTCTTGAAGCAGTTCTTGCCTGAGAAACAGTCACAGTCACCAAAAACACTGCCTTTCCTACCATGGCAAATCCCATGCAAGCAACCAGTAGGTGGATTTCCCATTTCCCAGAGGCTGCCATGGGGACAGAAGAGATCAGGTTTTCACCTCTTCCTCTGGCAGGTAAGGTGGGGACATGGCAAGACAGAGAAAATCCTGGCATTTTGCAGGTTTCATAGATCAGAAGGGCATAAATATCCCAAATGCATTCACATATTAAGTCCTGCACAAGGAATTCTTATATTTCTGGAAGAGCTTAAAAACAGATCTTAAAGGTCATTGAATTCTCTCTCTAGATCCACAAAATTCAGCCCCTGCTCACAAGCAGTGGATAGCCTAAAAAAAAAATCTAGATAAATATTAGCAAACAGCCAAATTCTGGATTTGTTCTGTTACTGAATTCTAAAGGGCATAAAGAGTCTGGGAGCAGAGCTGAGAGTTATCAACTGGTGATTTGTCTACAGACCATGCAGACAGGCAGAATTCCTGCAGAACCTGAAGCTTCAGCTTTGGTCTTCAAGATCTCTAAGGATGCTCCAGCCACAGCAAACACAAATCTGGCTGTGACTGGAACAATCATCACCCCATGTTATCTTTGCAGGGTTGTATCTCGTCCACCTGAGCTCTGAGCATCCCTTCACAATCACACACCAAGTGCCTACTCTGAGAATGTCTCTTGGTGGTTTTGGTATCAATAGCTTGTCAGGGACAGGGCAGTGCTGGCACTTAGGTGGTTCTGCACAGAAAATTGCCACAGAAAACTCAGATACTGAAGGATGGGGCTTCCTGCTCCTATGTGGAAGCCAAGTGTCAGTTCTGCAGCTGATGACACTGATAACACGCCTAAGCAGGACGGCCAAAGAGGTGGACTGGTTCTGGCATAATTTATACCTCTTAATCCCTGCCCTTGGTGGCTCTGAAGCAGTGTCCTGCAAATACACGGCCCAGAGCCACAGGAAATGAAACCAGAGAGTTCCAGGTCTGGGTCACCCTTCTGCTACATACGCTGATTTCCAAATGTCAGTTGTGGTTCTCTGGAGGTGGATGGAGCTCCAGGATGGAAAAGAGAGTGTGAGACACCACCTGGGGCTGACCATGAGGTGTGATGGGACTGCAGCGGCTCCTGGGCTCCAGCTAGGTCCCACTGGTGGTTCTGCATCTTCTGCGTGGTTCCACCTGCTCTTCCAGCGTGAGCCTTCAGCGCTTCGCTGCCCACAGGAGCAGAGCTGGCAGGAGCCCACCAGATGCTCCCCATCCCCTGCAGGGCCTAGGAAAGGTGGAAAAGCACTTTTCCTAAGGAAAAGCCGCAGAGAGCACAAGGACAAGGATAATCCTCTAGGTGGCATCCAGAAACTCCAAACTTCACACAAAACCTCACACAAAACCACAAAGCAATTTTACCAACTCTTACCAGCTCCTCTTCTCCTGCACTGTGTCCCAGGTTTGTAGATGAACTCCAAAGGCCTCGCTTGCTCTTGGTATATATCACATAACTAAGAAGTGGGTGTATACAATAATGCACAGAGTAGGTCATAAGAAGCCTCCAGCCCCTTAAGACCTAGGGGATACAAGAAGAAAGAGGCAGGGCAGCCTGACATTCCCCAAGACCCCATGTGAGTCCCAGATGAAAATGCCTGAAGGAAGCCAGCTAAAAATGAATGACAACACCCCTTACCCACCCCAAGGAAAAAAAAAAATAGCAGAAAGAAGGAGCAACTGCTCATTTGCTGCAGAGAGAAGAAAGTTTCCCTGCTAGAAATTCCAGACTTCTCTTCCAACTAGGCTGTGTTCCTTTTTGAGGGGGAAGGGGAGTGGGGAAGGGGAGAAGGGAACGTTGCTTCTGGCTATGAATGCATATGTTGGGGAGTGCACAGTAGCCTCCACAAGCTGCCAGCCTCATCAGCAGAGGAGAGGAGATTAGTCTTAACAGATATGCTTCAAAGTCAGCAATCACTTCAGGAAAATTCCTCCTCATCAGCAGGTCTCATTTGTTCCCCATGCCCATGGTGCAGTTTGGGGGATTGCCAAGGATCACAACCTTCTTCCCAGAGTTCTTTTGATTGGGTGAGATGAGAATAAGAACAGTGCCAGAGCCTCATTGCCAAGACTGAGGGGGGAAGTTGTTGACTTCTGCTAGATCCTGAATTGCTGAGCCCTTGTGATTATATGTCAGCTTGATCCGCATACGTAGTTGTTGCTTCTGTGGATTCAGGACTTTAATGACCTGTGTGATGGTCCCAGAGTTAAATGCAGGGATGACACTGCTGCTCAGAGACAGAAGCTGCAGCTGGAATGTCTTTGGTACTGCATCTTGGAAAACAAAATCTGTCATATCCAGCTCTGTGCTGTTGGAGGCCCGTATCGTGATTACAGTGACACTGGGGTTGGTGTTCGACCTCTCAAAGATGAAGTCAATCTTCAGCCCATTCTTGTTGTATGCAGTAATGGAGGGGATTCCTGCAGCAATATCATTGATGAGAGGCTGAGATGTAAGTCCATCGAGCAGGAACGGAGGCTGCGCTATCTGGGGTGCAGGGGCAGATACTAGAGAACCTGTTAGGTTGAGGTCTCCCAGGAGGTCAAGCAGCTCCCCACCAGCAGAGGCTGACTTGGTTGTAGGTGCAGTGGGAATTACAGGTGTTATATCACTTCCCCCCAACAAGTTCAATAAATCATTTGCCTGGTTAGCAGGCTGCAATCCGGAGGGTGGAGGTTTGGTTTCCAGTACTGCTGTCTCTGTCTCTCCGTTGATCTGTACAATCTCAGCAGGGCCATTTGTGGTGACTTTTTCCATTACTGGCATTCTCTCAAGCAGTGCTGGCCTCATAAGGTCATATTTCTTGAAAAGTGCATTATATTCCACAGCTCTCTGCTGTAGTTTCACATCAATGCTGCTGCTGTAGATGGAAACTACCATCTTAATGCGATTGACAGTGCAGGTGAACCTTGTGGAAAGCTTCATGATGGCAGTGAGAGCATAGCCTCGGGTCACAGATGCAGACATATTAGATATCAGGACGCTTTCTAAAATATCAAGAACTTCATCCTCTGTTACCTGTATTGGTTCCTCCTCTTCACACTGACCGGACACCAGAAGATCTCCATACTCTCCTATGCACCAGGAGGCAACTTGTACCAGGGGTTGCTGGGAGTAATCTCCAAAGATGGCTTTATAGAGTCTCTGCACAGTGTAGGCATGCATCTCCACACTATTAGTTATTAACTGGATCAGATTGGGAACAACATCATCACGAACCTGACTTCCTGCCGTTGTTAGGACTCTCATAATTGTGTCTATGTGGCAGCGCTTGGAAGGAGCATATTTTTCAGCTGCAAGAAATATTCCAGATGCACAGTCTGCCTTGAACTCTGGTTCACCGGAATCTAGGAAATACAGTAACTCCTTCGTCATTCCATGGACGTTGTTCCCATTAACAAGAGCAAAACTGTCCCTGGGGGTTGCGCACAGCTTTCTCCTTCGCTGTCGGGACACTCGGCGGGGCCGGCTGTCATTATAGCCCATAACAATCACACCTCCAATGCTTCTTCACCCCATGAAGCCCTCAGCAGCTTAAACTGAGCTCATTCTGAGGCAATCAGCTCTTAGGAAACTGCAAGAGGTCTAAGGAAAGTGCTTTACAGGAATCTCCGTGTGGGAAATTTTCCTCATTCATAGGAGGAACTGATTGAAACCAGTTAATCAGGATTGGGAAGAAAGGAGGTATTTATCAAATAATTATGGCCTTTCCTATTAGCACACTTTAATAACACGCAGGAATGAAGTAGAAAAGACCCTGGGTTGCTCTGTTAATGATTATGTCTATTCCAGCACAGCTTGTGAATCCAGTGCCTTGTCTTTAGGACTGTCTAATTCCAGGTGTTTCAAAGGAAGATAGAATGCCTGCAGAGAGGATAATTGTAGATTATCCTTTCCCTATGGAAGTTTTCCTCCTAATGTGCTCCGTTATGTCATCAATCAAAATCAAACTCCTCTGAACTTACACCATGTGCATACAATGCCTGTTGTCATTGCCATTATTTACAGTCGAATCCAGGGTGAAACCGTGGCCCTACAGAGTCAGCGCAAGTTCACTGCAAACCAGGATGTGGCTCCTCTCTTTTTTCAGGACTCTTTTCAGGTCTGGGCTCCAAAGCTGCACCGTCACTATTCCCACAGCTTGGTCTGGGTTGTGTGGGTGTGTTAAAACATCTGTAACACCAGACCAAAATGTTTCTGCAATGCAAAGGCTTTACTGGTGAGGCCTTTCTTTCTCAGCCCATGATTTCTGTGCCACCTAAGAGCATGCTGTCAGGTGAACTTTGTGGGTTGAGATATGAACAGGTTAATAATTAAAAAAGGATAAAATCTATTACTACTAGTAATTGCAATGAGAATGAGAGAGAAAGAGAGAAATAAAACCAAAGAGAAACATGTAATTCCCAGTACAGTTGCTCCCCACCCACTGAATGATGCCCAGCCTGTCCCTGAGCAGCGGTCAGTGGCTCTTGGCCAACTCTCCCAATTTCTACACTGACCATGATGTTCTATGGTGTGGAACATCCCTCTGCCCAGTTCAGGTCAATGTCCTGACCATGCTCCCTCTCAGCTCCTGGAGTCCTGCTCACTGGCAGAGCATGAGACACTGAGAAGTCCTCGATTGCAGTGAGCACTGCTCAGCACCAACTAAAACATCCTTATGTTACCAACATTCCTCTCACCCTGAATCCAAACCGCGCCACTGTACCAGCTACTAGGGAGAAAGTTAACCCTATCCCAGCCAAAACCAGGACATTATTTACCCCTTATTCCATGCCATTTAAGTCATGTCAGCTCCCACACTTCCCAATACATGATCATCTTTCCTGTCTTTTGATACATAGATATATATATGTATATATATACATACAGGTAGTATTCCCACACTCCCTCAGTCATGGACCTTACCTATAAAAGTCCATTAAGTTCATTTAATCCTTAGTTCATAACTTGGGGTTCCATCTGTTGTAACAGTCTTTCAGGACAGGAAAGATGGTGCTGAGCAGCTTAACAGTATTTCCTCTGCTACAGTTGGAAAAAAGGGCACTGAGAGTATTTTTGTGGATTTTAGTAGCATGTTGGCTGAGATTATGGAGGGTCTGGACAAGCTGAGGTGCTCCAGGGGCACCAGAGCCCCTCTGGGTGTGGGTGTCTAAGCCAGGCTTGAGTGCCTGGAGATGCTGGTGATGACCCTTGTGGTGTGTGCATGGGCAGGGTTCACATTCTACATCAGTGGAGGAATGAAGAAGGTACTGCTATGATGGACTGATCATTGACAGTCATGGCCAGATTGGGTCACAAACAGAACCCCAGAATGGGTCAGATTGGAAGGGACCAGAGTGGGTCATCTGGGCCAACCTCCCTGCTCAAGCAGCGTTATCCTAGAGCACATAGACATTTCTGTCATCATAATCAACATTATAATTTCCTGAGTTTTAGTAATCAAAAACATTTCTTCAGAAGCAAAGTGTTTTCGTGTTTAATTTCCATGTTGCTCTCAGCAGACTTATGAGGCAGGCTGAATAATGCCTTTGTGGGAAGGTAGGACTGTATTATTTACTCAATCTTTCAGGTTATGATACACAGGCAGAAGTGGGCAGGGGATTTGTTAGTACTGGGCAGGGGGGGGGGTACTCTGCCTTTGGAGTTTTCATTTCTGAATTTGAAAAGCCTGCTTGTTTTTATTCTTCTCTGTTCCTGTACTAATGTTCAAGAGCAGGAAGAGAGGGAAGAACGGGAAAAGGGGTGCAGTGTCCCTTAGTTTACAAACCAAGAAGAAAACTACCATTAATGATCAGAAAGATGAAGATTTCAACTGAGAAAGGGCTAAAAATATTAGTTCTATGAGATATGACTGTTGTTAAATTCAGGCAGCAGAGTCCTTTGTTCCATCTTCCTCCACCCCCAATAAGAAGACTGACACCATACTTTCATATTCCATCCCTTGGTATCATCCCTGCAAAGGCAGAGGCCAAAAGTTTGCTTTACATCTCCCCTTTCCAAACCATCTTTAGATTCTTGTGGGGAAAACTGGGCATGGAAGGGGGAGACCCTTTTTGCTCCGTCTGTGCTACAGGTGCTCCTGTGCTAGTCCAGTGTTTCAGCATGGGGGATGCAAAATGGGAACTTTCTTTTTTAAAGTCTAATGGCAATTTCAGATGTTAAGAAAACCTGCCTCTATCTTCATTGTTACATCTTGCAAAGTGTTTTGAGGTTGCTCCTTTGTCAAATCACAAACTATGAAACCATGTGTTTTGCTGGCAACATTTGTTTTTCTTGTAGTCTAAGTGATTTCCTATGGAAGTAGCAATGTAAAGGCTCAAGATTGTTTCTCAAAAAATTGAACTCTTTGGAAACAGAATTCTGGGTTTCCTTACTGAATTTTTTCTTTTAGGAAGCTCAAATTAATAATACAGTTTCTGGCACTGCTCTGTGTAATCACGTGCCTTATCTTAGGCACAAGGAGGTATTTGTGCCAAATGCTATGAATCATCTTCTTAGCCATTCCCAACCATGATCTGAGGTTTCACAAGATTTATAAAGACAATTCATGTTTAGGCACCACCTCAACCTCAAGGTTCTGCTCTTGGCTCGCAATGAGCTTTTTGCAGTGGATTACTCCCTGCAGGATTATCCCCTGAGCTAGGATGGCCATCCATTCTGAAATTCTGGAATCATCCATGCTTTGATATCGTTCGCTCTTGATATGACGCACAGCTACTGCCTTACACTTCATGGCAGCAGGTGAGGACAAGGGGATGAAGCAGGGGCTTGCAGCAGAAAAAAGGCTGTATGGATATGATGCCTTAGATTTTAACTTTTCTATTTTCAAATCCTGTACTGCCTAGTGTGTAACTGAAGTTTTGTGTGGCCTGTTAGCTGCTGTTCTCTCATGCTGGTTAGACATAACAAAGCCTCTCCAAGCTTGCTCTTCAAGGGCACCCAGACTGTCCTAGGCCCAAAATGTGTAAACCTAAATCTTAGAAGGGGGGTAAGCTTGGGGAAATTAAATCATTAACTGAAGTTTTAATTGGAGAATTAACCCTGATATGCAAATGAACCAAACTTATAAAAGTCTGAAGAACCCGTGACTCGGGGTCCATCTTGAGTGTCACCTTTGGCCTGCCCAGGCTGTACCTTTGAAGGCCCTTCAAATAAATACCTACCTTTATTCCCTTATTCCTGTCTAGCCTCTGTTTTTTTAGGTGGCCACTTCAGGCATCAGATATGTCTCTCTTCCAGTCATGGACCAGTTGCTTCCTTCATGCCCTTTGATCCATCGGGATCATCACTTTGAGATGCAATGCTGCCTTTATAGTTCTAGATGGGAAAAGTAGACTAAGAAAGGCAGGAGCATCAACACAGTAGGTCTTTATAAACACCCAGGTTTTTTCCTCACTTGTGCTGTGTAGAGTTTTGCAGCTTCCTATTTCTTACGCCAATAGGGTTTAAATAATTAAAAAGCACAGTGTTTGTATTCCTGGGCATTGTTTGACAACTCAAACCAAAACCCAAAGAGAAATGAAGAATGATGGCAGGTTTAGTGGGAAAGGATTTTTAACTTAAAGCAAGTGTGATAAATGTGAACAGAGACAGCTACATTATTCTATCATTTCCGGTCTCTGTGCAAAGCTAAGGGCTTGTATATTCTGTAACTTGTAGCCTTTATGAAGTGCCAGTGAACCAAAAGACAAATTGCTGCATGGTGCTGGTGCTTTCTAATAGTGTGTGCCTTGAAAAATGGCACTGAGTTGCCGCTGTGAGGGGCGGATAGAGAAAGCTGCAGCTTGTCCTCAGCGAGAAGCCTTGGTCAAGGCTCTCCTGGCGGTGCGTTGGCACCTCGCTAGCAGCTCTCCCACCCAAGCGGATGGAAAACGCGCAGCCACGCTCACAATGAGCTTGCCAGCTCATGCGGTACTGGAGGCAAAGAGAAGAGGCGGCTCTTGCTGGAAGTTCGATGTTTATTCCGGCCCTGACCCGTCCGGCCCAGGCAGAGCAAGAGACCAAGAGCAGCAAGAGAGCAAGAGAAGAAAGACGGCGGGCCAGAGGCCCGCCCGGTCCTTATAAAGCGTTACAGAAAGGAGGTGGGGTAGTACAACAGGGACGAAGGGAGGGGAAGCAGGGGGCAGAGTGGACATCTGCTGGCCAGTCAGAGAGGCCTGATCTACATAGGGTCACCGGATCAGAGAGGACTATCCCTCTGAGCTACGGGAGGGTTTTAGGTTTCCGAGTTTCTCCACCATCGGGTTCCGTTTGAACCTGGGCTCTTTGACCCCTCAGCCACCACAGCTGCTGGTTCAGTCACCACAACACTGAGTGAGATCCTATTTTCAATTAACTCACTTTTTTTACTAAGTGAAAAGATAAATGGAGACAGAAGAATCACCACTCCATTATCTATTCACCTGTTCACTGGAGATTAATTTTCAAATAGGCTTAGGATTATTGACTAAAACATAAAGCCCAGATGTAAACACAGGAAAAATTAGGGGCTAGGCAATCTTTCACACTCCAATTATCCTCCTGCACTGCATTTAAAATTCAGTCACAGAACCTAGACTCTCTAAGATTTTGAGGAAATAGGACTTTTTCCTTCCCCCACCCAGCCCAGAAGCAGATTCTCCATTAGTTTTCATATCTGCAATGTCCTTCACCTACTGAAACAAAGCTACTTTTGCCTTCTGAAGAGTGTGTGATTTAGTTAGCCTATAGAAAATATAACTAAGTATATTTCTGAGCAAGTATACCCCATTTTGGGGATGGAGCAGTTACTTGGCCTTTTGCCTGTTGGCATATCCCTGAACAAATATTGAAAAAGAAAGCATATATATAAAACAAAGAGGAAGGTTGTTGCTATAAATATCAAAAATACTTGTGCAGATGTAACATAGATGCTAGTGCAGGGAAAGCTGACACTGTATGGAGGAGAGGAAAAATGCATGGTCATGTGGAGAAGTGGTAAATGTAAAAACACAGCCAGGAGCCTCAGTTTTGGGAGGGAGCTGGCAAAAGCCCTCATTGAACCTGCCCTGCACACCCTGGCAGGACAGCTGAGATACAGGCAAACAAACACAAAGCTCTCTTCTGGCCATGGACACATGGGACTGTGAGTGTTTGAAGGGGATGTTTGGAGCTGCTCAGTGCCACCTTTGAAACAAACTTTGGCCCTTGGTCCTTGAGTAGCAAAATTCAGTCACACCTGCCTTTTGGTCAGCTTTTTCTCAAGTGAAATCAGCAAGACTACACAACAAAGCTGTGTAAATTAATACTGTGCTTCTGGAAAGGAGTTATTGAGCTATATATTGTAATTCCCTCTGTCTTCATTCACTCCTCTGCAGAGATGTCAAAGGTGTGAGCAGGAGACGGAAACACAGTGCTCCTGAGATTTTGCTTTTCTTCTTCCCTTTTTTGGACAGCAGGAGCTCCAGCTGATCTATATTCCTGTCATTTTCTGCTGGGCACACTATGGAAAGGGATGTGCAACCTCTCAGCCATTGCCAGACAACAAAGGATGTGCATCAGGAATAGATACAACACTCAAGGAGGCCTGGGCACTGGCATGACCCATGGCTGCTCAAAGCTGGTGGATTCTGAGCCATGAGACTAAAAGTGATTAGGGGACAACTGCTGGACCTCTTAGGCCTTGTCTCCTCAGGAGACCAGGATAAAATGGCAGCAGGGGAATGACATCAGCTATAGTTTGCATTTTTGTTTCTTTATTAAAAATACTCTTACCTTCACTTTCAATATTGTAACCTAAAATCTAACCCATTCTAATAAGGTAGAAACTATTGTGTGATGTTCACAGTGACTTCTGCAGATACGGCAACACCGAATTTATATGAATTTGTTTTGTAAAGAAAGCTTTTGGGGTATCTGCAAGTCTAAACATGACAAAGATCCAAAGAGTCTCACTAAAGCTGCAAAGCTGGCAAAGAGCATCAAGTGGTGACAGGGAAATTTTTCCAGGCAGGCTTTGTCCATGCTTGTCCTGCAGTGAGAGGAAGTCCACAGCTTCTGTTTGTTTCCAATACAACATTCAAATTTTCCCAGAGAAGCTGTGGATGCCCCATTCTTGGAAGTGTTCAAGGCCAGGCTGGACAGGGCTTGGATCAGCCTGATTTAATGGAAGATGTCTCTGACCATAGCAGGGGGGTTGGACTAGATGGTCATCAAAGGTTCAATCTGACTCGAACCATTCTTTCCTCCTAATCTGACAGTATTTTTGGCCCTTTGTTACCCACTGTCCCAAAGATGATAGGAACCTTAAGGATGTGGAAAGCCAAAGGTTTTCAGTCATTTTCTCTCAGCTGGACACCAGTGCCACCAATGTCCCACAAGTGTCACAAGTGATGAGCCTGCTTCTAAAGGAGGCCTTTGCCCACCCTCTTGCTCAGAGAGCTGTGACACACACGATCAAGGCTTAAACTATGCATGCCTTGCCTGAGCAGCTAGATGCCACTAGATTAGAGTACATGACTGAGCTCTGTTTGCCTTCTGCACTGGCACTTTAATTTGGGGGCATTTCCTTTATTCAGCTGCCAGTTTTCACAAAACTTGTGAAAACATCATTTTCTTTGGTATGTTTTTTCCCCTTACACCAAATGTGCCAAAGTTGTGAGGGGATGCTTGGGGTTGGTGAGGATAATTTTCACTGGCTGTTCAGCTGTGATCCTGGATTTGTAAGGCCAAACTGTGCTTGGCCAAAGTTACCTATAATCACACAAATGAGCCTATCTAAACCTTATTAAATATATTTTATACAACCTTGAGAGCTAAATAAATTTCTAGTTAAATAATAATTAACATGCTGCATAGGGCAACTTAGGCCAGTGCTTACGCTCTGAATGAGGTTTTAAGTGATAAGGGAATAAGGTTGCTTGGTGTGCACACAGCCAGTGCCTTATAGCAACCTCTCCTCTGATCTAAAACTCTGGGAAATATTCTCATTGTAGCTGTTGTCCTGGAATCATGTGTTTTTCTACTTGCTACACACAGTGCCCAAAAGGAAAGGACTGGTGTTTATCACACATGTTAAAAACATGATTTTTTTGAATCCATGGGATCTGGGTTCAAAGTTTTTGGTCAGTGTTTGCAGCTCTGTTCACACCTCTCTTTGTCTCTGCACTTAAGATGTGGTCGTATTTTAGCAGAGTGGATGGGGTATTTCTCACATTTCTCACACAGTTACTGTGTTTCTGCTAAAAGGGCTGTCTTCGGTGTGAGATGGAGTGAAATGTGCCATATAAACATAGGAGACAGCTTAACCTAGGAAACACTGCAGTTTAGAGCCTGTACTGCACTCCATGATTAGGCCTTTGAGGGACTTGGGAATGAAACTGAATTCCTCAAAGCTAGTATGGATGGGATGGGCAGAAAAGAGAATAAAGGGGGAGAAGCACATGGTGAAGGGGTGACCTGCAGTCATGTACAAGCTACAAATTCTGAGAGGCAGAAGAGATCCTGGATGGTCACCTGAGGCATATTGGAAGGTAGGGAGCTCACAGTGCAGATCTCATTTTTGGCCAGCCAGAAGAATTACAGTTTCTGTAACATCCTTACCATGGAAAAAGCCCCAGGTCTGTCAAGTTACTGGAGAAAGACCTGGTCCTCAGAGATCATAGACTCACAGAATGAGAATGTTAAGGGATGGGAGGGATGTTAGAGATCATCTAGTCACGACCCCCCTGCAATGTGCAGGGACACCTTGTCACGAATGGATTTTATGAATTTAGTTCAGCTCCTGTCTTTGCCCAGGCCTATGGCAGCAAGCAGGAGGTGTATTGAAGTGACCAGCACCCCAAAAATCCACTCTGTCCACAAGTTCTTTAATAATGGCTGATTTGGTCTATTATGAAATGAATTATTTATTAATAGACAAGAAAACTAACAGACAAGACTTAAAATAGACTATTACTACACAGGGATAAAACAAAAAGAAATA
>VZRO01003462.1:16684-35037 GCA_013397915.1 Daphoenositta chrysoptera
GTGTCTCTTAAGTCAGAAATATTTCTTATCTCTCTCCCATTTGCTTGCCAGACTAAGATGTTAATTCTTAGGTGGGTGTGAATCACCTTTGGCGCCAGAGATAACCACTGTTGGGCCTTTCTGCCCTTGGGTTATCTTTTTATGCACCAGCTATTGTGATACACAGAGCCGGGGGGGGGATTTGTAGATGTCCTGCCACACACCTCCCACTATCCCAGGCTACTCAGAGCCCTGTCCAACCTGGCTTTGGACACTTCCAGGATTGGGGCAGCCACAGCTTCTCTGGGCAACCTGTCCAGATGCATCAGGGCTCCCACTCGGAGCAGTACCAATGTCACTGGGAGAGTCTCTGCTCAATTTTGATCCTTTTTTAGCAATTTTTCTCACACCTCGGGCCAGGGTGTGTCTGTTTTTGGCCACCAAGCTGAACCGGTGGCTGTGCTGGCTAGAGCAGGGTCCCAAGGGCTTGCTGTCTTCATGCCTCAGCACAGTGCCTGACAGGGCAGGGCTTCCCTCTTTGTGGGATGATGTGCAAATAGGTGTATGGGGATGTTTTCTCCCTTCCCCTGGAGCACCTGGCCCTGGTCACTGTCTGGGACAGGCTGCTGGATGGGTGAGGCACCGCTCTGCTCCAGTGCTGCAATGCCGACGTTGCTGTCTCCCTGGTGGGCTGGAGTCCTGTGATATCTTTCCAGCTGGGAACATGCCCAGGACAGAGTTTTGGCACCATCCACCACTTGAGCTATTTGCAGCCTCGGTGTAGCATTACCAAAAATAAGGCTGTTTGAATGAAACAAGTGTTGGGAAACAAGCTGTCTCTCTCCTGCCCTCTTTATCTCTCCCCACCGAGGGTGGCTGAATGTGCAAGAGCAGAGGGAGGAGAGGAGCCTGGTGAGGGCTGGCCAGGCACAATCTCCCTCTTTTCCCTCCTGCTCCTTCTCAGGGAAGCAAAAATCCTTACATGCTCACTAAAAAAACCACCCTGATTTCCTCTGCCAAAAGGACCTCTCAGGATCAGGTTCCCATCCCTTAACCCATCACCTGACACACTGAAAGAGTAGAAGGAAATCAGGAGCCAAACACAACATTAATCAGATTAGGACCTTTCTTGGGACACCTTTATTTTTACTTTGGTTTCCCTGTTTCAGTTACTTACCTTATCTCTCCTGAACACCAGGGGCGGTATCCCAGACAATGGCCTGTAATATCCTCCACAGCGTAGATTTTCTAGTCTCCAGCCCAAACGTTTACTCCCAGTTCTGGCTTGTCCCCAGCTGAAGCAGTTGGTCCATTGGCTGGACATCTCTTTGTGCACTTCATGCTTTCATCAGGGGCTGCAGCGGGCCTGCACCGTCAAGGGAGACAGCAGGTTTTTTTTATCCTGTTTTCACATTATGAGCTCTGAAACAGCTCAGCTGGGACAAGTTAAGTCTTTGGGGCATGTGCATTGCCGCAGAATTGTCAAGGAAGATTAAAAACAGGCACAGAAGCATGACTGCTAGACTAACACCCAGAAAATGCTAGAGGGGAGCTTTTTGTCTCAGTGCAAGGTAGATGGATGTTAGAAACTCTGAGCAAAAGACCACCTTCATCTGATGCCTTTTCATTCCTACAACATCTCTTTAGATTACGGGCTGTGTATTCATGCTTGGTAGTAAAAGAGAGAATCCATTTTTCACCTGTAACAGGGAAAAAAGGAAGAGCATTCAGCCAACTGTTCAGGTTAAAAATCACCGCGGCAGTCAGTGGTGGTGCCATCAGTTTATTAGCACAGGTATGTGATGGAAATTCAGAAAGGCTCCTTGCACTGCTGTCCCCGGGCTCCCTGTCTGGCTGAGCAGAAGAGATGGATGAGAAGTGCCATCAGCACCCTTTGGTTAAGAGAGGATGGGCGGCAGAAGGGAGTAGTGGGAAGCTGGACCAGCCTGCTGGCATTTGAGTATATTAAGGCAGAAGCAAAGGGGGGAGTGTTTTGCATGGCACATCATGAGCAACGAGGAGTCAAAGGCTGGGCTAGAGGATAGGCAGAAGGAAAGTTTAGTCTCAGTCTTAGGAAAGATGTTCTGTCAGCTGTTGTATTGTTGACTGCTTTCCCAGGGGAAATCATGAGGACGGGATTTTTTAAAAACAAATGGGGCAGAGAACGAGAAAATTCACAATCAAAACCAGTCCTAAACTGGCTCCTGCGTGAACAGCTGAGGTCCCTTCCCTTCTTTCCTGACCTGTTGTTCTTGCTCCCCAGCTAATTCCTCCCTTTAACCCGTTTATAAGAACAGCCACAATGTCTCAGGTGCCTGTGGACGTGACATGTTATCTCCTGCTTGTCCTGCTTCCCCTCTGCTCTGTGCTCTCCATTCTCCTTCCTTCCCTTGCTCTCTCATCCTCTCCCATCCTGCTGCCTGCCACCAGAGTCCAAACCTCTGGGGACCTCCTGCTTCTGCTCTCATCTCTCCCCCAAGTTTCTGTGAATTTCTTACTGCGGAGGACTGCAGTGTTCCCAGTCATGGGTCACTGGCCAGGAGACAGAGTTTTTCATCCCTACAGCTCCATGCACCTGGCTAGGAGGAGAGGAGGCTGTGATCCCTATTTTGCTTATATGAAGAAGCTGAGAGGCAGCCAAGAGAAGAGGTTTACTTGAAGTGGGACATGGGAATGGGCTGACTCAGTTCTCTGGTATTCCATCCCAAATCCTTTCCACTGTCTCGTGGTTCCTGCACTCCTGACTGACCTATTCGTCAGGAAAGCCTGTAATGTGAGAGCACTCCCAGCATGTTAGGCAGTACGGGGAAAAAACATGATAGAGGGAGATTAGATTTAGGTGTGAGGCTGGAAACTTCCCACTTCCCTCTGAATCAAGCATTTAAACCATTGTTGCCATTTCTTTCAACCAGAGACATGGCACTAAACAATAAACAAGGCACATGTAGCATTATTTACCAATTAAGGAAGTCGGAACTCTCCATAAAACATTCCCTGGATTTGAAGTAATCATATTTTCCAATGGAATATTTTTTTAAAAATTAAAAATTGGCACAGAGCATCTTTGCTGAAGTCTAGGCAAGAAGCACATATTTATTTGCAGCAGCAGCACAGACCGTACTGACTGCAACTAGGTGAGAATGCTAAACAGACCCAGTTCCCTTGCTGGTCTCCGAAAACAGGGATAAATTCTTCTGTAGACAAAAGACAGATGGTGTGGGCATTGCTGAGATCCTGGCTTCCTGGAATAAGGAGGCTGTGCAAACCCAGAGGTTCAGAGTGTGAAAGATTGTTAATTAATTATTATCTTTATTGGGATGTTGTCATGCTCTGCCAGTGGCACTGAGGTCTGGCAAAAAGCTCAGCCCTACGGCTAGGCAGGGTATTTCTGGAATGGTCTCAATTTATCCTCCCCAGATGACTCATGTGCTATTTCTTGTGCAGAGGAAGAGCAGTCAGGCTGTTGTTGTCACAGAGGTAGGGAATGCTGAAAATGACCAGAAAGCAGGATCTTTGACAGCTCTTGTCTTCTGGACCATTTGACTGCCCTGTCAGAGCATGAATCAAGCAGCACAAAGGTGGTGAATAGGAGCAGGTGGTTAAAAGTGAAGCTGAGTCAGTGGAAGGCTGACTGGTGGCCAGACTGAGGAAGAAGGCAAACTGAAGAAGGGCAGTGAAAGCAGAAGCACAGAGGGAGAGTGGGAATAGAGCTGGGAGGTCTGGTTGTCTTGCTGGGAAACAGAGATGAGAGATCTGCTTTAGCTAACTGGGAAAGAAAGGCCTGAAACTGGGAACCAGAAATACAGAAGAGATAGGACAACACAGGGAGGAGCTTATATATAATGGTTTGCAAGAAATATCTGGCCAAGAAGTACAGGCCCCTCAAACCTAGAAGGGACCAGAGTTTGCTGTTCTCCTCCAGCTGACAAGTCTCAGTGAAACCTGAGAGCAGCATGTCCTGTCTCTCTGTGGTACAGGGACAACTTCTTGACTACCTGATGCTTAGTTCAGGTGACAGAAGTGTCCTGGGCATCGGGAAACTGTTTTACTATGAGGGTGACTGAGCACTGGCACAGGTGGCCAAGAGGGGTTGTAGAGTCTCCCTTCTTGGAAATAATCAAAAGTCATCTGGACATGGTCCTGCTTCAGCAAGGGTGGCTGGACCAGAAGACCTCCAGAGATGCCTTTCGGCCTCAAGTGGTCTATGATTCTATGGTCCCTGAAACTCTCTCATCTTCACACACTCCCCTGCTGCCCCTCCCTATAGCATGAACTGTTGCACCAGCTGACCTCTTCTCCTTCTTAGAGCTGGGCATGGCAGGCTGAAGTACTTGAGAGGTCCTGAGTATTGAGGAAGCCTCTCGAGAGGTCTGTAGTACAAATGGTTGAACCAAGTGCACATGCATGGTTCTAGCTGTTTCTTTGTGTGGTCAGCACTGTTTCTGGAAAGGCTTGTTTTACTGCTGTGGTCATAGATAAAACAGCATCCAGCCCTGGTAAGGGGTATATCTGGAAAAGCATTAATCATGGCAGCTAGATGGCCAATTTTGGTGACTCACAAGGGCTTCCCAAAAGGCTTCTTAGTGCACATTGTAAGTGTGACATAAATATTCCTTTGATCCTCTCAGAAACTGTATTGTGATTCCCCCCTTGTTTGATTTGAAAAGAGCATTTGTCCCATTTCTCAACTAGTTCAGGCTTTTGCTTCTCCTGTTTTTACAGCATATTAAAATGCTGAAAATTTACACATGCCTCCCAAAATTTGCACAGATTACAGGAAGGGGAGGAGGTGGAAAAAGGAAACACATCCTTTCACCACTTCTCCTTCTAATGCTGGAGGCTTCTTTCCAGTCAAAACACGGCATTGTCAGGTTTACTTGTCTCAGGGATCTTAAACGGTTGTGTACTTCAAGAGCCTGCCAGGCAAGAGACCTCACTCTCTCTGCTGTGCTGGAGGGAGGCTGCTGATATTCTTGGAGCTTGATGACTGTTGCTCCACTTGAGAACTTTTACAGCACCAAAACATTGGCTCATTTGCCACCTGCTCCCTCCCAGCCTCTAAAGGAGGGCTCTGGGTTACTGCTGTGCATCAGTTGTGTGCAATGTGACTGCTGTGGCACATCACTGATGTTTTCTTAGTTCTTTATGTCGGTGTCCTGAAAGATTTTCATTAGTCATCCTGGAGGGGGGAGAAACCTCAACCTTCTCCCTTCACATTCTCATGCCGAATTTTCCAGACTGATTTTTTTTTTAAAGATGCAAGCTTTGGATCCACACATGAATTTTTTTGCAGTCGTGAACAACCAGGTCAGGAAACCATGGTTTGTAAAACAAAAATGGGTCATTTGGGCTTCCAGGTTTGTGGCTCACTTCATTTTGCTGCCAGACTGCATAGCACTGTCTTGGCTCTGCCATGTGAGCCATGACTGCTCAGCACTTCTGGACATTTGGGCCATTTACCAGTAGGGGATTGAGAAACAGATTTTGATTTCTGATTGCTAGCTCTCTAACTTTAGAGAAGGTATCTTTGATTTTTGTGGAGGACACCTAACACCGAAGGGTCCCTGCTATTTCTAACAAAATTGTAAGAATAGGGTAAAAACCTGGAGGCCTCTTTGAGGTTCTTTGGAAAATCCAGGGTCTATAAGCTGAATTTTTATCTTTCTCAAAGGGATCCTTAAGTACTTTTTGCACTAAACTGTGGAAGATTAATCTCCAAGCTGTTCTGCATGTAATCCCCTAAGGGAGTCAGGGCTTGACAAGGCATTTTTAGCCACTTTTCCTCCCAGACCATTTTGCTGGACAAGTAGATATGCAAGGATAGAGACACCCAGCACTGGGGCAGGTCCTAAACTCTGCCCAGATCCTTGTTCATCTCCATAGTGGGCTGATTCCAGGCCTTTACAGGTGCCTGCTCATTAGAAATATCAAGAGTAGTGCATAAGGGGAGGCTGGGCTGGGCAAACGGGGCCCCTGATATCCCTGGCTCATTAGAGTATGGATATCCAGCTTACTCAGGCTCCCTTGGATAGTCCTGGCCAGGAAGCAGCTGGAGATCCTCAGCCATATAAGGTCCTGTTTGCACTTGCTGTGATATGAGTCTAATCAGGTTATTGATGCCATCAGTGCTGTGGCCATCCCACAAGGGGATCAGCTCATGTTGGAGGCCTGGCAGTGGCTGCCATGGCCCTTGGAGGTGCCTTGGTTTCCCACAGAGACTTCCAGAGAGGTGCTGGGGAATCAACACCACAGTTTGGGGTGGGCACAGGTCTGGGATCAAGCAAAGAAAGCAGAAGCACATCTTAAACTTGACTCTCACTTGGGCATTACAACACAGAGGCTCAACTCTAGAGCCAGAACCATGGGGGACTTTGTTCTTCTTGTTGCTGTGGTGATCCTGTTTTTTTGACTGAAGGTACTCTGTGTCTCTTTCTTATGTGTCAGTCTTCAGGCCCCTGTCCGGGATCTCCCCTGTCTTGGTCTTTGCTTCACAAACATCATATTCAAAGCCACTGAGGCCTCAAAATAAACCACAAAAGGAGTGAGTTAATTTGCCATTGGGTTTTGGTTCTCTCAGAACAGGTCAGAACTGCTGCTGGTTAGGACTACCACTCATTTCCAGGTTTCCCCCCACACTGCCAGGTTTCTCTCTCCTCTGCATCCCCTCCCTAATTTTCTCATGCTTTATGTCCTCCCTGGCCACCCTTCAGTCACCAAGCCCTGTGCAGGTGGTGTCACTCCATTCTGACAGCAGGACAGAAGCTGGGTAGGAGTGGATCAGGGGCCAAGAGGATGCTGAGACCTGGTGCTGCTTGTTCAGACAGTCCAAGGGGCAGCAGTGGGTTAGGGGAGCCTAGCTCTGCCTGTTTTCATGCCTGTGTTCCCCTTGCACTGGCCTGTCTGTGTTTGGAGTGTGGAAGCCACATAGCTGTGTTCCCACTGTGCTCCTGGGACATCTGGCTTGGCCTGGTGTCAGCTCATGGAATCCCTGCAGACCACGGCTGGGGTGTCTGTGTCCTTTTGCTTTTCCTTTCCCTCTCCCTGGACATTTGCAGATTACACAGGCTTGGTACAACCATGGCTTTCCTTGTTTCAGGTTTTTATTTAGGGAAAGATTTCATAAAGGGGCCCAACTCACCCCTTTGTCCCCTCTTTGGGTGACATGGATTCTTTGTAGTAGGAGGATGGTGGCCCCAGCATGGAGGTGTTTCTCTCCAGCATCACCATTGCCCCACATCAGCCCCACCATTCCCTCTCACTGCCCACATGATTCAGTGGGGACTGGGAGGAAGGTGCTCATTGTCTCTTGTGAAAAACGAGGTTCACTTTCCTGTTAGGATTTAAAAATTTAATAAAGGACAATAGGGGACAGAGATAATAAAGCAAAAGTACAGCGCTAGGTGCTTGGCACTCAGCCAAGAGCACCCCTGCCATTTCGGAGCTAGCCTTTACATACCTTTCCTATTGCATCAGCCTAATGCATACTCACAAACAATTATACATATTCAAACTTTTCCCAAAACTAGTTTACATGTTCCAAGAACTATTTAGCATGGCTCCTCCTTGGGTCCGCCTTTTTAGAGCAGGCGCCTTCCTTGGCTGTGGTTTTGGTCCGTTGTTCTTCTCCTCTCCAGTTTGGGTTGTGATCTATGGTCTCTGCAGATGGAAGTTGCTGACAGCTGGCATGTCCATAGCAGGGGTCTCCATCCTGCGTTCACTGGTAGTTATCCACCCGAGCAGACAGTTTGATTACCACAAGCATAACTATATCAGCTATTTCACTACTATGTCTAAGGTTAGTTAACAGAAATAAAGGCATCAGTTATTGTTACAAAAACTGTATTTTTCTAGTAAAGCTACTTTAACATTATACATAAAGCATTCATTTTAATATTTGTGGAAAGCCAACAGTACAATATGTATTTATCACATCTCTGAAAATGGGGCATGTTGTAAGCAGAAAGAGGGAAAGAAAACCACTAGTACTGACCTCCTCACCCTGCTAAGCCATAGCACCACCAAATAATCAGCAGGAAGGTCCCCATTAAACACTTGGGGGTCATGTAGGGATTTGTGTAGCTGGTGCAGGAAGTAAAAGGCAGAAGAGTATGTCTCAGCAGGAGAGCTGGCTGGTGTGATGCAAGGACAGAACAAAAAGAATACCCAGCCCTCCGTGGGTTTTCTTTAGAGGTATGCCCATGAGTGAAAGCCAGTCATCCCCATGGCACAGCTTTTTTGCTGGGGGTGAATTCCTTCATCCTTCTTCGAGGTGGGTGCTTTGCAGTCGTAGTGTGTTTGAGCACACTTGTATTCCCAAACCGAGCCTCTCATGTGAGACTCTGACATCCTTCACTGAACACACAGGAGAAAAGGATCCCCTTTCTTCTCACAGACTAAGACCAGATAGGGCAGGGGTGGAAGGAGAGGTAATTCAATACGCTGATTCAACAAGGGTGGGTTTTTTTAGTTATAAGGTATCTAAAGGCTATTTCTAAAATTCGTATTTCCACATCCCTGCACGTATGCCTTTGCCGAGTCCTGGCTCCCCTGTGACCTGCTGGTCAGCTGTGCCTGTGTCCCTCCCTGTGCCCTGCATGCACTGAGGGCATCTCCCCAATTCTGGGTAAGAGCCCTTTCCACTTGTGGGTAACTGCTCTAGGACAGGCTGGAGCCTCAGATGCTTTGGGAAGACAAGGAAGATAGTATCAAAATCTGGAAAGAAAGCTAATTTTCCATTAAGAGTCATCTTCAGTCTAGAATTGTATTTAGTGTCTTATTAAATGACACTACTGTGAACTATTCTAGCACAGAGCTGCTTAGAAATGGCTTTAAAGGAAAAAGAGGAGAATGAGTTACAGAGCCCAAGGTTCAGCCAGCAGAAATCATCTTTCTGGCATGGGAGTTCATTGAATTGAACACTTCTGCAGCTGCTGATCTTCTGAACATCTAAATTGATTTGCACAGAATTAAATAACAACAATAAACTAGAATACTTATAATAACAGATATTCAGCTATGCTTTAATTACTGCTAGAAATCTGTGGTGAACTAGAACAAGGCCCCATCACTTGAAGTTGGTATCATGGCTGTGGATGCCAATGAGGAGCCCATGGAGGAAGCCACTGTGGACTATATTCCCTCAGTTGTAAAGAAAAGGGACCAGATTTGACAACTGCAGTGCTGGAGGTAGCGATTTGTAGGTGCCAAGTGAACATGCTCTTCATCCTTGGACAAAGAGCAAAGGCTTGGGCATGTCTGCTGCTGCAGCAGCAAAGACAAGGCTGGGTTTGGTATGTGCTTATGGAAAAGGCTTTTGCTAAATTCATGAAAAGCAGGGAGGACGAATCTGTTAGCTCCTGGAGGATGAGTTTGCACGACAGGGGTGGGGTTAGGTCGGCAACTGCAATGGAGAGCAGAGGAAGAGGTGAGTAAGGACAGGATGGGTTTGGAGGAAGGAAAATGCATTTGGTCTTGGCTGTATTAATCCTTATTTGTTGAGAAGAAGCATATGAAGGACAGGCAGAGACAGGGGGCTGGCACTAAGAGATGGAGGTGGGATGGGGAGGCCTGTGCATCTATGGCCCATCAGCTCCAGGGGTGCAGCTAAAGCTGGGAGAGGGTGGTCCTGAGTGACAGTGAGGCCCCAGGGCAGGGCTGTGCTCATCCAGCTCCCCTTTCTACCCTTGTGTCCATCTCCTGCAGCCCAGGGAATCACTCCTGGTGCCCCCTCTGCAGCCTTTGGCTTGGTTTCCACCACCTCTGCCACTGCCCATACCACCATTTGGGATGGAGGTGTTTTCCCAGCAGGTTTGGTGCTTTTTAGGGCACACTGCTTCCACATGGGGGTTCAGATTCTGGAACTGTCTAATTACTGGAGGGTGTCAGGAGCGCAGATCCCTTTGAGAGTGCTGGGTCTCCCCTTCTGGATGTGCTGTGGGTAAAGGAAAACAGTCTAGAGCAGCCTGAGTGATTTGTTCAAAACCTCTCCCAATCTGAAATTGAATTAGTGGAAGATCTGTGCTTTGTTTTGGTTCTTAAGTAGGAGCAGCTGGGTTGAAGAGTTGGGGAGGGGGAATAAAAAGAAGCTACTAAATCAGCCTTACTTTTGGGCAACTGCTTGGAGATCTCCCCACAGGGCTGGGTTCCTGCTTCCCATACTCATCTACTACCATGTCTTCCCAGGGTTTTTCTTTTTCAGTTTGAAAATGTGGGTCATCAATAGAGCAGAAGTTACAGCATGCTGGAATATGTAGGTCAGGAAAACTGTACCAAGAAAAGAAAAAAAAAGAAGAAAAAATAAATTTACAACTGCTTCCAGCAGGAAAAGGCCACATTGGGATTTGGGATTTGGGCTTTGGAATGGGATATCCTCTCCTGATCCAAGTGTCCCAGCTGAAATGCCCAGCAGTTTGTGGCCAAAAATAACAGGAAGATCAGAGAAGTGGGAGGGGGGAAAAGGGGAAGGCAGGGGGTCTGACCAGCTCATATGACCCTCCATTAGAGACTTATAAAAAGGGCTGGTATGAGCTCATTTTTCATGATTTTTAATCCCTCCTGCTTATGATGCTGAGCCAAGGGTTTTTCTGGAGAATCTGAGTCACAAGGCTTGCAGCTGGAAAGAGAGGATTGATAGCAGTGGCTCAGCAGGCACAACCATGTCTGGAGAGCTGGGAGAGGAGCAGCAAGCCACCGGTTTTCAACACCACCGCAGATGTCTTTGAAGGAATGGGGGAAAAGTGGGACGAACACGCCAAAAATATTAGGAAGGTGAAGACAGCAGTAGTCCTTATGTCACTGTTTCTGCTGCTCTCAGGAGCTCCCAGAGCAGAGGATTTTTACAAAGAGGGTTTTGCATGTGTGCACGCATGCAGGAGAAGCTGGAGTTGTGACTTCACAGTAGGCTTAGCCAGAGGCATGCTTGGAAGCAAGGCGATGTCTTATGAAGTTTGGTGTCCCAGCTTGTATTTGTCTGTCTTTGGTTTTATTTAGAAATTGATGTATAAGTTTTTGGGTTGTTGTTTGAGGGTTTTTTTTCATAGACACAGGGGTTTTTGCTGGAGCTTGACTGACTGGAGTCCTGTCCCCTGTGCTGCCAAGTCTGATATCTAAGCAGGAGAAGGGAGGAGTAAGGAGAGATGCTTTTGCCCTGGCTCAGCCTCAGCACATTCTCTCACAGTATGAGCTGGGCTTCCTTTAGGCAGGAGAGCATTAAAGCTCTTTAGAATAAAACACAAGGTGCTTTCCCAGTTCAAGTTGGGGTTTCGTGTCCTTCAGTCAGTATTTCATTAGCATGTTCCACAGCAGATGCTGATGAGGGACACGAGGTGCCTTATGTCTTGTTACATTGCTCTGCCTACTCTTTCTGTCTGACAGTCCCAAACCTTATTTTCTACTGTCCTTTTCCCAGGATAGGTGGCAAGCAAAGGCCGTTGTAAGAGTTAAGTCTTGTTAACTCTAACAGGAGTCGTCTGCATGAATGACTTTACTATGGGAGTGGGAAGAACATCACCTTGGGTGTTAATCAGAACTTTTCTCTCCTCAATCCTCACTGCAGATGGATGTGTACAGCTGGTGCTTTTCTAACTAATTTTTAATTATGAAATCTGATGAGGGGTATCTCACAGAGTGCTAGCAAAGGGCATTTACATGCTGGCAGAGCCCTTTCTAGAGCCCTCTCTGTGGTGAGCATTGCTTACAGTGAACGAGCCCCTGACAGGTGGGGCACTTGTCTTCCCTGGCCATGGTGGCAGTACTGTCACCTGAGCAAAGGAATACACCCAGACAAAAACACTGTCTGCAGCTCTGTACGGACATTCTCTGAATCACTCTTTTCTGCCCCTTGAAGGAATTTCAGTTCAAATGGAGGAAGGAATTTCTTGATCTGTGCCATCAGAGCTGCTTAAACAAGGCAAACCCGAGGCTGCATCCTGCCTCCGTTTCACTGCAGGACCTGGGAATGCCTGTGGGTGTTCCCTGCATCCCGCTGTCCAGGCAAAGGATGCCTGGGCTGGGAGGGACTGTTGCCTCCTCTGGCAGGTCCGGGGGCTCCAGACCCCTGGAGGAGCAGGACTAGGACACACCAAGGATCTGTGCTGCAGTGCAGGCACAGTTGTAATGCTGGACTATGCACAGCAGTCTCTTGGCTCTTCCCATGGGCCTGGATCCTGTTCCTCAGCTCCTTGCCATGCCATGCCATCACAGCTGATCTCCCCCAGGCATCCCCTGTCCTGCAATTCAGCTGTGGTGCTCTTCTCATCCCAGACCTTCCTCCCCATCCACATCGTACCATCACCATCACCTGAACTTCCCCTGTAACACTCCCAGCTCTGCCCTGTAGCCCCTGCCCTCCTTTCTGTGGGCTGGCATGTTCTCTCTCCTTCCTACTCTACTTTGCTAGTTTTGGAGCTTTTAAAAAGCTCAGTTACATCCCACTGACCATCCTGAACCAGCAGGCTGGTTCTCTTGCCCCTGCTTCAAAGGCAGCTGTGGCTGTGGAGCTCACTGACAGATGTTTTGGACTATCTGCCCCAAATATCGTGTCTCAATAGCTCAAATAGAGCTTTTTCTCATAGTTGCATCTTTACCCAACTAAATTTCTTTAAAATGTGGACCCAAATCCCTTCTGAAAGTAGGACATGGGCTCCTAAATCATCGAGAAATTGTTTAGAAGTGTTAACTTGTCTTAGGAGTCTGCAGCGAAATGAATCTGTCCTTAGATATGGAGAGAGGATTTGCCTCTCAAGTCTGTTTTGCAAGTCAGGGAGGAAAAGTGACCTGAAGGTAATAGACCGATAGTGGTGTAAAGCTGAGGTAAAATGGAGTGAACATCCAAGCTTGAAGCAATTTCCTTTGAGTGCCTGGCTTTGCACTAAAAAGTATAACAAGCAGAAATAGCATGGAGAACAAAAAATGCAGATTCTTAAACTCTGAAGAAACTAAGGGCAATATCAGGGGAAGAAAAAAACACAAATGGTATCGTCTGAATATCCTAGAAATGCATTAAAATTGAAGCCATGGTCACCAGGTGGTCTGGTGGTGGGGTATCATAAATTCATCTGGAAATACCCATTTCCCAGTGCTGAATGTGAGATAAAATCATAGAATGATGGTGTTGCATCTGGGCTGGACTGTCATGATACTCCAAGCACTCTATTGGCAGATCATCCTGAAAGGCCTGATTTTAAACTCTTAATTTTACCCCAGTGTCTTTTATGAATTTCAGTGGAACCAGTTGTGCACTTATAAATTAACCACAAACAGTATAAGTATTGGCAAGCTTGGAGCCAAATCGTTTCCCATAAGGAATGGAATTGGTGCATGGAAAGGCATTCAAACCAGAGTTAATAACAAGGAAAAGCTATTTTACATCTGCTTCATACAAAGGTGGAATAGTCTCACAATGCAACACTGTGGAGAATCAAGTTGACTTGATTTTCTTGTGTTTCATTAAATCAGACTCCTCAGTTACCTTCAAGAGCAGCAAGGAAACACTGTAAGATCCCATGGCAGAGGATGTCCAATGCCTCCAGCTGTGTGACACAAGCTGTGATGTGTCGCTAGTGGGTAGCTGTGAATTTTACCTCCTTGGATGACTCTTCCCAGCATTATCTGTTATCGCAGTAGAGACGGACACACAACACACGTATTGTAATCCAAAGCCATAAAGAAAAGAGATCTTTATTGTTCTCTGCTACTATTCTTATACCTGTTCACAGTTACTGTGTCCTGTTATGATTGGCTGCTTAGCAAACAATGACAGGGCTGTCTAGAAAACAATGACCATTCAAACAGCAATACAATTAGCTATACAAGCTATTAGCTGCATATTATAGCACGTTCCTTCTTGTACACTCTTGATACTCCATAACAAGAACATCTTCTCCGTGTGTGCAGAACATCTCCTTTCATTGGTTATCCTCTTGGATAACTTGGATAACTGTGGCTCTCACTGTGACTGCAGTTTCTCACGGGTAGATTTTGACTGTCTTTCAGACCAGCTGTCAGCCTCATCAAATCCCACAATCTGTGAGTGCCATTGTCACCTGCAGTTCTCACACAGTTTTACTGCATGGAAATGTGACCCACATTGCACAGGTCATGTGTCTGGGCAATCTGTGCCAACCTGTGAATGTCATGTCTGGGATCCTGTGTGCCGGACCCAACCTCATATCCTTCTACTGTAGCAAATACTGATTTACGCTACTGTAAAAGTGGGTAAAATTGGTACACTCATCCATCTAAGGGCTGAAGATTTTAGGAAAACATGGTAACTGCAGTCAGCCTGGAAACACCATGATACAAACTTTCCTATAGCATTTATAAAGCAAGTTTCCAGTTTATCAGTGCAAATGGCTCAGCCTCTCTGGGTTTAAAACCAGCTTCATTTACTAGAGGTTAGCTCAGAGATCTACTGTTTTACACCAAGTGCTGAGGTAACTGTAAAAGTGGTAGCTTTTTCCAAAATAACAAAGAAAATCAGGTTTGGTCAGAGTTCTGAACAAAGCTTTGGATTGCTTTGACATAAACCAGGTTAATGAAAGTGGTCAAAGGACTTCTGGTCCCTCTCCTTTAGGCTGGAAAGCATTTGGAGCTGCTCATGGATAGATTATCAGCCTCACCTTGGGGCTGGCAGCTTTGGCAGAGGACTGAAGAGCAGCTGGGACAAGCTTATAATCTCTTTAGCAGCTATATGAGGATGTGTGTACACAGCCTGAGGGGCTGCACTTAGCAAGTGTCCAGATATGCAGGTGGTACCATTGCTCTACATCTAGCTGGACTCTTCAGATGACTAAATAAAGTCAGAAAAGAGGTTTGAAGTTACTCTTGCCATCCACAGGTAAGGTGTAAGTCATGTCTACTCCTGCAGACACCTTGGGAGGCTCCTTGGGAGGTGTTTGTTAAAGGGCAGATGTCAAGTGAGGAGAAACTTCCCTTGTGGTTTGTGACCATCACCAAGAGGTCAGGGGCAACCAAAAGAACAGCCAGAGAGTGATGCTACAGCTGTGAGCCACGCCATGGGAGAGTCAAAAGGGAGCCCACTTCTGTCTGGGTTTTTTTTTGTCTCTTACTACAGAGGAAAGCTTAAAATAATACATCTTCCTCAAAGCAGCAGCTCACAGATTCCTCCCCTGCCCAGCTGGGCATACCCTTCCTCTTAAAGCTCCACTGCAAATGTCTGTCAGAGAGACCTGAAATCTCAACTCTTTCATAATTGATTGACCCAGGAATTGTTCCATGGTAGGAATATCCTGATCCTTTTTTACAGTTTTTTTGACTGCCCATGCCCTTCTCTTTCTGGCTTTCTCCCCCCAGCTTGCCTCTGGCCTGCAAAAGTAAAGAAATTACACCCTCAACAAGGGTAACAAAGATGTGGAAAAAAGCACTATTATTAGGCTTCTCATCCTGCAATGAGCTCAAGATTTACCCTGTAGAGTAAGTCTCTGCAAACACTCCTGTTTTTGACAACAGCAAAAGAAAAGAAATCAAATTCCCTTGTCATCAGCTATCAAAAAAGGTATTTTCTTTCTTTCTTTCTTTCTNTTCCTTCCTTCCTTCCTTCCTTCCTTCCTTCCGTTTTCCCAACTCTGAAAGGAGTGAACTTGCCAAGAAGATACAGACCCTGCTGCTTGCAGTGCAACAGGGCTACAAGGTAGGTGAGAATGGCCTGAAGCAATCTGCACGAGTTCAGCTTGCATTTCTATCCAGGGAGGTGGGGTAAAGTCTCCTTTCATGCTACTGTGATGAGATTAGAGGGGATGCAAGGTGTTAGTTAACAGCCACTTAAAATAATTTTGACATTTTTACTTTACAAGGCAATGATATTGAAGCTCCTGGGTCCAACACTTCTTATTAGTGTGAAAATCAGATCAAAATGGACAGCTATATTTTCTCTGCAGGCAGATGGAATAACAGGTTGGGAGTCTGGCTGACAGGATGATGCCTAAATGCCATGCAAACCAAATTTTGCTTGGAAGTGAGTTCAGGATGTTACATGCATGAGATTTTTCAGAACTGTCCTGAAGCAGATTGACCCAGTTTCACCGAGGGTGGGATGGTAAAGGAGCTTGGAGGAAGATCTGGTCCATCCATGTTATGAGTAAATGCAGTAACTGGCAGCTTGTTTGGGAGTCGAAGGGAATTCCTGGTATCCATGTAGGGAACGGTTATGTAGTAGTTCTTATTTTCAAAACAATTACCCATCCTCTCTGCTCACACAATTTGTAATGTGTATTGTATTGTTTACAACTCATCACCCAAAAGGGAGCAGCTCCCTGAGGGATGGAAGCAGAGGGGGAAGGTAAGAGGAGAACACTGTAAATAACTAGGTATCTTCTCATTCCCACTGTCTGCACGGCTAATCCTGAGCTACTTGGGGTAGGGATCCCATGACGTAAGGGGAATTTTTGCTGCAGCAAAGAAAACAGAGTTCAGATCTTTCCTTCAGTGTAAATAAATATGTGGGGGAACTTCCAGAATCAGCAGAATCAGCGGGCCTTGTGGAGCTGTCTGTTAGGAAGATAATATCTAAATGGTCTAATTACAGCTCCAGTTCAGCACACTAGGGGAATCCCCACCATTACTCTTTAGTAGCTTCTGCTGTAAAGTTTCAGGATCTGAGCCATGACCTGCTTGGTAATTTATGTTTACTACAAGCCAGTCAAACTACAAATTTGTCTGTTGTTGAAAAAAATCCTCCTTTGCTGACCCATCCCTTCTCTGTCCTGTATTGAGAACAGTCTGCTTTAGGAGCTCACTGAAGCTCAGTTTCCATGAGCACATCTGTGGCCTCGGTAATCACAGAAGGATCACACAAATACTGATGATGCTGTGCCTCCACCTGACATACAGAAAGCCTTGAGAGCTCCCCAGGGCACTCAGACCTTCAGGCCATGTGTATGGCAACTCATTCCACGCCTCCAGTGAGCTTTTCTTGCCTTCCTCAACTCCTCTCCCGAGGGTGGATCACTTAAATGGTGATGCCTGAGAGCTTTCAAAGTGGAGTGAGCCACCTTACAATTATTGGACTCAAGTGGTGGAGGACTCCCTACCCTTGTTTCACTGCCAATATTCTTCTCTCCCTCTCTCCCCCGTAGTGAGGTGCCAAAGCAGCACAAGCCATGAGACCAAAGTGCTCAGGGCTGGGTTTCAGGGTGTTCTGGGGCTGTGAAGCACCAGCTTGTCCAAGAAATTATTCCAGAGTCCCGCTTATGCACCAAGGTGAAGCTTTCACCATGAAAGGAAGTTTCCCATGGACAGATTCTGACCTCATGGAGAGTAGGGGCTTAACTGAGGGAGTTAAGCCACCTCTTTCTGAGCCCCACTCAGGCCTTGATGTTTCCTCCAGAAATCGTTTGCACTTGCCTTATATCTCCTATGGCACTTGCCTTTTATCTCCTATTTCATGATCCTGTCAGTCCACTGGGGATCCCATAGGAATAGCAATCCTAATAATAATAATAATAACNCCCTTGTGGTTTGTGACCATCACCAAGAGGTCAGGGGCAACCAAAAGAACAGCCAGAGAGTGATGCTACAGCTGTGAGCCACGCCATGGGAGAGTCAAAAGGGAGCCCACTTCTGTCTGGGTTTTTTTTTGTCTCTTACTACAGAGGAAAGCTTAAAATAATACATCTTCCTCAAAGCAGCAGCTCACAGATTCCTCCCCTGCCCAGCTGGGCATACCCTTCCTCTTAAAGCTCCACTGCAAATGTCTGTCAGAGAGACCTGAAATCTCAACTCTTTCATAATTGATTGACCCAGGAATTGTTCCATGGTAGGAATATCCTGATCCTTTTTTACAGTTTTTTTGACTGCCCATGCCCTTCTCTTTCTGGCTTTCTCCCCCCAGCTTGCCTCTGGCCTGCAAAAGTAAAGAAATTACACCCTCAACAAGGGTAACAAAGATGTGGAAAAAAGCACTATTATTAGGCTTCTCATCCTGCAATGAGCTCAAGATTTACCCTGTAGAGTAAGTCTCTGCAAACACTCCTGTTTTTGACAACAGCAAAAGAAAAGAAATCAAATTCCCTTGTCATCAGCTATCAAAAAAGGTATTTTCTTTCTTTCTTTCTTTCNCAAAAGTAAAGAAATTACACCCTCAACAAGGGTAACAAAGATGTGGAAAAAAAGCACTATTATTAGGCTTCTCATCCTGCAATGAGGTCAAGATTTACCCTGTAGAGTAAATCTCTGCAAACACTCCTGTTTTTGACAACAGCAAAAGAAAAGAAATCAAATTCCCTTGTCATCAGCTATCAATAAAGGTATTTTCTTTCTTTCTTTCTTTCTTTCTTTCTTTTTCTTTCTTTCTTTCTTTCTTTCTTTCTTTCTTTCTTTCTTTCTTTCTTTCTTTCTTTCTTTCTTTCTTTCTTTCT